>JAWMAG010000022.1:15000-410000 GCA_037013455.1 Ceratitis rosa | reverse complement strand
CAATTTATAGTCTTTCACACAATACGCTTGATAGGACATTATTTATATGCGACGTTAAGAAGGCTTATTCCACGGTGATTGGCGCAGACTGTCGTTGAGCATGCTTTCATCCGACCATATTTTGCAAAGAAGCTGATGCAAGCACCTGATCAGTTCTTCACCGCCATATTTGAATACCTCGGCCGGTAATCCATCGGTCCTCGGCTAGCTTCTCAAGCTCCTCGTACTCACGCATTTCGGCCTCTTTCTTTTTGCCCCTGCAAATGCGTCTTGCTTCCCTCTTCTGCTCTTGGTATCTATCCCACCCCGCACGTGTTGTGGTCGATCGCAAGGTTGCGAAGGTTTGCCGTCCCACAGTTCCCTTATCCCGGTTGCTGATGAGTGCTCTCAGAGAGCAGATGTGCAAGTCGAGTAGAAAATCGCTCGGCAGTCTGTTGTGGCTTTTCAACGTCGAACCTTCCTTGTGTTTGTTGACGGGCATTCTTCGATACACAAAGGCGCGTGCGTATCTTCGCCTCGGCAGGATAATTATCCGAGTCGATGTTAGGACCTCGAAACGTACGCACATCTAAAACAATGGATACATGTCTTCCGTCTATCACAACATGATCGATCAGGTTGAAAGTTTTTCGATCTGGAGACAACCAAGTAGCCTGGTGAATTTTCTTATGCTGGCATCTAGTGCTACAGACAACTATATTTCGTACCCCGGCGAAGTGGATCAGCCTCAATCCATTTGGGATTGTTTCGTTGTGGAGGCTGAATTTTGTGCCGAGGGTACCTTCTTTGACCACCCTGGCATTAAAATCGCCAAGCACAATTTTGACGTCGTGGCAAGGGCAGCGCTAATAAGTGTGGTCGAGGCGCTCGTAAAAAGCATCTTTGGTCAAGTCATCCTTCTCTTCCCCCGGGGCGTGGGAGCGAATTAGTGTGGTGTTAAAGAATTTCGTTTTGATGCGGATTGTGGCGAGACGTTCATCCACCGGAGGGAAAGCCAGTAGTCGGCGACGCAGTCTCTCTCCCACCACAAATCCGACACCAAATTTGCGTAAATTTCTTCCGTGCTTATCCCGTCCATAGCATCTCTTGGACGGCAGGGATGTCAGCCCTTAACTTTATCTATTCGTTTTTTAAAAAGTGTGCGCATCTGGGTCAAGGCCTTACAAGCTAATTTTTCCCTTGAAAGTATACCCAAAAGGTATGACAAAATCCGACAGCTGGAGATTTTTTTGAATTTCGATTTCGATTTCTCAATTCATCTACAATGAATTGTATCCCAGCTTCCATGTAACTTCGAGATTCCTACCAAGTGGTATTCTTCTCAGTAGATCCTCCAATTTTAGGAAGAAATGATGATTATTGAACAAAATAGAAATAATTTCACTATAATATAATCTATAGGTATTTACAATTTATAAAATAAATGACTACTTAAAAAATTTTATCGTAAAGGCCAAATAAATAAATAACAAAATTCGGACCTTATTCGATTATTTCATGAAAACAACGAAAAGCTCATTAAAAAAATTATTAGTATTGTCTCCGTTTTGAGTATATCTTCTAGAAGAAAATCAACGTCGAAATCAATCATAGCCAAAGTGCACTTACTTTCTAGAAAACGAATGGATATGATGTCATACGAGGTGTGATCAGAAAATATCCGTTATTTTAAATTTCGTGAGTTTCGTATGTTCGATTTTCGCTTTTTTTCTGTTATGTTGTTACTCATGTCTGTTATACTATATGTTGGCAATATCAGCCATTTTGGATTGTCAGTTTGATTTTGACAGATAAAAAGGTTAGTCGTGTTTTGGTGTGATCTTCGATTTTTTACTATTCGAAAAAATGGATCAAAGAAGCTGTATTAAGTTTTGTGTAAAAAATGAAATTAAATGCGCAAGGACATTTGAAATGTTGACTGTGGCGTTTGGCGAGCCTACTATGAGCAGAACACAAGTTCAATTGTGGTATAACAGGTTCAAGGAAGGCCGAGAAGATGTCAATAACAATGCTCGTCCTGGTCGCCCGGGCACGTAAACAATCGATGAAAACATTGAAGCAGTGAATGAAATGATGACGTGGTGCATCCTGAATTCTTGTCACAAGGTCGTACGGTCAATAAGGAATACTACCTAGAAGTTATGCGCCATTTGCGCGAAGCAATTCGTAAGAAACGCACAGGTTTGTGGGAAAAAACAATCATGGATTTTTTACCATGATAACGCACCAGCTCACACATCGATGCTTGTGCGTCAGTTTTTGGCCTAAAACAAAACCGTTATCATGCCTCAAACACCGTATTCACCGGACTTGGTCCCCGCTGACTTTTTCCTCTTCCCAAAACTGAAGACATCGGGGAAAGGAAAGCGTTTTGCTACGATTGAGGAAATGAAAGAAAAATCGAAACTGCAGGGATGTTATGATTTCGAAGTGTCGTTTTGACTATTTTTAATATGTCATGATTTTTCATTCTTTTCATTGTATTTAGTAATGTTTACAATTTCATCACTGCAAGATTTACGCAAGAACAACGATTACAACCAACAAAAACAACAACTTGAAAACGATAACGATTTTTTTTAAGAAAATCATCTTCGATGAGGTTCACTTTCATCTGAGTGATGCGGGAAAGAAATAAAACTTTTGTATTTGGTGCGAAGAAAATCCACAAATTATTCATGAACAACCATTACATTCACTTCAATTTACAGTTTGGTGTGGTTTTTGGTCTGGTGGAATCATCGGTCCGTACTTCTGGTAGCACCGTTACTGTAAATGGAGAGCGGTATAGATCGATTATAAAGATCTTTTTATAGCCACAATTAGAAGAAGTTGATCTTAACAACATCTGGTTCCCACAAATCGGGGTTACGTGTCACACAGCACGTGCAACAACCGAATTATTGTAAGAAAGGTCAGCTCTGCAGCTCTTATTATGTTCTCCAGCAATAAATGAAAGAAGTCACACGATAAAGAGTCACCCTCTCTGAAACCTCGTTGGTCCAGCGTGAGTTTACACTGCCCTATAATGGTATCGAACGACTCAGAGAAATCCTTCCCGATCCTGACTGCACTTCCAAGGTTGTGCAGCGTCAGTTTACACAGCCCTATAAGGTTTGCGTGGATACCGAATTCAAACATAGTGGCGTAGAGACAGCTCCTTTTCGTGATGTCTAAGGCTGCGTCAAAATCGACGAAGAGGTAGTGTGTGCCGATCAATGGTCAATGGTTGATTTACCAGGTCTAAAACCACACTGATAATGTTCAATCTGTTTGTTGTCGGTGGGCTTTAGTCTTTTACACAATACGCTCGATAGGACCTTGAATGCAGGACAGTGGGATCGATATCGTCATCGATTGGGAAATCGAATTCGCCATCCCCTGGTATTATATTTTCACTGCCATTAATTCACAAATTCATTACATTCTGGGCACCAGTTACTAGATAACCTCCTTGTATTCTACAATAGTCTGGAAACTTTCTATAAGTCGCCGGATCCTTTCCTAGTGTTTTCGAGCATTATCCTTGTCAGCCAGCTTCTCAAGCTCTTCATACTCCCGCATCTCGGGTGCATGCGTCTTGCTTCCCTCTTCAACTCTCCGTATCTATCCCACCCCGCACGTGTTGTTGTCGATCGCAAGGTTGCGAAGAAGGCAGTCAGTTTTCTTTCCACTGCGACACGGCAGTCCTCATCGTACCATCTGTTTTTGCGACCTTTCCGAAATCCAATAGTTTGTTTGCAGCTGTACGTAGAGAGTTTTAAATTCCGTCCCCCAGTTCCCTTATACCGAGTTGCTGATGAGTGATCTCAGAAAGCAGTGCAAGTCGAGTAGAAAACCGCTCTGCAGTCTGTTGTGTTTGCAGCTTTTCAACGTCGAACCTTCCTTGTGTTTGTTGACGGGCGTTCTTCGATATTCAGAGGCGGGTGCGTATCTTCGCTGCGACTATATAGTGATCCGAGTCAATGTTGGGACCTCGGAACGTACGCACGTCGTAAACACTGGATACATGTCTTCCGTCTATCCCAACAAGATCGATCAGGTTGAAAGTTTTTCGATCTGGAGACAGCCAAGTACCTTGGTGATTTTTTGTGCTTGAATTTAGTGCTACAGACAACTATATTTCGTGCCCCAGCGAAGTCGATCAGCCTCAGCCCATTTGGGGATGTTTCGTCGTGGAGGCTGAATTTTCCGACAGTCGTACCAAAGATACCTTTTTTGCCCACCCTAGCATTGAAGTCGCCAAGCACAATTTTGACGTCATAGCGAGGGCAGCGCTCATAAGTGTGTGCTCGTAAAAGGCATCTTTGGTCAAGTTATCCCTCTCTTCCGTCGTAGCGTGGGCGCAAATTAGTCTGGTGTTGAAGAAATTCGTTTTGATGCGGATTGTGGCGAGACGTTCATCCACCGGAGTGAATACCAGTACTCGGCGACGGAGTCCTTCTTCCACCACGAATCCGGACCCATCTTCTTCCGTCCTTGTCCCGCCCATCGCATTTCTTGGACGGCATTGATGACAGCCTTTAACTTTGTGAGAACATCAACCAGCTGGGCGGCGGTACGTTCGCAGTTCAGGGAGCGGACATTCCAAGTGCATGCCCTAAAATCGTAATCCTTAAAACATTTGCGGGGTCGTCATCAAAAAGGGGTTCTCTCGTCCGAGGCTTATTTAAATTTGTCATTGGATGTTTTTCATGTGGTGGGTCCCAAACCCTACGCGTAACCGCATGGGATTTGCTTTCTCACTTTAGCTCGCCTCCAAAGGGATGTTTGTTGGCTACCCAGGGGATACGTGGTCTAAGATCGGAAGTCGTGAGCTGCTTGAACCATATGCAAAAGAATCGTTTCTGGCCACTCCCAGGTGAATGTCAGTGAAAAACTTTCCTCATTTACGTGAATTTCTGCACATGGCCCCATCCCCAGGCCCTCGACCGCATAAAATTCGGGTCAACTCCGGTGTGTATAACGGCTATTGTGAGAGTGTTACCGTATGTCCGCATATACAGAAAATTACATGTATGAACAATTGCTTGAATATATATTTCAATAAACACTTTCTACAAAAATAATTTCTTTACATCTATCTATAATTAGCGCTTTGTAACCGCTTAAGCAATTTTCGGCCGAGCTCCTCCTCCAATTTGTGGTTTTGCGTTTTGATGTTTTTCCAACAAATGGAGGGACCTACAGTTTATACTAACTCGCCTCCGAACGGCTGATGGTTTTTTTATGTGGAGCTTTATTTCATGTCCGAAATACACTCGTAGGGGTGGACATTCCCTGCCGAGGGGCGACCGCAATTAGAAAATTTAACTTAATTTTCCGTAACTTTTGGATGTTGGTGGCACCGGGATATGAACCCGCGCGTTCCGAATGTCAGTACGCAATGCTAACCACTCGGCTACCGCGGACGCTAATTTGTTTACATACTTATTATATATTTAAACATTGTTACGGCAGATTTTAGTAACAATGAAAGTGGATTTACTGACATATTTAGATATGTTGTGACAAATAGAAAACTGGACTGGAAATAAGAAATTGTTGGCATCGTTGTCATCATCATCTATTTTCTACCGACTTCGCATGGACGAAGTGTCAGTATTGACTTCACTAAACTAATGTTATTTGTCATCTCTATATTAGCTGTGAAACAAAACCCCAGGGAAGCCCACGTTAGACTACTTTATGACGGCAGGGATCCCAGAAGGCCTAAAATAAGACCAGGTAGCTTATCTACGCTCCCTAAGTATGTGTCAATAGCTGCCAACAATTACAGATAAAAACGGCGACAAAATCCTGTTTCCATAAGCCCATAATTCAGTGTCGACGACGCCAGTTGTAAAAAGGGAAGGTTAATGTCTAATTAATCTATGATTAATAGTTTTTTTTTAATTCCTTCCGCGCGACTTTCGAGAAAAAATGGTAACAATCGAACTAAGAATTAATATAAGTTTAACTTTAATTCTGTATATTTTCTCAAGTTTAGCTTTCCTGATTCATTTGTATGTACTGTCAGATATTTATATGTACAAGTAAATACACACAAGTAAATATGAATAAATAGAAAGACGAAAAACATTAAATGTAGTATAGACAAACCACTAAGATATGCATGGCTGTAACACTGTCCGACTGTGGGTTATTAGTTGGTTGATTTAGCTAATAGCAAAAGTAATCAAGATAGCTATAGACATAAATATATATATGAGGCATTTGACTATTAAAATATTTTTTCACAAAATTAAATAAATACATGGCCCCACGGAATGCAATTAACATGGTGAATACATGTTTCAGTTTGTGAAACGCCGCATCTTTTAATTAAATTTATAATCGCATCACACGTGAACGGTTAGCACAAAAATGGACATAAAACTGATAAATTTAAAAAAAGAAACCTATGGATCGATTTCCTTGGATTCGCTACCTTCAGGAATGGAACCTTATTTATGGTATGGTTTTTTTTCCAGAAAATGGACTAGGTATCGTTCTGGTTGAAAGCATCGTACGCTTTGAAGTAGCTTTCGTTCGATTTGTTTGAAATTCCTGTTGTAAAGAGAATCAGCGTCAGATTGGCGGGAATTCGTATGATTTGGATATAAATTACAAGTTTGTGAAGCTCTTAATGCAATAGCTCGATCCTTCTTTCAATTTTTCACTAGAAATGTAAAATCAACAAAAACTTAGGAACTGTCATAGAAATGGGAAATGATCTGTAAATGACCAAAAGAGAAAAACTTTTAAAGCCACAAAAAGCAATGTATTGTAGTTATAATTCGTTTTTGGCCATTCCCATCACTGTTGCTGTCGTTAAAGTTACTTTGTAGCGGCTACCCAAGCCCGTGTAAGAACTGGCGTGCCCAGTCTAAGTCATCGGGGTCATCTAACTGGAGCTACAGGAAACGGGCTCGGACCAGACAGAAAGAAGGATTGATGAGTAGGTTTTAAGAGGCATGCAAAGAAGGGGTCAGTGGCATTGAGTCGACTGCAATAGGGACCTCTATTATTTAACGGTATTAAAATTTGTGTTATCAAGCATGTCGCCAATATGATTACAAAATCAAGTGAAAACCTTGGTCATGTAAGTGCGAATTATTCATAAATTATCGCTCGCAAACGACGAAATTCGAAAAAAATTCCAGCTCAACCATCTCTATTAAATCCTTCTCCATTTTGTATTTACGACATCTTCATTCAAATTAGTTTAATATTTCATGAATAAACCGTTCTAACGATACCAAATTCGATAAATGAATTTACTTTATTTTGTGATAAATACACCCACCAAAACTGGAACTGTGGGTTAACCCTTTGCTTCCGAACAATTGAAACCGTTAGGTATTTAATGTTTAACCATACATAACGACAACACCTTCCAAGCTCTTAAGTTATCCACTCCGGAACAACTCCTAATACAGAGCAGGCACGTGTACATAGCAAAGACCTCGGAATGTAGGAGCCAGCCACTTCTAAACTGTTTATTCAAACCTCGAGGAAATCTTAGATAACAAACTTAATCAAAAGCGCACTCATTTAACTAACTTCATACATTTACTAATTGTTTTCCACTTTTTCTATATTTTTAGTAGCAACTTACATGAGTTTACTACCAGATATTTGCAATGAGTACTAGGTTTAAATTGTATCCATATTAAACTCTTGTATTTATATCCATCCATTCTTATTTAAATGCATTAGTTTGAAAGCTCCTTCAAAATTATTGGTATTGCGTTAAATACTTAAATGATTTTTCGCTGAAAGATAAATCATACCAATTTCGAGCTGTTATAAGTTTGACGTGATTTTTTTTCTAGGCGCTCCGCGGTTGCAGCACACAGTGCAAAATAGAATATGCAACAAATTATTTTTTTGTTTATTAACATAAGAATAACTAAAGAATGACGTACAGATTTTGAAAAATATTAATTTTGTGGAATTTGGAAGCATTTGAGAAAAAAACTAATTTTTCGGCCAAAAAACGGCACCAATTGTTAATAACTTTTGTTTAAACTAGGTTATCGAAAATCCCGTACGTCATTCTATTTGAAATAATATAATTTTAAAAAGGTGTGAGAAAAAAGCCAACTGAAAATATTGAAAATTGTTTGAGTTATGCTGCGAGCCATATGTATATCGGAGCGGCCCGGTGCGCCCGATAAAAGGGCTCGTAATTTCAATGAAATCGATTTTGGACACGTAAAAGACCTTTTGTTCCTTATTCTAGAAGGTTCAAAGAATATTTTTAGCCAATAAAAAAAAATTAAATTTTTTAAAGCATTTATAGCGGCCTTACCCCGTAAATCTATATTAATTAAATGTTGATTTCATATTTATGTAATAAACATGCTCTTTCGATATGTTAATAATATCTGTTAGTTTTCTCAGTTGAATTTGACGGTCGTATAGCTCTATTTGGCAAACGTTGGCTATTTTTTGACAGTAGCTTCAGTTTTTTTTGGACGTACCGAACATTCATCGTTACCCAAGCTCCTACAGACACTTTTGAATTCAGCTGCTCCAAATTTTACTGTGGTAAATTATGGTGCAAATTCCAAATCAGATAAACCAAAAAAAACTCAGTTGTTTTTATCAAGAGTGCTGTGATCTTTACATTTTTCTACATTGATGTTCCGCCTTTAAAATAGTCCCCATTAGAGATTATGCACTTGTGTCGCTTCTTCGAATTGGCAAACCTTTGCGTTGCGCTTTTATTGTCATCTACCGCTGTAAAACGACCGCTCTTTGAATAGGATAAACTCACACGGAGAATATATCGATTTCGGCCAAACATTCACGAACAATCATTTTCACGTTCGATCGTACTTATCGAGGTTGCTTCCACTGTGATCATTGAGCCTTGCCCATTTTTCGTCACGTATTATATTACGTTTTAGTAATTCTGCATTAACGATTACCGTCAACAAAAAGATTGGGCCTTGTCAGTGTAGTTGCCCAAATATTAACCATGCACCAAATCTTGGAAAATACCCGTGAAAAGAGGATCGACAAACAACACCTCTTCGCCGATTTTAAAGCAGCCTTCGACAGCACGAAAATTTAAGCAACACCAATAGCTCCGTCAGGATAAGAAAGGACCTCTCCGTGCCGTTCGATACCAAAAGAGGTTTCAGAAGAAAACAATACGAGTTGCAGAGCTGAATAGGGAATGCTAGGAACCTCCAAAAACGTGTTTCAAACCTATTTTATTTATTTAAAAAAACATTTATAAATCAAAGTTTTTGTAGATAAGTAGACATAAAAAATGTTAATTGAAATTTTATTTAAATGTCGGCTCTTAAAATTGGTGCTGAAGCCCGTCTCTTTTATAGGCGAGTGACAAGATAACTGTAAAACGAATCATTTGAAAGCAAAAATTAAAACGGTTTCTTATTCTGCATCACATTGGCTATGGCCGGAACTAAAATGAAACATTTTCACCAAAAAACAGAATGGCGGACTTTTAAATTAATTTTTTATTTTTTTCAATTTGAATTGATTATAAATTTTTTAAATAACCATGAATATTTTTGGTTGTAGTACCGACCCTAGAGACTGTTTAAGAGTAAATGCTCAAATGTAAATGTTCAATAGGTTCTAAATAAAAGTGTCACCTAGTTAAAAAAAAACGTGGTTTCGAAAAAAAGGCGATTAAAGTATTTGCTCGGCCAGACTTACCGCTCCGATCTCCCCTTTTTTATACTTACTTCTTGGTCTTGCGGACCTTCGGGACTAATTATATATTATTTCCTTGTGGCAAGAATTCAGGATGCACCACGTCATCATTTCATTCACTGCTTGAATGTTTTCATCGGTTGTTTACGTGCCCGGGCGACCAGGACGAGCATTGTTATTGACATCTTCTCGGCCTTCCTTGAACCTGTTATACCACAATTGAACTTGTGTTCTGCTCATAGTAGGCTCGCCAAACGCCACAGTTAACATTTCAAATGTCATTGCGCATTTAATTTCATTTTTTACACAAAACTTAATACAGCTTCTTTGATCCATTTTTTCGAATAGTAAAAAATCGAAGTTAATTTTTCTAACTGCTGTCGCCCCTCGGCAGGGAATGTCCACCCCTCCGAGTGTATTTCGGACATGAAATAAAGGCTCCTCGTAAAAAAACCATCAGCCGTTCGTAGGCGACTTGGTATAAACTGTAGGTCCCTCCATTTGTTGGAAAAAATCAAGACGCGAAACCACAAATTGGGGGAGAAACTCGGCCGAAATCCACTTCAGCGGTTACAAAGCGCCACTTATATAGGTATATAAAAATCGAAGAGCACACCAAAACACTACTAACCTTTTTATCTTTTAAAAACAAACTGACAATCGAAAATGACTGATATTGCCAACATATATAACAGACATGTGTACCAACATAACAGAAAAAAACCGAAAATCGAACATACGAAACTCACGAAATTTGAAAATAACACACCTCGTACGTTACTCCACCCCATTTGCTCCTTGGTGATTCTTTGTTAAATTAAATAAATGCTTATATTTGTAGTTGCAAAAATTCGAATGTTTACGTTCGTGCATAAAGGTGACATAACATGGTAGTCGATTGATATACATTTGGAATTGTAAACTTTTTTTTAAACAAACGATTCAGGTCATACGCAAATTTAACATATTCAAAAATAAGGTCTTTGCCAATGTTTAGTATAATAAGTAGTTTTTGTTTATTTTAATTAATAATTATGATTATAAAATCTGTTTAAGAAAATTTATCGTATGTAACCGATAAGCTAATTTTTTTTGAGGGCTTGTCCGCATCTCCAGCAAAGGTCGCTATCAGCTGATCACTGGAATTAATTTTTCGCCCCATTTTTTAGGCGAATTTTTTGATACTATGGTCACAAAAATACAATAGTACCAATCAATTTGTGAATTAGTGACTGTATCAAATTACTGAATGCCGCTGTAAGACAAATTCATATTAAAAATTTTGTGGATGGGTTTTTATAGCGAATCATTGTGTGCATATCTCTTACATTATACATTATACATTATACATTATATACATTATATTTAGTAGTGAAAGCAAGGATTCCTGGCGGTCGCGATAGCCGAGAGTTTAGCATTGCGTTCTGCAATTTGGAAAGTCATGGTTCGAGTCCTGGTCCGACCAACATTCAAAAATTATAGAAATTTAATTCACAGATTCCTATATGGTTTTTGAAAGTTCTTTTGGGGATCTTTGTTAGGTTGGGTTTATCGTTTGATCTTGTTATAGTTTTATGTAATTCTGTTGAATAAGTTGATTACATATCTAAATGATATTTGTTCGATACGTTCATGGTATTGTCGATCGTAATACGTACGTGGACCCAAAACTCCCGTGAGAATACACTTACAATTAACTAAGCTTTGATTTCTTTACGAATTCAATTATTATGTTTAGTGTTTTTTAATTATATTCATTGAGTGTTTATTAATTTTTAAATTTTAAGCCGGCGGAACGAATTCGAGAGACTGAAGTATAATTGACAAATGTGTTATTTAAAATGGGAACTTTAACGTTTGCCTGTTATAAGGAAATAAATAAGGAAATAAATACTTAGCAAATCAAAAGATAACATACACGTATATGATAACTTGATAAATACACACACTACACTTATTTACTAAATATAATACTATATACATATATACCATATATATACTAAATGGTATAGTAAATATATTAAGTACATACATATGAATTGCGTATGGAAAGTGATTAGCTGAGCTTCAGTTAAGGCTTGTACACGAAAACAACAACTGCAAGAACTGTTAACTAATATGTATAATATAAACATTAAATTACTGTAAAATGCGACAACAACAAAATCATGATATTATTTCGAATACATTAGCTAGTAAATACAATAAATTCGATGGCACTGTATAAACTAATATATGTTTCAACATTGTTAATGGAAAATAAATCTTTTAATTAAGATAGACTAAATAGTAAAGAGACAAATATGAGACATGAAACCAAAAAGTAACAAGGAAGAAGAGCTGTCTTCGGCTATGCCGAAGTCTTTATACCTCTCATGAACATGTCAAAATTATAGTATATTTTATTATTAAGCATTAAGGGGTTAGGGGTAGTCAGAGGCACGTAAAAATGAGAATTTTCATTATTTTTTTTTTGATATTAAATAATTTTATTTTACAAAAGTAGTGATATGGTATTATTAAACAATGTTTTGACTTGAAGTCACGAAAATTTCAAAAAAAAAAAAAAAATTTATTTCCGAAGTTACAGCTGTCTGTGTTAACCCAGTTCCAAAAAAAGGTCCTTGCGGTGACAATCATAAGTCCTTGGAGATTCATCTGTAATCAATCGGATAAAAAAAATTAGTTTTATAAATAAATAATCCTGGGCCTGATCGAAGGATTTTTTTTTCAAAAATTAACAAAATGGCGGCCTCAGGAAATTTTTGTCTAGATTTTTGGGAAAAAATCAACAGTTAATTGGTCTTAAAAAATCGAAATTTTTCAAAAAAAAAAATCCTTCGATTTTTCCCGATTTTATTATGTATTCTAAAAGCTGTATAAATTTCATTAAAATCAACTGAGCGGTTTTCGAGTTACAGTTGTCACCAGTTCAAAGAACATAGTTTTGAGAAAAACGCGTTTAAAGTTTCACACTAGATACTAGCTACCTGCTCCCGAGCGCTTTGAAAGGCCCGAGCTCTCTTTGTTATTTGTCGAATAACTTAAAAACGAATTATCGGATTAACTTGAAATTTTCAGAGATTATTTTTAAGATATTATACTTAACGAAAATGCAAAAAAAAATTTGATTTTTTGAAAATTCTGACTACCCCTAACCCCTTAATTCTCATATCTTGAAAATGGTAGGAGGATTATTTTCGAAGATTACCAAAATTAAGATTTCAGGAGATCCACTGACGGTTTTTTTTGGCCAAAACCTCAAATCTTCAACAAATCGCTTTTATGGGGCTATATATCTGAAAAATGTATAATACCGAATTTTATGCTCTTGGATGCTTTTTTGACGGAGTTTTGATCAAAGCATCAGTTCTGAACAACTCGGTGTATGGGAGCTATATGTTATAGTCATCCGATTTCGATAATTTTCAGTATCCACGTACAATTTATCATATGTGGCAAATTTTATGCTCCTAGATGAATATGGCTAAATCAAATCAATTCGTCTTTCTGGTTTGATCGGTGTAAATTTTGATGAGTCTATAGAGGAGATAGATTTTCCGGTACTTACATACTTCGGACCAAAGTTAATATACCATTTCATGTACATGAAAGGTATAAAAATGGTATGCAAGCCATTTAATTATTTCTTAAGTGATTAATGATACCAGCGGCAGATATATTGCTATAAACTGTTTATAAGAGCTATAATTTTGGAAAAAACAGCAGCGAAATAGCACCGTGAGAATACTTTAAAATCGTCAACACACGAATACATACATACAGCAATTAGAGTTTGAGTTTAAAAACATAAAGCTAGTAAAGGTTTGAAAAGTTAAATTAAAAAGTGCAGTTATTGTTTGAAATCGATAAGTATATCTGTGACCTAATTATTTAAGCAATGTGTCAAATTATTTGCTTCCTTAAGAGTGTGCATTTGAATTAATCAGAATGTAGCCGAAACAGTATGTTGTATTAAATAATATATGTAGTAATACAAGTGTGTAAAAACCTAATATAATAACAGTTATTCAGCTACCAATTTATTTATTTTTTATTTGAGCATAAATACTCTAGATCTATTTAATTTCTTTAATAAAAAAATGCTTGATTGAATTGAGATCGCACTCTTAGGTGTGTATACTTTTGAATGTGTGCCATGTGTGTTGCTGTTGGATTTAATACTTTGTTTTACATTTTTTAATATGATGATATAAACAATTTTTTTGTTGTAATACTTTTATGCGTTAATTTTTTCGCTTGTGGTTGTTTGGAGACCTTCGAAACAAATACTTCCAATTTTCCATTGTTATTATTTCATATAAGATAAGTGACATGAAATGTCTCAGATATTAACACTTCCTGAAACTGTACAGTTTTTTTTTTTAATTTTCAACGATAACTGTAATTTTTCCTTCTATTTTATTAAAACTATCTGACATTACAGCGAAATACGCCAAATAAATATTCGAATGTGTATGTATAGCCTTTACTATGGTAGTCTGTTTTTTACTAGAAAAGTTTCTATTTAAAAAGCTGTTTAAAATTGCGGCATTTAAATTAAATGAAATATATACTATACATAAAACAATTAGGACACTTGAATGAATTAATAACGGTTAAGTAATGAGTAATAAGGCCGTTGCTTAGGTAAAGACTCCGATGACGAATAATACTGTATACGAAATATTATTATTCAATTGAATTCAAATATAAATTCTTATGTAGCAAACACAAATATTTATTACATGGAATGTTACTATATTCTACCTCTTCGAAAGTTAAAGCTGGAGTCAGGCCTCCATGAAATATATGATTAGAAATAAAAGAATAGAGTAATTGCTGTGAAAATTTTGCCACCATGGGCAGATTACTTACAACAAAAGAGATTAATAAATCAAAATTGCATGTTAGCAAACCAAACAAAAAAGTTAAGTTAAATTAAAAGACCTATAGAAATGCGATGCGACGAATTTCATTATTCCTTCTATAATTTAAAAGCTCTTTGAATTGATTATATAAAATCTTAAATATAAAATATCAATTTGGGCATTTTAAAACGGGTTTTCAAAACATTTATTGAGTAGATGCATACATTTATACATTTACATTTTGAATGGACATGTAAAGAAACTTATGAGAACTACGTGTAGTTGATTAATTAATAACACTTTGCAACGTTAAATTTTCCGCAAGACTTGAATGTAGACGCCAAATCTAGAATTTCTCCATAATTCGTTTTACATTCCTAGGTCATATAAGAATCTGAGAGCATTACCTCGTTTCTTTGCTCAAAGTGGACTTTTAGTATTTTCTCAATAATTTGAGATGACCATGTCTCGTCAACCGTACGCAGTATTGTTTTAGTATCTGAAGAAAAGTTGTTGGTATTGAATATACGAAAACAAACCTACCGAAAAAAATTATTTTTTGGCCTCAAAAACAAAAAAGTTATTATTTTTTAACCATTTTTCACCGTATTTGGCCATAGAAAATTGATTCCTTTTCTTTTTTTTTTATTTCAAATCAAACAAATGATTTTCAATTCAATTTAAAACCAATAAAATAGATAGCTTCATTCTCTGCAAGCGTGGTTCGTCATCATCATCAGCAACATCAGGAACATTATCTGGATCAGGGTCAGTAAAAGCATTTATTGGCATATCTTCGTCCATGTTTTCATCATATTTGTTCAAATGTATTCGATATATTCAATTTCAAATTGGCTTATTTTGCTTGACTATCAATAGAAGTATATAAGCAAGCAGTGCATCCACTTTTTCCCCTTGTACCGCGTTTTCATTGGCTTGGTGATCTGCTGAAAACCCTCACCTTGTTCGTTCGATTTTTGAGGCAATTTTTGCAAAATTCATCAAGATGAAAATGTAAAAAGTACAATTTCAATGTCATGGATACGTAATAGTACACCAGCTAGACATTTCTTCTCTCATTCTCGTCTGGCTGTTCACGATTTTTTCCCAAAACGCCCTCGATAACTGGTCTTAATACCAACCATTATTCGAGAAAATCGTCTCTCAGTATATTTATGAAGTCTTGGCTTTTCTTTAATTTTCGTATATCCGATCCTTGTAGTACACCTTTTCAAAATGAAAAAAAAAGAAATTGCAAAAAAATTTATTAGTTATACAAAAATATTAAAATATTAGTTATATATATTTAGATTTGATCAGCAATTAAATACTAACCATTTTTGATTTTTTCTTTGCTCAGTTTTGGAAAGAAGATTTGAAAGCAATGAAGGGCGCTCTCTACATCTTTGACTATCTATTCAACCAATTTTCTTTTATCAATGGTACATTGCTCAATCCTTAAACTTGTTGGCTTACGTCAGAACTTTTTCTCCAATCTTTTGTTTGATATTGGTTCGGATATCTTGATTTCCAATTACAAAGGAAACAAAAAAATAATACCTTGTAATATGTAAGAAACAAAGAAATAATACTTTGTAATATGTTTATAACTTTTAAGTCGACAAATCTTATTCCCAATTAACGTACCATACCTGGGCTATCATTGCAGTTTGTGGACCTATTTTCTTCGTTAAGGGTATAAAATTTCTGGAAATCAGCTTGATGTTTCCGGTATGTTTTGGTGTTGACATTTTGCTGAGTGAGTTTTCTATTCTTCAAAAATGTGGTAAAAAATTCATCATTGCGTTGTGATAAACCCAATTTTTTTTTTTTTTTTTTTAAACATTAATATTTATTTATTGAATCTACTTCAACTTCGGAAGCCTAACAATAAGTAATAAAATCTTAAACTAAATTAAAATATAAAGCCCATTAGTACGAATGGGCTGCTGGCTTGACGTTGCTCTTTAGAAGGCTGCTTTGTCTCTTCTCCGCAGGCGGGTTTGACTTGTTGCATGGGCCAAGGTGTTAGCCAAAGGGTTCGGATGGTTACGCAGTTTTGTTAAGTATTTTTTTGCTGCGATTTCAATTTCTTCCTTGATGATAGGTATATTTAGATCTCTATGAATATTTTCATTACGCATGTACCATGGTGCGCCCGTTATTACTCTTAACGTTTTCGATTGGAATCTTTGAATTATATCTATATTCGTCGGGCAAGATTTGCCCCATAACTGGATCCCATACATCCATATCGGTTTTATTATTGCATTATATAAGAGGACTTTGTTGCTAAGGCTTAGTCCAGATTTCTTGTTTAAAAGCCAATGTAAACTAGCAGATTTGAGTTTAACCTGCAGCTTTTTAGCTGCAATGTGTCGTCTCCAGGTTAAGCGCCTGTCCAAGTGGATTCCGAGGTATGTAATTTCGTCAGCTTGAGGTATTGATACATTGTTGAGCTTAACAGTAGGACACGTTTTTGGCCTTAATGTAAAAGTTATGTGTTTGCACTTGTTTTCATTAACTTTTATACGCCATTTCGCTAGCCATTCTTCAATTTGTTTAAGATGCTGCTATAACACTTTTGTGGCTGTAATGGGACATTTATGTCGACTTAGTACAGCAGTATCATCCGCAAATGTTGACGTAATTACTTCGTCACTTGTAGGGATATCTGCGGTAAACAGTATGTACAATATTGGTCCAAGAACACTACCTTGCGGAACACCTGCCGTAATCGGACACTCTTCTGTTATGTAATCTTTTACTTTTACTGTGAATCGCCTGTTGGATAAGTAGGATTCAAGGATATTGTGGAACGTATTAGGTAATGATTTTTTAATTTTATGAATGAGGCCATCATACCACACTTTGTCAAATGCTTGCGCCACATCAAGAAAAACAGCCGAGCAATACTCTCGCATTTCGAAAGCTTTCCTTATTTCATTTGTTATACGATTTACTTGTTCAATTGTGCCGTGTTTTTCCCGAAAACCAAATTGATGTGTAGGAATAATATCATTTTGATGGAGAAAAGGAGTAATTTTTGATAGCAGCACTTTTTCGAAAAGTTTTGATAGGCAAGGCAACAGGCTGATTGGTCTATATGATGACGGCAGGGTTGCGTCTTTACCTGGTTTAACTACCATAATTATCTGCGACTTTTTCCAGAGTTGTGGATAATATCCTAGCATCAAAATGGCACTGAAAAGCTTTGCAAGAAAAACGAGAGCAATGCTTGGCAATTCTGGAGATTTTTTTGGATTTAAGGCGGCAATAGTGTTTTTTAGTTCAGACACAGATGCTACGCAAGGAACAGTGTATCTAGGAGCAGTATGGGTCGGTGACAAAGGTGCACTATATGTAGCAGTATTTGGTTGAAATACTGTGCTGAGGTGCTCTGCGAAACAAGACGCCTTCTCTTCATCCGTTCTTGCCCATGAACCGCATTCTCAACGGTACTTCAGTGCTTACTGGCGGCTTAAGGTTTTTGCTAGCTTTCCATAGAGATTTTTTATTAGAAACGTTGGGAGACAAAGACGTGATAAGATGTTTGATATTTCTTTCTTCTTCGTATACTAATGCCTTTTTTAGTTTGTTTTCTGCCACCTTAAGACGAATTTTTGCATCGGGAGATCGGCAGGCTTGCCATTCGCGACGTCGCTTATTTCGGACCAGTAATTCTATTCCACTATTAGTTATCAATGCCTTTGCTTTTGTATTCTGCTCTGGTGTGGCTATAGTTGCTGCTGTTGCTAGTATACTGTTAAATACAAGTAACTCATTTTCAACGTCAGTTCCTCCCTCTATTTGCGGATTGGTCTGTATATGACTGCTAATGTATTTTTTTATATTTAAGCCAGTTAGTTCTTGATGTAGTAAGTCGAAAAGCATGCTCACTCAATTGGTCGTTCGTTCAACTTAATGATTATTGAGGAATGATCAGAAGATAAGTCAGCACAGGTTTCAGCAAATACTAAACTCCTATCTACGTTTTTAGTGACTGCAAAGTCAATCAGATCAGGTAATTTCCTTGAGTCCGTAGGCCAGTAAGTTGGTTGTCTTGGGGAGATAAAATCGTAACTATTTTTTGTACTTATGATCGTGTTATATAACTGACGACCTTTCGGGTTAATTAGCCTCGATCCCCAATGAGTATGCTTCGCATTGTAATCACCTCCAGCTAGGAACCTATCTCCTAGAGTCATAAAAAAGTCGCTAAATTGTTTTTCTGTTATTACGAAACGTGACGGACAGTAAATTGCAGCTAAAGTAAGGTCAACCCCCCTATTTTTAAGTGTGAGCGAGGTTGACTGCAACCAATTTGTTGAAAAAGAATTAAGAAAGTTATGTTTTAAACGGTTCCTTATGAGTATAGCTGTGCCACCATGTGCTCTGCCATCTGGGTGATTAGTGTTGTACAGCTTAAACCCAGGGATGTAAAAATTATACTTCTGGGTGAGATGTGTTTCAGATATAAGCATAACATCAATTTCGTGGGTCTGTAAAAATAATTTGAGTGCTAATTTATGCTGGTTTACACCATTAGCATTCCATAAGCAAATCCTGAGTTCACTCATATTTTGGTCAACAGGGTTTGGAGCATTTGGTTTTGCGCCTTTATTAGGTCTTGAACCATACTTTGCATGGTTGACATAAATTGTGTCATGCACTGGGTTAGATTAAGAATCATGGTCTCAACTCCAGTACTGGATGGGGTGACTGGTGGGGCCTGTACATTGGCTTTTACTACGTTGGCATAGGACATTTGACCAATATTTGAGCTGGGTATGTTGGAAAGGCTCGGAATGGAAGTAGTATATGGGAGTTGGTTCCGTTTGGCTTGTATACCCTGAGAAAGTTTAGATTTTAAATCTTTGTAAACCGGACATCCTCTATAATTGGCGGTGTGATTGCCACCGCAGTTGCTACACTTTTTTTGTGTTGCATCCGTTTTATTCAAGGGGCATTTGGTAGAATGGCGAAGATCACCACATGCTACGCAAACGGTACGTAAAGTACAATAGGATTTTGTGTGACCAAATTCCTGACAGTTTGTGCATTGCACGTGACCATTACGCTTAAGCGCTTCTTCCACCGTGATTCTTCGGTGTAAAAGGTATTTTAAACCGTAAATTGGATGCGTTTCGTTTTTCTTAAGTTGAGCTAAGCTTGGCGATAATAACACTTTAAACATAGGCTGCGGCACTTTATTCTGTTAATTAATTTAGATACAATGTACAATAATATATTTAGCTTTGTGCGGTTGTGGTGCATCATTTTGTACATTGGATTCTTAATCAAAATCCAACCGATTCGGAATTTTCCGGTAGATCGACAACAGGAGCGCGTTTTTCACATTATTTTTTTCTTAAATTGCGTTTATTCCGTCCAACAGCAGTTTAGGCATGCGTAACATCTAGTTTCATCATGTCGCTGTCGGTATTCCATCCACATATCTGGCTTCACAGACAGGCTTTATTTCATCGTTTCATCCAGTTTTGCAAATCGTGTTCGGCGTATAGTGTTTTTCAGTCAAATATGGTAAATCGTAGCAGACCGTAGATATTTTAAATTTCTCGGTGAGCATGTTTCTTCTTTCTTGATTTTTTGTTTACGGCATTATATGACCACAAACATAGCAAAAATCGTCGAGTTGTGGGCACATTGTATTTTCTATATTGAAATTATGAATATTTTTATGTTATTTACTCTAATTTAATATTATCTCGTGGCACAAAACACGCTTTGTATTGAAATTATTTTTATGTTTATGTTTTTCTGCTTTTTCAAATGTTGCTCACACGGAGTTATTGTTGTCTTGTTACATAAATCACGTTTGATAAACCAGTACTCTAAGATTCTTAAATGAGCTAAGAATGCAAAACGAATGATGCAGAAATTCAAGATTTGACATCTACTTTCAGCTTTTGATCACGAAAGACTTGTCGGATTCGATGACCCGAAAAATTATGCACTGTGTAATGTAAATACTTATTTAACAACTTCACACATTTCAATTTAGCAATTGTGCTTCCTACTGCAATCTTAAGATGAAAAAGATTTTGATTGCGGTCAGGTTATCCGCAGAATACATTAGAGCTAAAGCGGGGTTTTCAAAATAATTTTTTTTTAATCTGAATATATAGGTATATATATTGTACTTTTCCAATTGCGCACAATATGTTGCAATCTCTTCGAAATAACCGCCCTCCTCCTAACTGGCACTGCTCAACTGTAGTATAACTCAAACTACAGGCTTTGATGTTAAGTTGCTCAACATGACATCTACAATACTGTACCACCAGCTTATAATATTATATATACTACTAGCTACTATTGCAGAAATGAGTCATTGTCACTTATTAAGCATCTTCTTGGGGAAAAGTAAGTCTCTTCTGATAATAATTTCTTTTTATTTATTTATTTTTTGTTGTTAAAATTATATCTGCAAGAAATCAGTCACATTTAAATCATATACACGTATGGTACACTTATATTGGTATATACTTAACTTCCGCATAGAGTATTTTAGCACAGAGACACCTGTATGTGATTCTAATACGTATACCCCCCAAACAACGCGAGTACTCCATGCATGCTTGAAATATATACTTCACGCGGATAATAGAGAAATTCAAAACTAATTAGGATTCTCTATTTTGCGGTTTCCAAAATAAACGTAAATAAAATTCATTTTGATTACGCGAGCTGCGTCACATAATTTCACAATACAGCACCGTACTTTTAAAAGCATGAAATGGATAACCGTACACGTTTGTATATGCATTAATATTAATACGCTTTGCTGATATTTTTTTCATCATATTTATGATGGAATTAATAAAAAATGGTAAAAAAAAGCATTTACCTCCACACATATGTGTATAGATACATACAAACATATTTACTGGTTTTGTAAAACGACAATAAATTATTTGTCACCGACGCAAGTCCTGTATGGAAAGGAGACTTTGTCATTTTGAAATGGTAATGATTACGACAAAGTTATGTTTGCATATGATTTAAAAAGGTTAAACTATGAGAAATGCCCTCTAGAGAAAAATAGATCAGCCATATACGAGGGGTTTAACGAAAGTTCGGTCAGTTGGTGACTTTCAATTTGTTTATGTTACATCTAGAAATACCAAATTCTTTGCAATTACTTTATTAGTCTTAATTTCAAATTTTAGAATGATCGGATAAAATGTAGGCGAGAAAATGCAAGATAGCTGAGGAGATGTCAGACGAAACTCCACCACCAACCCAAACAGAAATTCGCCATGTGATTCTCTTTGGGTTTCGGCGTAATTTACAGCCAATACAAATACCAAAATGCATATAAAACGATTGCACCGTCTTTAAAGACTATTTCTAAGTGATTCCAAAGATTCCAGACCGGACCTTTTTTCGTATAGGACGAGCGCCGAGAAGGTCGACCAAAATATTACGCTGTAGCTCTGGTGTAACCCAAAATTGACGAAGACCCACGATTGACACAAGAAATGATTGCTAATGAATTGGGCTTGAGTGCCATGGCTGTATCGCGAATATTAAGTAATCATCTGGGTTACACGAAGAATTTCAAATAAGGCCAAAAAAGAGGCTCGAATGCATTTCGCTCAATTTTTCCAAAACAAATTCGAAAATGGTCTGTCTAGCAACTTTAGTAAAGTTGTTACTGGTGACGTATCTTGGTTCTATAAGTGCGATCCAGAAACGAAGCAGCAGTCCATGGTATGGGGCCGAAAGGAGCAAACCCACCCGAAAAATCTAAGCAACAAAAATCAGCAGCTAATCTAAAATCGTTGCTGCTATTCCACTGGAAAAGGGCCATACGTTAACTACAAAATGGTACACCGAAGAGTGCTTACCAAAAGTTTTCAAAAATTTGTTGGAAAACAGGAAGAAAGAGTATTTGCAGTGCTACTTTTTACATCATGACAATATGCCACCCCACACTGCTAAAATAACGAGTAATTTTATTGCGATCCATCACCATTTTTCCTCTGATATAGCACCTTGTGATTTCTAGTTATTTCCAAAAATAAAAAAAAATTGAAAGGTAAGGTCTTTAATAGCAACGAGGAAATAATTAATGCAGTTAATGCCGAACATGAGAAGCTTAAAAAGCAAAATTTTGAAGACTGTTTTCAGGAGTGGATCTATAGGCTAGGATAAGAGAAGATAAATAATAGCAAAGATTACGAATAAGTACAAAAAGTTTTTTTTTTCTGGTTAACTTGCCGAACTTTTGTTAATCCCCTCGTACATAGGTATATATGTACCTAGTCAATTACTTGTTATTTCTCACAAAACGTTTCGTAGCTTTTTGACCTATCTTAATTCGCCAAGAATTTAATTCAATTTCCTTTGCAGAATTAAAATATCTCCAGCATGCTTCTATACGTAGGTATATTTGAGTATTTGTTATTCTTTTTCAAAGAATATTCCATTAAAATGAAGTAGATGTGCTTTTCTTTGTTGACTATAGCAAAATATCTCCAAATTTTTCTTTTAATTTGACGATTTTGGTAACCTAACCTCGATAATTTCTCAAATGCTTCAACTTAAATCACTTAATTGTTAAATATAGGACACAAAATTTTTTGTTCAGCTTTCTCTTGGCAACACGCAGTTTACTCCACTTACTAGTAATGTGTGATTCGCTCATATATACCTTGCTCGTATTTATCACTGCAAACTTCTTACAGACTGTTCTAGTCAACGAACATTTGATACACGCGCCCTATAACATGCTGTAGTTCTGGTCCCTACATTTCATCATTCGTAATCGCATATTCGTCACACTGCCCTCCACCTAAGTGTCTCCAAGTGGATAACCTTCTTCTAGTTCATGAGCCTGATCTGGATTCGATAAACCATGTCATTCAGACGTTCGAGTTCGATCACTGAATTGTTAAATGAAAACCTTAAACTTGTCGTTCAGCTTCATTATTGTAAACATACAGTTAACTAACTATACATCTCTTTATAAAAACACAACCGCTTCGTTTTTTCTGTTTTAGGTATATGTACCTATGCCTCACCGATTGCTCGTGCTCAACATGCTCTAAAACGTGTTTCGATCTCTCTCCTACATCTGCAATTCATAATTTATTTTCACCACAATAATCGTTTAAAAATAAGCGTAGTTAAAGTTTCGCAAACATATAGCCATTGATATTTAATCATGACCAGCCTAATTACAAGTTTTATTTATGAAGCTAAATGCGAGTTCTCTGGTTTTTAAAGATTACTTCAAGTTATTGATGTAGTTATAATTTAATACTTTTTAATTTTTAAAAATTATTAATTTTTTTAAACCAAAGTTTACAAATCAGAAATGGAGAAAGGTGGATCTGAGTCTTTTGTATTGCTTGGGATCTGTTTTACGTATTTGAGTCCAACAGTAGTCGCTCCCCTACTAGTTCTTAACTAGAATCCAACTGGTTTGCAGTTTTTCACTAACTAGTTCATCTTCCATTTAGTTTTCATGTAAGCAACTGGTATTTTTAACACGACGATGTCTTTCGTGCTGGCAATGGTCATACTAGTTGTATACTACTTTACCAAACAAATAAAATAAAATAAAAACAAATATGTGTTTGCTGGAAGCGAGAATCTCACCGCTAACCTCACGCACCACAGTGATAACCTCTAACCACTAAGTTATTGTTATAACGTAGAGAGCAAAAAAATCTTGAGAATTCAACCAAATTTATTAGGAAAT
This sequence comes from Ceratitis rosa, assembly GCA_037013455.1. Lineage (NCBI taxonomy): Eukaryota > Metazoa > Arthropoda > Insecta > Diptera > Tephritidae > Ceratitis > Ceratitis rosa. Next base: position 385,721 of record JAWMAG010000022.1, on the reverse strand, counting down.
GAAACTCTGCCGTGGCGTATTAAAAATAACAACTACATCATACGAATGGGGTAAAAATGTTTACTTCACCAAAATTAAACAATAAATTAGAACTGGGAGCCTTACGTACTACAGCGATAAGCTCTAACCAGACGGCTATAGTGACGGTGTAGCGGTCAACGTGATTTTGGGCACTTCAACAGAGCAGAACAAAGAATAGAATTCAGTCGTGGCATGCCGATATAACAACATCAAACTGTCGTGAAAATTATTAATAATTAATGTATTCATCATCAAAATACTAATATTTAACTAGTATTTTAGTATACTATTTATTATTTCCCTGCAAGGTCATTATGTAGATATTTGTTCGTATTGCCAAAAATTGGCTTAAAGCTCAGGGATTTATACTTGCCAAGAAAGGGCGTTAAACTTTTTATATAGTTTCCGTCAGTCATTTTTTAATATCAGGCTCGACAAATATTATTTTTTTATTTTGGCTCACGACAATTTAGGAAACACCTTGATCAAATACTAAAGAGCCGGTCTGCATGGTTCAGTTATCTGACGAAGTTTTAGATAGAAGCTAAGGCCCAAGTTGATTTGAAGAGGTGTCAGTAAAAAGTCTTTTGGAGTTGGAAGAGGTGTAGCGGACACGCTTTGCGGATACTGATGTTACATCAGGATATTTATATTGCGTTAATTTTCTTTCATTTATGTCTGTAATATTCATCATAAACAGGAGGAATCATCTACATTGATTTTCGGTTCTCTCCATAGCGCTAGCAATGAAAAAGGAAAGTACCCACTTAAACAGCTTTGTACTGCAAGAGTTGCAAAATAATACACATCTTTTGAGCGCATTTGTTATTATTTTGCCACTTTTTTGAGCATATAACAACCTCAAACGTAACAAAGACACTTCGGATAAACCATGCAACAAGTCTGCATTTTCGTTAGCTCTCAATCACAAAGAACATCTCTTAGATACACTTAAAATAAGTAAATGTAACTGAAATTGCTATGCCAATATTTAACTATTGTTATGGCAGAACAATGCTGCCATCACGGGAGAATTGCTAGTGCAACAATTTAGTATTAAAAACAACTAGATTTGATAAAATGGTATACACACTTAAAACAATGTCTTCGTCTATCATTTGTTTATTAGGCTATATAATATTCTCGACTTTAATATCGCAATCAATGTTGGATGTTTGTTTAATATGTTTTTGCATAAAATTATTTGTATGACCCAATATTTGCAGCATCGCCTATATAATGTAACCTCATATTTAAATTTTTGCAAATCATACAGGCCGCTTTCAGGTGGGATTATACCAAAAGAATATTCCGGTATGTCCTCGCTAAATAGATTAGCTGCAAAACCTAAAAGATTCTGAAAATTTCATGTCTGTAAACTCTTTATATTGCATGGTCATAAATTGTTTTACCTATTTCTCTTAAACCTACTTTTAAGCGACGGATGTGTCCATGTAGATCAACAACTTTATTTTATTTGATTTTCTTATTAGTTGCTGCGCTTTAATTGAAAGGCGTCTTGCTTTGGTTAATTAAATATTTTGTTACACAAAAAAGAAAATTTGTAGAAGTGACAGCTGTTTCGGAGATCACAACATTTAACGTTTTATTACTCTGACGAACTTCTTTCTACGCAGAGTGCAAAGCTAATGACGAAAATTTATATGGATTTAAAATTGACCGTGCATATGTACGTTACGCTGACTTGTGCTTGTATAAGTGTTGCCATTTAGTTTTATTCCACGTAAGTTTAACAATTATCGCTGTTGAGTTAGAAAAATTTCAACTTGCTTTTGGCATTTTTTTTCTTAGCTTTTCTTTCCGAAAAAATGTTAGATTAATAAAAATTTAAATTCTTTTCACAACTAATCCTCATTACGTATAAATTGTACGAAACGACAGATTTATATATAACTTCTTGACCCAATTAACAGGCTCTAATTGGAGTTACTGGTGTTTAATAGAACAAATTAGTAAATATTTAACATTTATTTATTATTTACGAGTATTAAAGCCTTTAAGAAAGTTAATAGATCAAGAACTCAACAAAGAATATTGTGATACAGAAATATTTTAAAATATTTATAATTTTGTTTATGAAAATGCAATGTTTTTGGGCATATTGTATAATTTATTTTATTTATTTTCAAAAACGTTATTTCCTTATAAAGTATGACAGGACTTTATTTGTTTCAGATGTAGGAAATTTTCATTTTGTCGTGTTCTTAAAGAAACATAATTAAAAGAATTGTATTTTCAACTTTCTTAGTTTTTTTGCGAAATTTATTTAGTTTTTAACACCTTTTAAAGACCATTTTGCTGGATCTCTGGTAACACTGGTTAGCATACTTTGGAGGATGCAAAATCTTTCGCACTGCGCTAAATACTTAATAAATGCCTTAAATCGTACCAACGTTCAACGTTTTTGTGCGTATATGGTAGGTAGAATAGAGTAGTAGCATTCGATTGACTACGAAGCATTCATATTCATATTCACATTTCAAGGTTGACTTTGAAAAGCGTAAAAGCGGATCATAAGTACTTATGAAACGAATGTATAGTTTTATTTCCCTCAAGCTAAATATACTTTTCACGTCGGGAATACAATGCCTTATATTCTTAGATTTCTTTTAATTTTTTCACCATTGTATATGAAGGGCCAGAGTCCTGAAGAACCGATGACATCTCTTTAAAAATTTCTTTCGGCGTACTTTCCTTCCGTTGACATAGTGTTGTTACTTGTTCCAGGAACGAAATGTTAATGAACCTAATAAAAGAAAGTTGTGTTATTTATTAGTATTATCAGTAACGAGATGATGAGTCATCTCTAACTACCTTAGGTCGCGAAAGAGTTAGCCGCCCCTCGATTGTATAAGTACGTTATTTGTAAGTAGCCTTGATTTTAAATTCATTTTTTTTAAGATTTTTAAGCGCCAACCTCTTAATTATATTTCGCATGTTTCGGTATATCTGTCAATAAAATATTTTTCAAAAACAACGTTCTGTCATAAACCGATTAATATAAATATACATTTATTATTATAAACGAGCTTGTCAATATACATTTATTACATATCATTGTTGAGTTATTATGAAATTATTCTTTGTATGTGCATGAAGCATACAAAAGTTTTTAAGTTTAGTTTCAAACATTATTAAACATATAATATATGTACATATATATGTGTGTAAATTACTTATCTTGCTTAAATTACAACAAAGCCACAATTGTAGGTAAGTGCAAAGTGTGTGAACTTCCATACTACTGTGTTTTTTTATTGCACTCTGCTAATGCTTTTCCGCTTCGAAAGTTAGTTTTAGTTACTGTTAAACTCTTTTTTTAAGTTTCTTGCATTTATTTTTCATATTACAGACGTTCACATTAACTTTAAATATGTTCAGTTTCACTTTACAAATAATAATGTATTTTCAACTATAATTTCCTAAGCTCATTACTGTCAGTTCCTTCATATCGCTCATTTACAAAAAAAGTGAACCACCGAGACTGTAGGTCGTGCTAAGGAGATATTTAGTTATTGTCCAGAGACAGTTTATAGGGGCCTTCTGCCAAAAACCGCTGTGTCGCTGCAAGTTGAAGTAAAGGTGGGATAGGCAGCTTGTAATTTGTCTTCAATGACATCCAATACTATTACAAAGGCTTCTTTTTTAAGACGATATTGTATCAGCAAAAATAGAAAGCAAGTTGCGCTTCTTCTGCCGCTTTAGCAGATTGCTCTTATCCCTTAAAATTTTGGGCTTCATTTTCTCTGTAGTTCCTCCAAATCCTTCTATCATCAAAAATGCTATTAAATTGCTGGGTTTTTTTTTTTGCAAAAGTTTGTTTCCAGCTGATTCAAAAATCTTCGAAAAAAGAAATGTCAAGTCGGTTTCATAACTCCATTTCAAACAGATATTGACTTTTAATTCCGATAAATAAGCAGTTCAGTGTCGGGTTCTATAACCCCCCAAATTGTAATGCGCTTATTCATGAAAGAGCTCCGCGGCATTTAGATCACTGGTTGCAAAATTGTATTGTATATGAAACAAAATAAAATTGTTTCGTAGTCTTCATGTGAGTATCTAAAAGCTAGCATATGAAGAAAAACTAATTTTTTGAATTGTTCTCTCTTTGAAATGTTATTATGCAGATGTAGGATAAACCCAGATTAAAACTATTGAAAATTGTTTGAGCTATGCTGCGTCCTAATTTCGAAAAGCGGGTTTAAGAAAAAGCCGTTTAAAGTTTAAGGCATTGAGCTTTTTCCATTGTGTGCCCTTCCCGAAACTTTTGTTCGGACCGACTTCAAAATTTAGGACAATATTATCGAGATGTAGAAATTAATAAGCTCATAAAAAGAAAACGATTTTTTAAAAAATCTACGGTGGTGTTAACTCTTAAAAAATAAAACACGATTTGGTGGTAACAGTTGTTTGGAAGATGGCATGACGCACTGTGCCTCCCCCTCAATGTGCATATCGCAGACATAAGAGATTCTTCTCGATTTACGCAAGAGTTGCGTTTTGACAAATGTGTTCGAAATATGTATTATTACATAAGTAAGTTTACATAAAAAGTAAGAGAAGTGAAGCATATCAAAATGTTGCCGAACTTTTTACGTTTTCTCAATTCTTTAATGCAGTGCATTATTTTTAAACTTTACAGAGGAGTAAAAATAGTACTACCATTTATTTCAAATCAGTGTCGGTAAAATTAGTTTTGTTTTCTAAATTTATTATCTGTCAAACAAAGCAATAGGTATTATATGCTACGGGGCGCAATGTGGGAAAAAATGCTCAAAACACCCGTATAAGAGAAAAAATTGAAGTAGCAAGCAGAGCATTAGCATTGTTTACCAATAATTTCTATATTACATATACATATGTATTTGTATTGTCTAAAGAAAAGACATTTGTCACCTACATGAGTCCGTTTTTTGCATGTTATCAATAAATATTAATGCAATTAATCCCTCCTTAATTTAAGCTTCTTTTAGTTTGAAAAATATAAGCGTTCAAACTTCTTATAAATAAATCGGTTTTTGTTTGGAAAAATTATCAATTTTCTTGGGATCATAAGATTCACGCGGTATGACGTTTTAAAAAGTGAATGAAACAAAACTTATAAGCAGAATCCAGCATTATATTTGAAAATTGTAAATTTAAACTTACCCCAAAGACCAAAATACGCTAAATTAAAACTATTTTATAAGAAAATTGTTAAATTTTAGAATTAAATGTCATTACGGGTTAAAGAAACGTCAAATTTGCTTAGTCGGCTTTGATGGGGTTGTGCTATAAGAGCTTTAAAGAATTCAGATTCAAGAATTAATAATCTTTCCGATGCAGCGGCCATACAAAAGAGCACAAATTTGGTGTTGGATTTGTAGTGGGACAGACACTCTGACGCCGAGTATTGGCGTTCAATCCGGTAGATGAACGTCTCGCCACAATACGAATCAAAGCGAAATTTTTCAATATTGCGCTGATTTGCGCCCATGCCACGACGGAAGAGAAGGACGATGTGAGTAAGGACGTTTTTGATGAGCGCCAAAAACCGCCTATAAGCGGTTCATCTGCCGCGATGTGCAAATAACGCCAGGATAGGCAAAGAGGCTATTTTTTTTTAGCACATAGGGGAAATTTTGACGTGTTCTCTCTTTGAAATGTTATTATACAGATGTAGGATAAACCCAGATTAAAACTATTGAAAAATGTTTGAGCTATGCTGCGTCCTAATTTCGAAAAGCGCGTTTGAGAAAAAGCCGTTTAAAGTTTAAGGCATTGAGCTTTTGCCATTGTGAGCCCTTCCCGAAACTTTTGTTCGGACCGACTTCAAAATTTAGGACAATATTATCGAGATGTATAAATTAATAAGCTCATAAAAAAAAACGAGAGACAGCGGCTCTATGACGAATCAATCCAAACGGCCCGAGGCTGATCGACTACCCGAGGTACTACTAGATTTCCATACAAGAAAATATATCAGCGAAGATACGCACGCGCCTCTGAGTATCATAAAATGCCCGTCAACAAATACAAGAAAATCGCAATCTTGCAATTGTGCAGGATGGGATAGATACCCCGAGCTGAAGAGGGAAGCAATTCGCATTTGCAGACGAAAGAGACCGAGATGCATGAATATGAAGAGCTTGAGAAGCTGGCCGATAAGGGTGCCGCTCGGCTAATTCTATGAAAAAATGCGACGAGTAACCGAACGTTTCAAGGCCAAAGCATACTGATGTAGGGGTCAATATGGAAATCTGGTGACCGATGTCCAGAGCATATTTGGTGTATGGACGAAACACTTCTCCAGCCTGCTGAATGGTAGTGAAATTGTAACACACGGAATGCCAAACCCGACACTCATATAAATGATGATAGAAAGGACATTCCATTACCCGACTATGACGAAGTTCAATAGCGATTGCTGGCTTAAAAAACAGCGGCTGGAAGTAAGGGATGAGCTATTTAAACTTGGCGGTGAAGAGCTGACAAGGTTCATGATTCATTTTCATTGCAAAATATGGGTGGACGAAAGCAGGCCCAACGATTGGAGCTTAAGTGAGCTCTGCCCGATCCATAAGAAGGGTGATCCCATGGTAACTGGCGCAGCCTCCTAAATATCGCATATATCATGCTATCGAGTGTATTGTGCGACAGACTAAAGCTCATCGTCAACAAGCTGATTGAACCTTATCAGTGTGGCTTTAGACCTGGGAAATCCATGTATTTTATTTACGTTTATTTTCGAAACCGCAAAATGGATAACCCTGTAAAAAAGTTCTGTCCACTTCTGAATAAAACTTATATTTACCTATATTAAACTTAGCATTATATAATTACCATGTAATACTTCGAATGTCGGTTTTACATCTTATGGAAATTCGCCTATTAATCCAGTCATTACTGTTTTTAGTCGTAAAACATCGTGCTTGTGCAATTTTATACTCAATTCGTCACTAGATTTGAATAGACTAACTCAATGGATGTACAAAAAAATAGAAATATTTCTTTTGTTTATTTATACACATTTATTTTTGAAATGCCAACGCTGACCCCTTTGATAAATTATATAATAAAAAATACTTATGGCCGCAATAGCCAAGTGGTTAACATTGCATACTGCCATTCTGAAGACCATGGTTGCCCCTCGGCTGAGAATGTTAAGCTCTCCGAGTGTACTTTTGACATGAAATAAAAGCTCCTCATAAATCTCCATCGCCCGTTCGGGAGCGGCTCAAAATAAACTGTACTTGCCTCCTTTTGTTGGAAAACATCAAGACTTATATCACAAATTGGAGGACGAGCTCGGCCAATTGTATATTATATAATCAGGTCAGTTGGACTGAATTTATTATTGGCGTCTAAAACTTTCTTTTAAAAGAGTCTACAAGATTACAGAAATGTTACGTAAACAAAATAGGTATTAGTTGATCACTAATTCATAATTGAAACTGGAAGCTATGATTTCGGCGCCCTGGGTGTATAGTTCGTGTAATTTTTAAGACAATAATGTTAACGCACATACCACTTAAAATAAATCGATAAGTAATTTATAAGTTCTATGTAAAATACTTGTGACGCGTATATGTCTATTTAGTTTGTGTACACAACGTCCATAGGAAATTAATACACAATTATAATTTTAAGTTATTTAGTAGATTAAAAACTCATGTTTTACAAACGTTTAGAAAAACTGTCTTGTCGCGTTCGCGTTATATATTCGTTGCTTTATATTTACATTAATGCATTTGCTATGTGTCGGATTCGTGCTCGGGACTATTGCTACACCAAGGTATCATCTTGTCAGAAGCGTAAATGAAACAAATTTTTTTGATAGTTACTTGATGGCCTGGAAGGTCTTACAGTAAGTAGCGATCATTATCCACTTTTTCACGTAGTCTCACTCGTAGGCATAGGCTCATTTTCGATCACAAGTAGATGTTTATCGACGTGGATTTTCTGCTTCTGATGGCGTTGGGCGAATCGACAGAACGTTGTGCTTGGTAACAGCACTTTATGCAAGCACCTTTTACGAATCTTCTCATGTTTGGAAGCCAATAAATTTGCTTAATACGATCGAGAGTATTTTCAAGCGCAGCATGCCCGTTCTAATCGTAGCAAAAGTGGACGACCCGTCGAGTGTACTCTGAGGTAATAGAATTTTTGTACCGTTAGATTGCTTATGGTATAACTATTATTATCTTTTAAAATATTAATGATTTCACCCCATTTTTTATCTTGTAGCTGCATAGTAAAAAGCCGAAGATATCATTCAACAGGAACGCGATTTATATTATATTTTGATTTTCAATTATCCCGTTTGGAAAGTTTATTCTATCTAGTTGCTCGACACACATTTTGTGTTTTCTATTATTAAACGAGAAGTGGCACTACTAAATATACTCCTCGGAAAAGCCGTACTATTCCGAGGAGTATGTTTTCATATATTATATTAATTCGTCATTAACAATCACTAAGTCCACTTCAAACCTATCATTGTTAATATTTAGCAATAAATTAACTTTACTATTGGAAATGTACGTGTATTCTCCACCACTGAAATCTTTCACATGGTATCCTATACGAGCATAGCTAGCAAACGTTTTTCGCCCTAGTGTATGGGGCTATCTGGATCGACGGATCTCATGGAACATGCCCATTCATTTTCATTTTCTTAAATATGTCATCACCAATTTGTTCATTTTTATACATTTAACGGGACACTTCACTTTTATGATTCTAACGTTGACACTTCGAGTATTGAGGTTTCTTCTGTAGCTCAAGACTCTTTATATGGTAGTGATATGCCCAGGATTGGCACAGTCAAATTTGTTGTTGGTCGTGGTATGTTAAATTTTTCCCTTATAATACGCACGTGGAAAGTCATTTAAACGCTCTGTAGTAAATCGATCCGAAATTTCGCGGATTTACAAGTGTTACCCCACAGAAAATATAGCATTCTCTGACCAGTTACAGGTTACTTTTGAATTGAGTTCAAAGATTTTTCGTTTGTTTCGTTGAATTCTGGTAATAACTCAACAATGTCCTCAATCGTATACGAAGGTAATCATTACATAATGAAATTAGAACATACAGTTGCGAGCAGTGAAATAGTAGTGCCTATTTGCAAAGGGAGTCTTGCGATATATTTTGTATCCTTTATAATATTACCGTCGATTATTCCTTAAGTAATATTATTTAAAGTGTAACGACCCTGTTATGCACAACATTCAACTGTCAAACACTTGCCGTTATGTTTTAACGCAAATTATATTGCGTTCTCAGTTTAAATAAGCGAGCATTGTAATAGTAGTGAACAGTGAGTTGGTGTAAAAAAGTAATTTTAACGTTAAAATTTTGATTTGTACAATACAAAAAGTAAGTTTCTGGATATTTTATTTGTTATTCAATAAAAAAAAAGAAGATAAAATATGGCTATGTATCTTATAGTGGACCGCGGGAAGCACTGCAGTGAAGAAAAACGAAAATGGATTTGGTCTATACAAGGAAGTTGAAAAATATGTCGGGTGTTCAGCCACAATGATACCCATTGCTATTACTTACAAAAAAAAGAAGAGAAAAGGGTTGCAAGACGGATTCTTTCAGAGACTTTTGAACGAAAAGTGGTAAGATGCGCTAGGACACGACCAACAATGTCGTCTGTGGAGGTTAGGAGCGAATTGAACCTGCCCTGCGGTGTCCATACAGTAAGAAGACTTCTGTGTAAACATAAGTTATATGCCCGAAGTCCTCTAAAAGTACCGCTTTCAAAAAAAAAACATGTAGCACGACGTATTAAATATGCCAAAGAACACCTTAATTGGCCGATTGAGAAATGGATATTCCAGCAGGATAATGACCCGAAACACACCAGTAGGGTCGAGTAAATTGAATTGAAATCATGGATTGGCCAGCTCAATCCCCTGACCTTAATCCCATTGAAAACCTTTGGGCAGACGTTAAGATAGCCGTATGGAGTGCTAAACCGAAAAACAACAACGAACTCTGGACCGTAGTTTAAGTAGCATTGCAGAAGAGATGCTAGAGCCTTGTTCTTGATTCTATGAAGAGACGTTGTATTGCGATTATAAAAAACCATGGTCATGCTACCAAGTTTATACATAGATGAATTTTCAAAAAAACCTTTATTGTTCCTTTAAATTTTTTTTTTGTTACTTTAATACTATTTTACTGCTCACTAGAATTTTCCCATACAAACAAATCTTTGTAAATAAACATATCGTCGACATATGTAAATTAAAATATTTTTTTAGTTTGTATTTCTGGCCAATGTATATGTATTTGTTAGGTTATATATTTGGAGCTTTAAGGCTGTTAAATTAAAAGCGAAAACATTTTCTTTCCTACCTCCTACGCGTTTCGATACCTCGTATCTTCTTCAGGGAGTCTAATTTATTAAAAAAACAAGAAAACATGATTAACAATCAGTATACATTACAAACTTTTTCCAACAATACCTAAAACACAAATATATTCACATAATTTATTATACTATATTATTATATTTATGGTCATACTATCTTGACCGTCCCCACTTTCAATGTAATATATACATTAATGCTGCACATCAGCTTTCGTCTTATTTTTTGTTATGATCGCTGTGTATGCGCAATTTATGCTGTCTACATCATCTTTGTAATATTTTTGTTAGTAAATATAGCTTGGATTTCAATAGATGTTAAAATTGCTTGGAATTTTGCATAACTCGAAAATATATCAAAAATTATTTTGGTTTGACTCGACCAAAACACATTTTTCCCAGTGCATACTAGCATATTTAAGACTTTGCTGTGTGCATATTCATTTTACTGAAAAATAGTACATTTTAACACTTCTTCCAACTAATCATTGGACCATTCAATTCCCTTTTTAAATGAATTTACGTTTAAAATGGATTTCGGTTGCGCAACGTAAACAATTTAATAGAATGCATTGAGGACTTGCTTTTTTTCTCTTGCTTCGTGGATTTTTTTCACGTTGTGTTTTAGATAAATTCATGATTTATTTATTCCCATAATACTTTACTATTGTTTGTTTAGTTTTAATAACATTTTCCGTTCAAAAGATTTGAGGAGTACATTGTTACATATACCTTCTACTCAAATATAAACGAGCCTTTATCCATAACTCGACAAGGACAAGACATATGGCCATACTTTTTTTTGCTTAGGTTGCCAAGACTGTTATATGTTTACATGTCAAATTTGAGCGCGATCTGCCACATAGTTTTTTTTTTACGGCACTATAAACAAGTCAACCTCGAGTGTGTTTTTCGAATTTTACTATGAAAATTAACGTTGAGCAAAGATGTTTGTTTGAAATTTTGTTATTCCAATGGAATAAGTGCGACGGACGCAATGAAAATGTTGCAGAAGGCATATGGGGAGTCTTGCCTATCACGTGCACGTATTTTTGATTGGTATAAGTCGTTCAAGGACGCCGTACATCGCTGGAGAACTTGCCCCATGATCGTCGTCCAGCAACGTCAATAAACGAAGAAACCGTCGAAAAAGTAAAGAAAATTGTGTTGGAAAATCGTCGTGTGACTGAAAGAGAGATAGCTAGTGAGCTCAACATATCAAATGGATCCGCTCATAGCATTATTCACGATGTTTCAGGTCCGGACTATAAGGTGGGTGCATTACGACCTCCCATCCGAGCTCCTGGAGCTTCTGGCGCGTCACCAAAGACATGTGTGGCCTGTCGTTGTCCTGATGGAACACAATTCGGCATCTGTTGATCAACGATGGCCTCTTCTGGATGAGTGCTGCCTATTTTATATATTATATACACTGCAGACATCCCACTAAACCGAAAAGTGCAGACATCTACCTTTGCGGATGACACAGCTGATTTATGCCGGGATAAATGCTCTAAAAGAGCAACAAAAACGATTAGTGATCATTTACTCCTCATCGAAGAATGGCTAGAAAACTGGAGAATCAAAGTTAATGAGCAAAAGTGTAAACACGTTACATTTACTTTAAGACCGCAATCATGTCCTGCAATTCGCTTAAATGGTATAAAGCCCTGAGTAAATGATGTTACACTTAAACAGACGTCTCACTTGGAAGATACACATAGAGGCAAAAATACTACACATGAAATTAAAAGCAGCTAGTTTAAATTGGCTTTTAAATAAATACTCCGGTCTAAAACTAGACTACAAAGTCCTTATTTACAACGCAGTGTTAAATCCAATTTGGATGTATGGTATTCACTGTGGGGTACGACCTGTGCAACTAACATTGATAAAATACAGAGGTTCCAGTCCAAAATTTTAAGAGCACTAACGGGCGCACCATGGTACGTTCGTAACGTAAACATTCACAAAGACCTTGGTATTTTAGTGGTTAAACCTGAAATCGAAAGAAGCAGGACGAAGTACTTCATAAAGCTGAGAAATCATCCAAACCCGCTAGCTAATACTTTATGCAACCCAACAAGAAATTCCCGCCTGCAGCGAAGAGATGTTCCCGCCTTCTAAGAAGAGCGCCGTAGTTTGAAAAGGGCTCAGAGTTACGTAACTCGAGCTATCATGTTTGTAATTTAGTTCTTAAGATTTGTACACTTACTGTTAGGCTTATATTAAAGCAGATCCAGTAAATAAATGCATTGTGTATAAAAAAAAAAAAATAGTGGTCCAGTTGTTAGCAGTAGAGAGCCAAATTGAGCGTTTGGTCATAGGGGAGTAGATCGTAGTAGATGATTCCTTGCCAATCCCACCAAACACACAGCAAAACCTTCCTGGCTGACAATCCTGGCTTGGCAATCGTTTCCGCTCACCGCATTTCGACCACGACCGATTTCGCTTGACGTTGTCGTAAGTGATCCACTTTTAGATTTTGTTGCGATTCAGCAGCTATTCGCAGATAGAAATTCGGTCCATCATGTTTTTTTGCGTTAGTTCGTGTGGCACCCTAACATCGAGATTCTTTTTGAATCCAAGGTTATGCAATTGGTTCCAAACGGTTTTCTGGCTTATCTTTAGTTCCTCAGCAATTAAATAAGTGATCACGTGACGGTCTGTTTCCACTATTTCCATGATTTTATCGCAATTTTCGACGACAGGCCTCCCGACGCGCGGTGCATCTTTGACATCGAAATTACCGGAACGGAAACTAGCAAACCACTTTTGTGCTATACGGGTCCATAAACTAAATTAATTTTTTCAGCCGCTTTGGCTGCTTTTTCGCCTTGATCGAAGAAAATTTGTAGGTTTGCCCACCAATGTATATATTGTATTTATATTTTATAATTAAATCCTTGCCTATTTTTAAATTTTCGTTATTTTTCCACCAATCTTGGCGCTGTTAGTTCAGTTTGCAATTTTGAAATTTCAAATGATTTGTGTATATTCCTTAACCGACTTTTGATGTTTTTGGTAGAGAGATACAGTGCTGTCTAATAATACTAATTAATTTTTATATTTTTGGCGTGTTAATTTTTATTGGCTTCTTTTGGTTTATTACTTTTAAATATTTTTAATTTCATTCTTGTATATAAAATTATATATTTAGAAAATATTAATTAAATAAATCAATATTTCAATTTAACTTATTTCCTGATATCTATTGTCGAAAGCGTTCTATCTGTCGTCTTCAATCGGGCAGCCATGCCGTCTTCTAAATAATTGTTCAAATCGTGTGTGTAATAATTATGACGCCGTTTTAACCTAAATACGTATACACTATTTAATTTTCTTTTATTACTCCTTTCTGCTCAGCTTCGTAATAGATACTCAACAATAGTATTTTAAAGATGAAATCATACCAATCCGACATTTGTTGGAAAATCATCAGTAGTTTTACTACATCACGTTTGTAAATATTTTTTTTTTTGATCCATTCTATTTAATAAAAATAATCAAATATTCAGGGGATCTCGTTTTTTGTGTCGTTCTTAGTTTTTTTTATTTCTATAAAGTACTCCAAGTGTTTAAATGGACTTTTATTTAACTAGTATGAGGTTGATCCATCGGTCAATTGAAATTTCGTGTGACGTCACCGAGTTTAAAATACCGGTTGCTAACATAGCAAAATCATGGAAGATGAAATAGTTAGTATGCAAACTAGCAGCGTACAACTAATATTTTTCCAGTAGGAGGGTATGTAGTAAAAGCGATTGTACCGTAACATTACAATTGCTTTTGCAGAGCAATGAATAAAAGAAATGAACTGAAATGTATTTTATTACTAGTTGTATTTTATGCAAATGGTCTTTGTTGAGCTTATCGGTCGTTTAATAAAAAGCAAAAACCTTTGTTTTTCTTTTCTGCCTCCTGCGGGTTTCGATACATAATTGTATCTTTTTCAGGGGGTCTATTTATTTCAAAACTAGCATCCCAGTAGGAACTGCTTGCACAGCAAAGCATTATGCTCCTTAACTCGTAGCATAGATGCTTCGTTGTGCAAGTGATGCTCCGGCGACATCGGGAGGTTTGCTGTCGCAGTCCTAAGGGCGGTGTTCTGGTTTGACTGTAATTTCTTCATCTGCGTCTCGTTCGTTCCCGACGCCCAGATCGGTGCAGCAATGCTTACGACCGGCCGGCCAATTACTTTGTAGGTTGCCAGCAAGGTTTCTTTATCTTTACCCCTGGTGCTGCCGGCTAGCGCTTTGAGTATTTTGTTGCGGCCCTGGAGTTTTGCGGCAATTGCGGTCGTGTGCGGAGTGAAGGAGTGCAGGCTATCGAATGTGACCCCTAATATCTTATGGTTGTTTACAGTCGGAATTTTTTGGTCATTGACTTTCACATCTAATTCTAGCCTATACTCCTTCGTCCAGCTGGTGAACAGGGGAAGCCGAGGATTTTGTCGGTTGTATGTGTATGTCTTGCAGTGAAGAAATGAGAGAGATCGTCGAGGTAGTAATTCACTTTCGAACATAGGTCTTCAATATCCTGGCCAGACGCAACTCCTTCCGGTGGTGGAGGGAGCTTCGATATATAAAAATCAAACAGTAGCGGGGAGAGGACACCACCCTGCGGAACCCCCTGTTTAATTTTTCTTAACTTCGATAATTCACCTCGGAATATGACCGATGATTGTCGACCACTCAGGTAGTCTATGACCCACCTCTGCAACCCCGGCTGTAATGAAGATTCCTCAATGTCCGTGAGTAGTAATGAAGGGTTGACTGTGTCAAATGCTTTTGACAAATCCAGTGCTACCAGGACAGTTCTCGCGCAAGGTCGGTTTTGGTTTAGGCCATTGACTATCTGAGTGTTTATGGCGTTAAGTGCTGTTGTGGTACTGTGCACTTTCCGGAAGCCATGCCGATGTGCTACTGGACGCAGATGGTGAGTAAAAGACAGCCGGTTTTACGCACCGGAGTTGACCCGGATTTTATCCTGCCAAGGGCTGTCACCCTTTCGGCGATCTAACCCCGTTTAGGTCAACATGTAAAATTAATCTAAGTTCGCCAACGGAGCAACACCTCGCAGCTGGGCTGCTCCAAATCCTTTTCATCAGGGCTGGCGTCGAAACCAACCCTGGTCCGACGGATTATTTCTGCTGCGTGTGCACCAAAAGACTTTACCACTCCTCCACCTCGATTAGGTGCAACCAGTGCAATGGTTAGAGTCATCTTAAGGTATGCTCAGGCCTTAAGACACATAGGCAGTTACCACACGTTAAGTGGCCCCCCTGCTGCCAAAGCCCAAGTGCACCCCCAGCCTTCACGGTAGTGCCTTCGGCACCCTTACCCACTTTGGGTAACCCGCAGACCTCCACAGTCTCCCGAAGCTCCCCGCAGCATGACTCCCGCCAACCCCTACCCACAACCAGCTCCTTTTCCTCCTCCCGTGTGAGGACTACCCAGCAGCTCTTAGTCCCCCGCACAGTCTGTTCCGTGTGCCCAGACTATAGTGCTTCGGAACATGACCTCAGTCAGATGCAATTCCTGCTCCGGCTGGTGTCACTTTCGGACGTGCTCTGGCCTGCGCACCACCCGTGAGTGGAATGATGCGTACGTTGCCCCGTGCTGTGGGTGTCTGCTCCCGCTTGTAAATACAATAACACCGCTAACCAACACCAAGGTGCGGAACCAACTTCAGTGGGTAACACAGCAGCAACACACCCCATCCACGCATCACTCCCTCACCCCTGCATCACGAACGTTCCCCCGAGACAGACACGACTCCTACAATTTAACTGCAACGGACTCCTGGGGAAGATCGACCAGATAGCCGACTACATGAGCCGGGAGCATCTGTCAATTGCTGCGATACAGGAAACTAAGCTGACCGCCCGCTCGGATCATCTGAGCCGGGCTGGATACAAGATAATCCGCAAGGATCACGAGCGAGACCATGGGGGGAGCTTAGTGTTCATCCTACACAACACCGTGCAGTATTGTCTCACCGATGGCGACATCGAACGCAGGGATACTGTCCTAGAATGTCAGGGCATAGCTTTCCGGGCAGGCGATGCCAAGCTCGAAATATTTAATATATACATTCCTCCTGCTACTAGTTGCCCATGATATAGGTGCGCTACTCAGAGGCGACAACCGTTTGGTTTTGGGCGACTTTAACGTGCATCACGATCTTTGGCATTCTAGCCTGTCAAATGACCGTAGAGGAATGGAGCTGGCGGAACAGATAGACGATTCGACATTTTGCACAATGAACGATAACACCCCCACCAGAGTTGTGGGTAATTGACAAAGCTCGCCCGACATAACAATCGCGAGTGCTGGTCTGATAAACAGTATAGTCTGGCGATCTATAATAACACTAGCATCGGACCACACATCTCGATTGGCAGACCTCCCGACTTTGTTTTTGCGGATCACCGGTTATTCGTTAACTTTAAGAAAGCTAATTGGACCGGCTTCCCGGAATTCACCGAGAACGTCTTCAGTGCTCTCCCACTCTAACAGACGTCACCTCTGGTGAGCGTTCTTTCCGCAGGATTGTTGTGACCGCTGCCGCCCGCTTCTTCCCGGCAGGCCGAATTGCGGAAATCCGCCCTAATTTTCCGACGGAAGCGGCGGCTTTAGCATCAAGGCGCGAACATCCTCCGTAACTCTGATCCAGGGAATCCCCTAATCAGGAAATCTCATTCGATGACCGCGCCTCGTCGGACCCGAAGAGATGTGCGAGCTATTTTAGCCAACTTTTCACATTGCATCCTTCGGTAGACAAAGCGAAACGACGTGTAACCCAACGTATGCGCAAACTGTCAAACACAAGCGCGGCGCTTTATTTCTCCAGAGAGGAGGTTCAGGGGGTCATCGGGAAGGCGAATGCCTCCAAATTCATCGGAGTAAGCATGCTGATGCTAAAACATCTTGGACTAGCGTGAGCAGACTACTTCACCAAGATTCTCAATTTGTCTTTGACCACCCTAATGATACCGGACGTGTGGAAAACTGATAGGCTGGTCCCGCTAATTAAACAGGGGAAACCAGCCAACAAAGGAGAGTCTTATCGGCCGATAACTCTCCTATCCCCAGTAGCGAAGACACTTGAGGCCTTGCTGCTCCCGACTTTTACTCACACTCCTATTATCGTCATCTGCTGTGTGATCACTTTGAGCAGCAAATGGTAAAAGGCCTTGAAAGCTAGCCAGTAGAATGGAAACTGCGCTTTTGATGTCTGAAAATTGAAACGACGTTGTCATAAGAAATATAAGGTCTCTGCAATTTGCTTCCAAATACCATTTCAAGTAAAGATCTGTTTCTTTCTGAAGTATTTTTTTTTTTTGTTAAGCGTATATAGTTTTTGTCGCATGTCGCAACAAAATACATGTTCTATTGCCTATTTTTTATTCACTTAATTTTTTATTACTGAATTAGAGTATCCATATATCTCATGTTCTTTAAATATTGAGAGAAAATGTTTAGTATTAACGTACAACAAAATCCAACTAAGGAGTCTCTTCCATGTTCAACATATAAAACACGGCTGAAAATTAAGCCACTACCACCACACGCCTGCCCCAACATAACAAAATCCTTCTGTTTTTCTGCAGCAACAAACAAACAACCAATATAAGTAGCCCAGCGACAAAAGGTAAGGTATTGGAAGCGAAGAGGTAAAGTGAAAATTAACACGGTGATGTTATAGCAAATGTAAGGCCTCCTACTTTCCTATCCAAATACCGTTCCGAGTAAGGGAAGTATTCATGTGTGTTTTCCCTCAATATCAATTCATCTATGGCATGTTTGATCATTTATTTTTATTCCAAGGGAATTTCCCATATTTTTTATATTTTAATCTTTTACTTCTGTATTATACAAAATTAAATTACTGGTAGAACAGAAACTTTTCATAATACTGCGAGCTTAAATAGTGTTTTCTTGTTCAAAAGACAAAATGCCACTAAAGTTCAAACTATAACCAAACATACTTACGTCTCGTTTCTGCGTTTTCTGCAACAGCTAAGCGAGCGAAGAGCTCTTTGTTTACTTGTTTTCTTTATTTTCTTGAAAGAGTTTTTGTTTGCTCTTCCTTTTTGAGAATCGAGCTGCATTACCTGTTTGCTTCCCCAAAAGGCCTTACCAATTATACTATGGGGTAAATTATTGTTTGTTATGCATATATACATATATTTAGATCTATAAATTTACATAACTTCATAATTTTATACATACATACATACTACATATATAAATACGTAATTTGCTGAGTTTTATTTTTATTGTTCATTTATTTATTAAATAATTTATTTACGTTCTATTGCTGATTGCCTTATGAGTAATAAATACGCTTTAATAATTATTAGTACTACTTTTCGTTTCATTCTTCTTTTTACATTTTTGCTTCCGTTTTTAATATTTTTCTATTTTCGATGTTTGTGCGTTCGTTTGATTATTTGTTTGTTTGTTGTCTAATTTTATTTGTTTCAGTTGCGCGTTATTCGTGCATTCCGTTCAACTTTGGAAGACTTGAACGAACGCCGTTCGATGCATAGCTTGCGAAGCCCACGCACCACCATTCCTGGTTACCCGTTATATAATTCTAACCTGCTTAACCCTAACTTTGCACAGCAACAGCGTAACAGCGACTTTCAGCAGCAGAATCATCAATTGAAAAATAATAATCTTTCTGGCAGTGGTGATAACTGTAGCCGGACGGCGATTTCGGTTGCCCTACCATCTGATATCACCTACATCGACGAAGAACCGCAGCACCAGCAGCGTTCTGTTATTGCAGGACAAGCGAATCAAAATGTTGGGACAATTAATGACCGTTCGGTCTCCCAGTGTATGTCGAATGCGTTCTTCGATGCTGCACATCAAATACATCAACAACAAGAACAAAACCAACTGCAAACTGAGACACGCATTTAAAATAACTAATCAATAATAAAAAAACTTGAAAGCCGTTAATAATAAAACGAAATTAATTATATTTTAACGCAAAATAATCCCTAAGCCTATTCAGCATGTATACGTAGACCGCCCAAACCAAGCGCTTAAAAAAGGTTATGTCGAACTTTTACATCTACTAACACATGGACTGTGAGCTAAAAATAAACTGGGACGCACAATTTTTGAAAACTAAAACTTATAGAAATAAATATTCAGCACTGATTAAAATAATAAAATTAATTTCCTTTAAAAGGTGTCACAATTGCCTACCATGCCAATTTATTTTTTATATCTGCTATATTTTGTTTTTAGAGCAGTAAACAAAAATCGTTTACTTTATAAAAGTCAAAGGAAAAATGGGACACCCTGAATTTTCCACTTTAAAATAGACTGAATATTCTGTTATTATTTTTATAACCGGATAGAAAAATTTAGTTTTTTTTAAGATTGCCTGCACTAAGATGAATAAGCAAACTTTTAGTTATTTAAAGGAACTTTTAATATTATCCAAACCCATAAGAAAACCAAGTCTTTAGAAAAAAGTGGCACAGGGGGAATATCCGTCTCGCAAAATGCATTAAGGAGCCATTAATAGTTGATGTAAATTCAAAAACAATTATAGTACCTCAGAAAAGTATTTGGAAATATAATTTCAAGAGAGAAAGTGCCCAATTCCTTTAGAAACTGATCATTAAAGGATACTTTTTAGTTACTCTGTTGTAGTTTTAACTATATTTAACATCCAAAATTAAGCATTGATCTTACAGCAACATAGGTAAAAACATTTTAACTGAACGATTTAGTGAATTCATATCACAAAAGTATTCGTAAAACATAATGTATATACTAAAATTAAGTTTACATTTAATTAATATCTAGTAGCGTATTCATTTATCTTGATAATCTCTCTTAATTTATTTGGTATTGAAAATATTAATTTTTTTTCGCTTCACAGACATTTATATCCATTCTTTGAGAATGGCTTCTTAAGGCCGGTTATTTGGTGTTTTCGAATAGCACGTTCCTAATCTGCCCACAGTGCTCAATCGGATTAGATTCGGGGACTGAGAGGGCGTTCCAAAATGTTTGCGAATGCTGTACAAAATCCAAAGCTTTGTATTGTGGGCTATGTGGTTTGTGTCTTTGTCTTGTTAGAATATGTATCGACCTAACAACCCGAATTTATTCGCTCTGGCATTCAAATTATGTCTTAATATTTGGATATATTGTCTATGATCCATATCAGGCATCTTACCGACATCATGTGCACACATACAGTCCCATAGCATTACATTTCCGTCTCCTTGCTTAAACGAATATACTGCGTTTTTCACCAGCATTTCGGATTTCACTTTTTGCCAAAATCAGCTCGTAATGTATTAATATTATAAATTTTATTTCATAATATCCCACTTATACGTGGGGTTCGCCCATTATAGCCAGCAGCGTACAGCTTCAATTAATTTCTGGAGCTGAAGCATTTCTGAACTTTGAAGTATTTCCGGCCTATCTGATCGATGCCCTAACTTTAGCGAATTCCTCTGCAAGATGTTGTGAATAGTTGAAACGCTTCTACTCCTTTCGAAAATTAAATATTATTTTTCTTTCTTCGAATGAAGTTTTTTTTAGACTTTTTCCCCATATTTTGCACAATTTAACATATTTTTCGCACACAAAAGCCAAATGACCGGATGCTAGTAAATTTTTATTCAAACTGAACTTGAGTTGCAACTAACAGCTTAGAACGTTAGCCAATTTAACGGTACTCTTGCAAAGTGGGCTAGAAAAAAATTGCGAATAATTTTCTGATGTTGCTTTGATCAATTTGTATTCGTAAAGTGATTTAATCCACACTTTCCTTTAAAATAAATTTTGTCTTTTTTATTTAAAGTTACAGTTAAAACACGATTGGTAATAAAAGCAAAGTTTCCAAAATAAAAGTCTAAACTACCAATACATTTTGGGTTATTTTTGTTAACACTATATAATGTTCGAATACATTTGTACAAACTTCCTACACAGCAACGATTATAGAGCGTACACACCAAGAAAAAAGCCAATACTTTCAAGTGTCAAGTGTCATCAAATTTTCGTTCCATACGATTGGCAGCCCGTTTTCATCTTAGCTGTCAATGCGAACCGACAGTTTTTGACAGTAATTCAGGGCTGTCATGGAATCCAATTGCTGTCGGAATTGGAATTGAAACCGACAAAAAAATTGCTTTGGTGTCATGAAATCCGATGTTATCGGTTTTATGTTCGAATCGGAATTAGTGTCGGTTTTAGGTGTCACAGAAACCAAAATTATCGGTTTTGTTATTGGAAACAATCCAAGCAACTTACCGCTATTGGATTTGATTTGTGTAAACTTTTTTTTTCACTTTCAGTTACAAATTAAGTAGAAATGTGAGTAAATGATGGTTTTGAATAATAATAAATATTAATTATATTATATTCTTATTCGTAATAGGGGAAAACAAAAAACTTTGAATAAAAATAGTCCCTCGATCTGCATTTTTCGTTGAAGTCCATTTCAAGTTTCACCCAATGCGGACAAATTAACTTATCTATAACTGTAAGCACATCACTCAAAATCGTTGACACCGTGCTTCTACCTACACTTATGCGAGAATCATTCCCAACTGATCTTTGATAAGATCCTTCAGCCAAAATTCGCAATGAAGCTACTAACTGCAGTACTGGTGGAACCTTCGACCGTGTCAAGTGCCCGTCAATGGTATCAAGTACCATTCGGAAAGCCTCTTTATTTAGTCGATAATACTCTATGAAACTGCAAATGCGCTTTAAGTATTAAAAGGCTTTAAAATTAAAATAAATATACTAACGCTGTATTGGGCAGCTCAAGTGGGTTACTGCAATCACGCAAAATTTTTCTTTTAACTTTCTCATTACTGCTTTCTTCCAGCAACATGAAAGCCACAACTGCAGATGCCATATTTCACTTTCTTTATTAAAAAGCAATTAAATCAATAAATTTTATAAAATTTTGTCAAACAAATTTGCATTGAAATTGTCAATAAGCAAAACAGCTGATTCGAACATCGGTTTTGTTTCATTTCGAAAAGAGCAAAACCGACACGGTTTCATGACACCAAATGAAATCAATATCGGTTTGCAATTCCGATAAAAAGCAAAACCGACTTGGATTCCATGACAGCCCTGATTTTTTTAAATGTAATTCGTATTCAAAAAAGCATCAAAATGAACAATAATAGAAAAAAGTTGTTATTGCAATGGCGGCGGCTTGTCTCATAACAAACTTGAAAGCGTGGAACAAAAAGCGTCTTATCCCCTTAAATTACAAAAAAAAAATACTAGCGATATTCTGGGGAAAGAAAATTCCACGTACCTTCCCTCAATTCTACTTCGTGACTCAGCCACTCAGTTACCTCTGCAGACCGTTTCTGCATTTTTCGTTCACGGTTCTTTGTGCCGTTGGTGTTTTCCATATTTTCCTTCATATTTTCAGCTGGAAAACGTATTAGAATTAAATAAATAATGTTGAAAAACGTTACCTTTAAAACTGTTCATAGTCCCGTGTCTTTGTTTGTATTCACTTTTGTCAGCTGTTCACGCGGCAAACGAAAAGAATTTGCCAACATGTTGGCAAAGGTAATTTGTATGTAAAACTCTGCCACATCGATGCTCAAATCAAAATTTGCTGGTTTTCATTTGGCTGACATTTTGTATGACCGTGCGTTGACAAATGTGAAGCACACGCAAATGACACCATATGCCAACCCGTTTTCATTACTTTGTCAGCATTTGGCGTCAAATATGACCTAATGAAAACCAGTGGTGCAATTCTGTAACTTTTATCGACACGATTTGTTAGATCGCAAACTTGTGAATTTTGTCGCTTGCGCTAACGATTATGGGATTCTCTAACTCAGTTTTTATGATAATCGACAACGGACATTTCCATTTTATTAAAATGGAGGAAAGGTGGCACCACAGCTCAACCAACCGTGAAAATATAGGAAAAGTACAAAGAGGAATGACAAACACAAATAAATTCGTTTTAGCAATTATTTTTATTATATTAATTGCAATGCATTACAAAGTTTATCAAATCAAAAACATGTTATGGTTTCCACTTCCAAAACTACGCTGCATGACTATTCGCTCTGTAGAGGACCTCCAAAAAAAAAAAGAATCGCGCCGCACTCCTGGGTACTTAGCATTTGCCGCTAAAATCTTGAGATAAGGATCACAAATAGGTATAATGAATTTTGTTACTACAACTGTTATTGAAAAAAAATTTACTTTCACCATTTGCACATTGATAGAATGGTATCTATGTCGGTTGACATAGACTTCTTCATGATTTCTGGGACTCATGTGTCCACCGTGTGCAATCGATAGCCCCAACAAATGGGGACGATGATGAGGCAAAAATTTCCTCTATAGCAATCCGCTCTATTTTCGTAATGGGATTTCGTTATTCTTCTGCCTTTTAGTTGTCTATATATCAAGAAACTCAGTTGCATTCAAGTGGAAAGCATCTTCAACTTCCCGAAGCAAACTTCTATCCAATGATGAAGGGTACAATACCTCCTGATAAAACGTATGGCGAATTTCCCAAATTTGTGACCTAACTTTATCAATATTTTAGTTTTTGCTTAATACCAAATAAACGAATTAATTTAGGTTCAAATATAGTCGGTAAGAGTTCAAGCTCAGAGTTCATCAAAAAAATTGAAATATATCCTCAAAATTTTTCATTCTGCTCTTACGAAAACCTGTGTATACTCATTTTTGTGAGTAACTGTACTGCGCTCAATTATATTTAATAATTTGGGGAGGAATGACGGCGAATGAAATTGGTTCGTTCTGTTTTTTGAATGCAGAAAACACCCGCAGCTTATTGCAAGACAGTGGTTGCGTTATAATGTTAAAAAAATACAAAATTAAAAAAATAACTGACTTTGAAGGGTATTAAGTTTTATTGCATATAAATTGATTATGCATATATGTAGGTACAGACTTGGCCAAAAGTATTAGGCACCCCACTAAAATACAAGTATTCTCAAATGTGGCTATCAAAGTTACCACTTCTTTTTGTAAATGTCTTATATGGGTGTTTAACTGTTGATTAAACGAATAAATTGTGTAATATTAAAAGTCATAGCACTCTTGGTAAGCTAAACATAAAAATTGTCATTTTTAAGAAATTCATAAAATATTTTCGCATTTAAAAGTTGAAAGTGTAATGTACATTTAGTGAAAAGTTACCAATCTTATAAAAACAGTTCATATTTACCGAAATGCCTAAAAGAAGTGAAATTAGTTACGATGATAGAGTTAGAATTCAAGTTCTAAGTGAAGAAGGTAAGTCTCAGGTTGAGATTGCCAATTTGGTGGGATGTTCGCGGTGCACGGTCCAATGTGCTATCAGGCGAGTTGTGGAGACGAAATCCCACAATAATAAATCAAAAAGTGGAAGAAAGCGTCTAACCAGTAAACGAGAAGACCGAATACTTATCCGCGAGTCTCTCAAGGATCGCAAAAAATCTTCTGCAAGGGAAAGGGCTGCCCTTTCGGATGAATTTAGTAATCCAGTTAGTACTCGAACAGCTAGAAGAGGACTTCTGGTAGCAGGTTTAAAAGGATGTAAAGCCCGAAAGAAGCCGTGCTCTCAGAAAAGATTAGGAAAAATCGTTTGGAATGGGCTCGCCTATACCATCATTTCACGGAAGAACATTGGTCGAATGTTCTGTGGTCTGATGAATTAAACTTCGAGGTAAGCTTAGTTAAGATCGTCTTAAAGTATTACCAGCCAAAGCTTCTTACCCTAGAGCAGTTTTGAAGACATAGTACAAATCTTATGAAAACATTATTTTTTCTCTTCTACAGATATTTGGAACATCTGGTGAGACGTTCGTGAGGCGACGGGTTGGGAAGAATATCATCCAGATTGCGTGGTACGCACTGTTAAGCATGGAGGAGGCAGCATTATAATCTGGGGCTGCATGGCTGCTGATGGTGTCGGCGAAATGTTCGCTTGCGAGGGTCGCATGGACAGTCAAAAGTACATAAATGTAATAGAAGCTTTTCTTCAGCCGGGGTTCAATTTCAGCAAGACAATGCTCCTTGTCACACATTAGCGACTAGGATGCGTTGGTTTAGAGATAACAACATTGTTTTGTTAGATTGGCCTGCACAGTCTCCAGATCTTAATCCCATTGAGGACATGTGGGCTATTTTAAAACGCAAGATTAAGGAACACAGTATAACATCAAAAACTGTCTTAAAGGATGCCTTAATTAAGTGCGGACGAATGTGCAAAGCTTGTACGCAGCATGCCTAAGGGAATTGCTGCCGTTATTAAATCGAACTAAATACTAATGTTATTATCACTAATTCATTGTAATTTCACTGTTTTACTAATAAAACTTCATTACTTCACTTGTTAAAACGAAAAATTCAGTAATTTGTGGGGTGCCTAATACTTTTGGCCAAGGCTGTATGTATGTATATAGGCATCAGAGTATATTCGAGCGAGTTCAATCAAAAATGTGGTGCAAGTCAACCACAGCAATCGGCAACTTCGTGTTAGAACGAGTTGCAAGTCGAGCCGAAAAAGACAATCAATCATGAAACGTAACATGCTACAAGAGTTTGAGCAGATTACGTGAAACTTTGTACCCATATTTTACTTCCGGCTATGTTGAACCTGATTTGGTTGTGATCGAAGAGATCACTGTGGTCCGAACACAAACGCAAGTACATTCTCATGTCCTCATTAAGTATACACAAACATCAACGCATATACATATATGGGCGCCGTAGTGCCGCCTCCGTCTTAGCAAGAATAATACTAATGAAAATTGTATATATACCTATACGTATTACAAATAATAATAGCAAACTGCTTATTTCATAACATTTGTAAAAAAAAAATAATGCTAATCTAAAAATTGTAATATTTCTGCAACCATAAACTTATACAGGACCACTGCAAATTAGAAGAATAAATTAGGCTACTAAAATTTGTTGCACTATCTATACGATTTTTTTTTTGTTTTGATAGCGACTTTGATTTTTAACATAAAAACAAATACATAAATTTTAAAATAATATATTATTAAAGATACCACCCAATATTTCGACTTTTACGGCGACAAAACAAAATGTAAATGTAATATTTTCAAACGCATATTTTTCTTCTACCAGTGCACAGTAAAATAAAATATACATCAAATCAATTCTTCGCATTCGAGTTTCAACGTGTGCTCAAAAAACATAAGTATAATTATACAACGAGTATAATAGTCCATTTCCACCGGACCTTAAATGCATTTTAGCTTAAATGTATTTAAACATCGCATTTAAATGCTAAATTCCCATGTGTTTGTTGTTGTATAAAAGTGTGTTAACTCACTTTTCAAAGTGAGTTAACTCACTTTCGGTAATTTAACAGAAAATGTTATGTTAACAGTCGATGCTGTCACTACTAATGTAAACATTTCGGACGTTTCGGTATATTTCTTGTCAGAGTAGTGTATTTTCGGATTTAATGAGGGCCAGACTTTTATTTTGCATGCTGAAACTTTTTCTGCAAAAGTTACTTTTTTGCATTAATATTGACATAAAAACATATATTAAGTAATTGGCGAAGATAACGCTTCTCCTCGTTAAAAAATAAAATAAAATAAAAATAAAAAACAAACAAAATGCAATTGTGGAATAGATAACGATCCCCTCAACATAAAAATATAAGCGACTCTGGCAATTATCAGCTGATTGCGCAAAACAAATAATTATGTATGTATATATAATTGGCACAAAACAAATATTTATGTATATATAATGTGCGCTTTGTAACCTGTTAAGGAATTTTTCGGCCGAGCTACTCCTCGAATTGTGGTTTTCTAGAAAAACACACTTAATTACTTAAAAAAATAAACTAAACTGAAAATGGAAACAAAACGACGCAAGTGGAACCTTACGGAGGAGCAAAGTTTCCTGGATTGCTGGGAAGGAAGAGCTCAGGAATTGAGAGGTAGCCGAAAAAACTCTCATGTATACAAAGAAATGGCATTGTTGGCAAAGGTGTAAGCATTTTCCTTTCAACAGCGTCTGTCCGTGCAATAATCTGCACTTGCAAATCATAATATTGTATAAATAGCAAAATAAAATGGATGCGGTCTCTTGAATTCATGACTTTAATACTTGTGACAAATTTTGCAAACTGCAAATGTAAACAAAAATCAGCTGTTTGAGTTAACTCACTTTCGGTGGGAACGTTTGGCATTTCATTCACTTAACAGAGGCCTTAAATGCATTTGAGTGCTTGGTGGAAATAGGTTATAAGTATAGTTATACGCGTTGCTACGTGGTTGTGAGTATTTCGAACAGCATGTAGTCCCTATGAGAGGTGTGCGTGAATGGATTTGAAAGCACGGACAAGACATAAGACCTTATTTAGAATATTGCCTCTCTTAAAAGAACAAAATGTGTCGAAGAGATGTTTGAATTATACAAAACAAAACTGTAATAAGTAAAGCAACCATATCACCTCTCAAAGCATTATTTTCAATGATCAAATAGGTACAGTATAATACTACACCCACTGCATTTTTGCTCTTATGCGTATTTTTCATGTAAATCGTATATCGAATCGCAGTTTCATTATTATTATGAATATTATACACGAAATTATTAAAAACCATAACATAATTTTCGAAAACTAAAAAGTCAAAGTAGGTTACAAGACTATATCAAGTTTTCATTTGGAAAACTAGAATACCCCTACTCGCTTTGCAACACAATTGTTGTAAAAATAAATATATCTATGTATGTATATACATATGTTTGGTTATTATTGCCTCCCATGGGCTAATCACCATAAAATATTTCTTTTTTACTTTTGGTGTTAAATTTATACTTATATTACATAGTGCGAAAAGAATAAACAATTCTTTTACAAGTAACTTTTAAATACATATGTAAATTTTTCCTTTTTTAAAGATATTAAATTACATCATCAATATCCATTGTAATATCATATTTTGTAAATTTATAACACGTTTTGCACACACTTTGTTTATGATTTGCTTGGATATCGTAAACGAATTATGCAAGACATTTCAAAGTGCTTAGTGCACTTCTTAGAGTTTCCCGTTACTTTAGTATCATTACTGAACATATAAGAGTGAAACATATGCTTGAAGAGAACAAACCCTGTTCTCTCTGTGGAAATTTAAAAATAAGTGTTGTCAGATGAGGTTTTGATTATTAGAGTGAAGCAAAGAGCACTGACTATTCAAATGAAGGATTTGGTGGGTAGAGTACAACACAGTGGGTGCAGTAGCGCAGCAGTCAAACCAAGCACATCCATGCACACCTCTAGTATGTACGTATGTATGTATGTTTCCAATCAATTGACTAACAATCAACATCCTTACTTGTACTAAAGAATCCGAAATAAACAAAATCCGAGTGGTGATATGGGTGTGAGCGAAAATGATATACACTTCGCAACTCATGTATGTACATTTGTAACAACGCTCGAATGATCATGAGTATTTGTGTTTATTATTCATGTATTTACATACG
Source organism: Ceratitis rosa (assembly GCA_037013455.1). Classification (NCBI taxonomy): domain Eukaryota; kingdom Metazoa; phylum Arthropoda; class Insecta; order Diptera; family Tephritidae; genus Ceratitis; species Ceratitis rosa. The sequence goes on along the minus strand of JAWMAG010000022.1, from coordinate 356,777 downwards.
GCACATATCAGATTTTCCTTTGGTTCGTCACTTGAATATTGGAAAAGGGGAGATAAAACTTAAACTCGTGATATTTATTGATCCTGCCGATATTAAATAGACACACATATTGGTAAATAAAAAATCTTTATAAAAACGATGTATGTATGTTCTATTATTTAATTAAAAAAAGAAGCTTTTGATATGTAAAAAATTTCAGGTTTTTAGAATCCTTTGGCAGCACTAAAATTTACCATTCTGCACGAGAAAAACACAGTCCTTTGGACCAAACATTCTAAAGAGTACATGCCATACTTCTTCAGCAAATTGGTTTTGTTTTGAAGCCAGAAAAATTTCCAAGATAACTACTTTTGTTACACTAACACAACGAACATAATCCAATTATATGTCACTGAATAATGCCTTCATCCATTCGCATGCCTGCTGATACTCGTACAATCGATTGAATTTAAGGCACTAATTTTTTTGAAAGGAAAGGAAAATATTGCGGTAAACGAATATTTCAGACAATAATGTACTAAATTTAAGTTTCAAAAAACAATATTTAGAATCAAAAATTATTGGAGTTTTCCAATGTTGTGATGAGTTTTCTGAAGCGGCTGAAATCTGAACTCGTGAAACGGTGCCGGAGATGGGGTCGTGCGATGCATTTGAAACAGTCAAAATATTTTTTTTTAATCTTTATGAGTACCCCTTCTATATGGAATACAAAAATACCAAAAAAGTTGAATAGTTCCAAACTTTTTCGAAGTTTGAAAAAAAAATTTACTGCTTCAAAAAAAAAAATCACTTTAAGTTGTAAAATAAATAATACTTTTGTCCATTTTGAATAGATTTAAGAGAAGATGCATTTTTTGAAGCCCATAAAGCAGACCACTGCCTTAAAGTATTTTTTGATCCGCTTGACAGTTACATTTAGTATTAATTATCAATTTAAAAAAGTGACATGTAATTTTAAGGCAAAATGTGAAGAAAACTTTTGGTTAATAAACTGTAACTGGTAAAAGCTAGCGAATAAGATAACAGCAGATTACAATTATTTGTTCGTTGAAATTGAGTTAAAATTAGTTGAGAAACCGATTAAACAATGAAAAATTGTTGTTATCATGCTCGTTCATTACAATTAAAAAAATAATATTATACAGAAAACCAGTAAACGATCAATGGTTTTACCTAGCAATAATTTTTTGGTATACTTTTAAATTTTATTTTGTTTTTTTTTTTCGTGCTTAAACTTCTATTTTGTGTGGTTTTTGAATCGAATTCATAGACACACACACACACACACACAAAAGTATAACTGTTTTCTTTTATTACGAGCTCTGATCATGTTTCAGACGAAAATGTAACAATTGTAAAACAAAATCAATCCTTATGGAAAACCTATTGAATTTAAAGAAAAAACAAACTTCTTCTTTACAGGCGTAGATACCGCTTACGCGATTATAGCCGAATTTATAACATTGCACCATTTATTTCTTTTTTTCGATGTTCGGCGCCAATTGGAAATACCGAGAATACCTAGGTCCTTCTCTACATGGTCTTTCCAACGGAGTGGAGGTCTTCCTCTTCCTCTGCTTCCACCGGCGGGTACTGCATCGACAACTTTCAAATCTGACCTAGCCAGCGCAGCCGTTGTTTCTTGATTCGCCAGTATATGTCAATAGTATATAGCAGGACGGGAACAATAAGCGACTTGTTTGGGTTTGGTTTTCGTTCGTCGAGACAGGACTTTACTTTTCAATTGCCTACTCAGTCCAAAGTAGCACCTGTTGGAAAGAGTGATTCTGTATTCTGTTGTATTTCCAAGCTGACATTGTTGATGGTGTTAATACTGGTTTCAAGACAGACGAAGTTATCAACGACTTCAAAGTCGCGAATGTGTTGTCTGTTGTTTGATGACAGGAGATATTTCGTCTTGCCCTAGTTCATTACCAGACTCATATCCTTCGCTTCCTTATCTAGTATGGAGAAAGCAGAACTCACGGCGCGCTTGTTGAGGCCAATAATGTTAATATAATCGGCGTACACCAGCAGCTGTACACTCTTGTAGAACATTGTACCTTTTCACCAACAATAGGTTAAAAAAGTCACACGATAAGGAATCATCCTGTCCGAAACCTCGTTTGGTATCGAACGGCTCGGAGAGGTCCTTCCTGATCCGGAGCTTTTAGTGTTGCTTAAGGTCAGTATAAATTTTGCGGGGATACCGAATTCAGACACAGCGGCGCAGAGGCAACTCCTATTCGTGCTGTCGAAGACTGCTTTAAAATCGACGAAGAGGTAGTGTGCCGATTTTTGTAATGAATCAATTAGTACATAAAGTTGCCATTAAGTAATACATTTGTAGTTATTGAAAATGGAATTGAGTAACAAAAGCTTAGACAATCATGTAGTTATTAACCTGTTCCTCTTTTCGGTGCTTTTGAAAATAGATACTCGGCTTGCACCGAAGTTTCTATCAAAAAATTTTACCGAAAAGCCAAAATATATAGTTTAGGGTGGGTATACTGTTCACATCTTCTTCCAGGCATGGACGACGTCAAATTTGTCTTCAGTTGATATAATATTCTAAGCATCTTAAATTTTTATTGCATGATACCAACTTGACGAAGCCTCCAGCATATAAAAAGTACCTACCTGGTTTCCACGTCTAAAATTATATTTAAGACTTTTTCTGGCACGGCAACAGAAATTTGTAGCTGTTAACAATTATCCTTTGATCTTTCACTATGTTTTAACCAAAGTACTATGTTGCACAATGGGGAAATTAATGTCGATACTGCCTCAATATACAAGGCTTTCGCGCAAACTACAAAAAAAGTGCGAAGCGTGAAACATGGCGCGATTTTCGAAAGCTTTGATATATTGCTTTTACAAGATTTGCCATTACCATTATCTGTTACCACTGCATTAACTTGGTCTTTATTAATAGAAAAGTTCTCCAACGAAGCCATAAGCACTTCAGAGATGAGCCCAGTTGTGTAGGCTTAGTTAATTTACACGTCCCAATAGTGGTACAGATTTGCTGATATTCAAACAAGCCTTCTAACCTAATCAAGCATTTGAAATTTATGTCAGTCCATACATCCGTAATGATCTGCTTGAAACTGGGCTCACCTTACTTTTGAAATTAGCAACTACTTCCTAAATTTATAAAACATAATATATAGGTAAATATTACTGAGTAAAAACAGTCATATTTTATTATTTCATGTAAAAAAGACAAATTATACATCACAATCATTTCAACCATTGACTTTGTCAATTCACTATGCTTGGGGCCACCCTATGTAAGGTTCAAATCCTGATACGACCAATATCCAAAAGTTAGAGATTATTAATTTAATTAAAAAAAATTAAGTAAAAGTTTCTAATTGCGGTCGCCCCTCTTCCGGGAATGTCAACCCCTCCGAGTATATTGACAACAGCCGTTCGGAGGTGGCTTAGTATAAACTGTAGGTCCCTCTAATTGTTGGAAAAACATCAAGACGCGAAGCCACAAATTGGAGGAGAAGCTCGGCCGAAAAACGCTTCAGCAGCTACAAAGCGCTAATTATATATATATATTGCTGCTTTTGCATTGCTCTTGTTTGGGATTTCGGCTTGTGTTGGTACTTCCATGTTTCCCACGTTCTCCTTTTCACCATCAGTGCAGATGGTTGGTGACTAAACATAGTAAAATTAAAAATATATTCGTGGTCAATGAAAACTTAAATACTTACCTTGAGGGAAGCGAACTCTTTTGTATGTTTCAGCTTCAAATGCTGAAGACTGTTTGTTATCTTTCTCTAATATTTCAGTCGGCACTCTACTTATTCATTTTAGGATTATATTTCCAAACTATATTTTTTTTGTTGCCATACTTCAGCTTAGCAAGTTTGGCCACGTTTTGTTTTGCGGTCAAATACGATTAATCGAAGCTGATTATGCGATACATATTAAATCGTAAAATGGGACCAAATAATCGATAACTGTGTATCATATGACGAATCATACCAACACTACATGAATGCACGAGTATACCAATATGTATAATAAAAAAAATATCTTAATCGGACCTGTCCAAGCCCGCAAAGTTTAAACATTTTCGTTATTTTTGTAACGTTCCTGGTATTTAAAATTTTTAATTTAAAGCTTGTTGGTGCTAATCCGCATATATTATACACTTATAAATATATACATACATATACACGATGTGTCCCAAAAATAACCGAACTTTATATTTAAATCATACAACATACAGCGCCATCTATTGAAAATTTGCAACATTAAAAAGATACATTCATCCTCTTTCAAACGCACCTGACATCATGTAAGTCGGAAAACAGATGTAAAAGTGACAGCCATTTCAATAAAACCAAACGTGTGCTAATGGTTCCAAAAAAATGGAACAAAGAGCAAATATAAAATTTTGTGTCAAACTTGAAAAAAAATTGAAATTGAAGTTTAAAAAATTAAAAAAAAATTGAAAAAACTGAAGAAGCCGTAATCGAGGTACTGAAGAACATTTCTATAAATGACATAAAAAAATCTATGCATGCGCTGGTTGATCGTTCCAAACGTTGTGTTGAGTCAAATGGAACCTATTTTGAATAAATAATAACTTTCAAAGATAATATAATGAGTATTTTACTATTTTATATCCAAAAAGTTCGGTTATTTTTAGGACACACCGTGTATGTATATGTATAATGAATCGAAAAAGTTTAGGCATATGGCTTTTGAAATTATTATTTTTTTATTTTTAGTTCAATATTTTATAACTTTATCTGCAAAAAATACTTTATATTCTACATTTTTTTTAAAGATATTGAAAAGAGAATACAAAAAGGAAAAATTTCATATAACATAACTTTAGGCACACAAATAAAAAATATTATCTGGATCCGATTTTTTCGAATATAGTGCTCTTAAATTTTTTTTCTGCTAAGAACTTTTTGCATCCGTCCAACTAAATTAAACGCCTGCGTATGGACTCCCTTTGTGAATCCTTCGATGTTATGTGATGGGTCTTCAAATTCAAATATGCTCTATAGGACCCGTATTTGGAGATTGTGGATATGTTTTTAATTTCTTACATTGGAAGTCAAGCCATTATTTCACAAAATATGACGCATGTTTCGGTTTATGATCTTGTTGAAACCAAAAATACAATACTTCCAACTTAAGCCCAACTTTTCAGAAATTGAAGATAAGTTTTATTTTAAAATATTTAAATAGGAGTGGTTGTCCATTCTACCATCAATGAACCCTAGATATAACCATATACCTCAAGTCGAAAGGTTGCCGCCACCGTGTTTTACGGTCTTAATTATTATATGTGTGTTATATTATTGTACTTTCGACCTTCTACTGAATATCGTCTACGTCTTCGTTGACGATCGTCAATGTTCATCGTCACTTTCATCGCTTCGCCTTTGCTTAGGTATTTTGTACAAGTAATGCAGACGAAACGTTGTGAAATGACAAAACTCGAAATTTTCGGTTTTGGGAAATTTATTTGTGAAATTAGGGTTTTTTAACTTGTGGTTATATTTTTGATATTCAAATCATATATTCAAGCTGTGAAGTTTGCTTGCTAAAAAAACCAATTTTTGAATAAACAAAAACGGAATACGAGTTGTTCTTTTCAAGTGAAAGCGATGAAGAAGAGAACACGAATTTAAATGGTTTTAAGGCAACAAGCACACATACAGCAGAAGATTTTTTTTGTTGCTTTTTTGTCGAGGTGGTACTGTGGACGTCGTTGTCGAATTTGTGCTACGCGAACTTCCGGCAATTGGCATATAATCTACTGATGGAACATCTACTCAAGAAAATTTCTCGTTTGACACTTCAAGAACTCCCTCTAAACCTGTTGACATATTGTTTCTGCTAATTTCCCTCTGTGGTTCATTGTTATCATCATTCACACCAAATATAGCACCAGATGGATTAAACATTTCTTCAAATCCCATCAAATCGGTTGCTCTTGACTTTTTTTTAGCACCTGTTGGCAAGAGTGATTCTGCGTTGTATTTCTAGGCTGACATTATTGTTGGTAATAATACTGGTTCCACGATAGACGAAATTATCTACGGCCTCGAAGTTACGACTGTCAGCAGTGACGTGGCACCCAAGTCGCGAATGCGATGACTGTTTGTTTGATGACAGGAGACATTTCGTCTTGCCCTCGTTCACTACCAGACCCATATCTTTCGCTTTCTTATCCAGTCTGGAGAAAGCAGAACTCACGGCGCGGTTGTTGAGGCCAATAATAGCAATATCAGCGGCGTACGCCTGCAGCTGTACACTCTTATAGAAGATTGTACCTTCTCCATTCAGCCCTGCATCTCGTATTATTTTCTCCAGCAAGAAATTAAAAAAGTCACACGATAAGGAATCACCCTGTCTGAAACTGAAACTTAGTTTGGAGAGGTCCTATCCGATCCTGACGAAGTTTTTAGTGTTGCTTAACGTCAGTTTACATAGTCGTATAAGTTTTGCAAGGATATCACATTCAGACGTAGCGGCGTAGAGGTAGCTCCTATTCGTGCTGTCGAAGACTGCTTTAAAATCAACAAAGAGTGTGTCTTTTCAGGAGGATTTCCAAGATTTGATGCATGGTGATTATCTGGTCAATGGTTGCTTTACCAGGTCTAAAACCTGCACTGATAAGGTCCAATCAGTTTGTTGAGGGTGGGCTTTAGTCTTTCACACAATACGCTTGATAGAACCTTATGTGTGATATTGAGGAGGCAGAGCACGCTTAGGTTCCAATCGTCGGGCATGCTTTCATCCGACCATATTTTGCAAAGTAGAACAGTTGATCCTGATCAGTTCTTCACCGCCGAATTTGAATAACTCGGCCGGTAATCCATCAGTCCCCCACGCTTTGTTGTTTTTCAAGCGGCCGCTTGCTATTCGGAATTTTTCATTGTCGGGTAACGGAACTAGTTTTCTATCGTCATCAATCACTTCACCGCCATGTTTGAAAAGCTCTGCCGGTAGACCGTCTGATCCAGCCGTTTTGTTGTTTTTTAAACGGGTAATCCATATTCGGACCTCGACATAGTCAGTTAGTGGAACGTCTTATCCATTGTCATCGATTGGGATTTCGGGTTCACCATCTCCGGGTGTTTCATTTTTCACCACCATTCAGCAGGCTGGAGAAGTGCTCCCTCCATAAATTCAGTACACCTCTGGGTTCTACAAGAGTTTGCTCTGGTGTTGAAACCTTCCGTTAGCTGCCGTATATTTTTGCAGAATTTTCGAGCATTACCCTTGTCGGCCAGCTTCTCAAGCTCCTCGTACTCACGCATTTCGGTCTCTTTCTTTTTTTTTCCTGCAAAGGCGTCTTGCTTCCTCTTAAGCTTTCGGTATCTATGCCAACCTGAACAAGTTGTCGTCGATTGTAAGGGTGCGAGGTAGGCAGTTTTTTTTCCTCTGCGACACGGCAGCCTTCATCGTACCAGCTGTTTTTCTGGCACTGCCGAAAACTAAATGTTTCCGTAGTGGCTGTACGCAGGGAGTTTGGGATGCTGTTCCACAGTTTCCCTATATCTGCGCTGCGGCAAGATAGTGATCCGAGCTGAACGTACGCGCTATCACAACATGATCGATCTGGTTTTTTTGATTTTCGATCAGGGGACAGCTAAGTAGCTTAATGATTTTACTTGTGCGGAAATCTAGTACTACAGACAACCATATTTCAGACCCCGTATATGTTGCTATTCCTTCGGACATTTTTCGCTGCGGCAACAGGTGATATCAGATTTTATTATGACATGTGGTTTTGTGGCTGATTCGGCCTAAGAAAACACTTTTTTTTTGTTTTTGGCTTCCTCTTCTACACCTCCAAAATTTTAATAAAGAAAAAAATACGAATGGAAAATTATTTAAAATTGTATTCCTTTCTATAGATTCTAAATATACAAGTGCGTTACCTCATTGCAAGATGTAGAAGGTAAAGGATGTTATAGTTTCATCCTTCACTGTGAAGAACGTGAGTACAGCATGTATGTACGTGTACGTACACGGTGTGTCCCAAAAATAACCGAACTTTATATTTAAATCATACAACATACAGCGCCATGTATTGAAAATTTACAACATTAAAAAGATACATTCATCCTCTTTCAAACGCACCTAACTTCATGTAAGTCGGAAGACAGATGTAAAAGTGACAGCCATTTCAATAAAACCAAAAGTGTGCTAATGATTCCAAAAAAAATGGAACAAAGAGCAAATATAAAATTTTGTGTCAAACTTGAAAAAAATTGAAGTTTAAAAAATTAAAAAAAAAATATTGAAAAAAATGAAGCAGCCGTAACCGAGGTATTGAAGAACATTTCTATAAATGACATAAAAAAATCTATGCATGCGCTGGTTGATCATTCCAAACGTTGTGTTGAGTCAAATGGAACATATTTTGAATAAATAATAACTTTCAAAGATAATATAATGAGTATTTTACTATTTTATATCCAAAAAGTTCGGTTATTTTTGGGACACACCGTGCATTATATAAATATATACTCCAATCGGATGAAAGGGGATTCCAAAAATACTCCCATCAGCGGTGCGATTTCCTAAGGTAGGACTATATACCTCACCTCTGCAAAGCATCACAGTACTCCATGGAGTACCTGTAGGAAACCATTTTTTGTAGTGTCAACGAAAAATTATATTAAAACGTTATTTTTAGGAAAATATAGTAAAATATATTATTTAACATACTAATTTTTATTCCTAGTAATTAATACACTGTTAAAGAAAGTTCGAGGGACAGTGATTTTTTCCATCTAGAGGTTTCTCACTTATCAGAGTTTCTAGCTTATACAATAGATGTACAGGAGATGTCTAGCATAACATCGTTAATAATAATAAAATATTATGTTATAAAGAAGATATGTATAATTTATTAGAGTCACAAGCTTAATGGCAACACGTTTATTTTTCGTTTGGATTTTAGTTGTACTGCAACCTTATTTGAAAATGACACTTATCAATTGAAGTAATCATTACGAACTAGTTGAATATGGTTTCTTGGAACTAGAAAAAAACTAAATACAAACGAAACATATAGAATGATTCACATACCTATTACCAATGTTAAATGACCAATCGGTTATCCATTATTTTTAGTAATTTATATCTCCCAGTCAATAAGTGCGATTGGATTACGCTAGATCGTATTATAGCCTATTTCCACCAAGCATTTAAATGCATTAAAGGCTTCTGTTAAGTGAATGAAATGTCAAACGTTTCCACCGAAAGTGAGTTAACTCAAACAGCTGATTTTTGCTTACATTTGCAGTTTGCAAAATTTGTCACAATCTTATGATTTGCAAGTTCAGATTATTGCTGCATGGACCAACGGTGCTGAAATGAAAATGCTTTTATGCATGTTTCCATTCTTACTTTTGCTTGTTTGTTTCCTTATACTATTTATTTTGTTCAGTCAGAAAAGTGAGTTAACACACTTTTATACAACAACAAACATATGGGAATTCACGCATTTAAATGCGATGTTTAAATGCATTTAACGTCCGGTGGAAATAGACTATTAGAAAGACGATATTTTGTACTAAATAAGATAACGGTAGAAGTTTTGATCACTTAGATCGCAGGTCAAAGATGGGCAACAGCAAAGAGAAAATGCGCTATATTCTACAATTTTTCTTCGATAAATGCAAAAATGTGAATAGTATCATAGTATCAGGACCATAAACTGATACTGTAACAGAAAATTATGCCCAATTTCGGTTTCGTCGATTCTGTCTATCATGTGAGCTCAGTTTCGGAATTATGTTTCTTTGGGACAACGCCAGACTACACACATCGATAGTGAGTCGCCAGAAGTTTTGAGGGCTGGGCTTGTTGGTTCTTATGCATCTTTCTTACAGTACGGAACTCGCACCAAGTGATTACCATCTGTTCCTGCCTATGGGGAATAAATTGGGAGGGAAGAGCCTGTTTATTGAAAATTATCGTAATCGATATGATGCTCGCATTTACAAATAAATGCTGTCACCAATCAGAGGACTATATCACGAGGCCTCTATACATCTGAATTGTGCAGATGTGAGTTTTTGGGTCACCTAATGTTAGTTTCAACGAAACAGTCTTGGTTAATGAGCTCGGCTAGTAAGCTGGTTGCTTTAATATATTTATTTGAGCAATGGTTTTTTGTCGTTGTTTGTTGGTCAGAGGCTTGATTCATTACAGATATTCCCGACTAATGCTACTGTTGAGACCGCAATCCTCCATAATAAGAACGCCGGTACGAACTCGAAACCCAATCGAAAGAATGAAAGGAAACTTAAAATAAAGAAGGTGCTAGTAAAGTACTAACTTTTATTGAAAGAGGTATTCGAAGAATATGAATATCAATAAAAATTAATAATTATGCACGAAATGCTTTATCATCAAAGCTGTCAAATAACAACTAATACGGAATTATTATTCCGTTTAAACTTTTATCTATTTAAGAATGTGCATAAAGGCATTCCGCTAATTATTAGATTATCTGCAATTCTGGACCCCCACTACGTATTACGATTCGAAAGCAAGATGCGGTCCGGACTGATAATGGTACTACCTAACACTTGCGCATTCGCTTTCGCAACGTAATTTTAAAAAGTGGCGGCACTATATTCGAAGTATAAATAAATATCACGAGAAGTGTCAAAATATAAAAAGAATTTAATATTTTACACAAAAGTCGGTTAAAGTTTCAAAATCTATACGAAAATTATTTCAAAATGGATTCGGTGGCGTTGTGGTTTGACGATGAAAACAAATTTAAAATTCACCACAGACATTTAAGGAATGAGTCTGACCTTTTGAGCCTGAACAAGTTGTGTTCAAATTGAGTAGAAATAACCATTGACGGCATGTGTTTTTACAGTTTTATTCAAAACTTCCGACTCAATAAAGAAGCATTTTTATATGTTTTGAATAGTATTGAGCTGCAATTAAAAGCACCTCATAGTTATGTCGCAATACCCCCAATCTTAAGACTGGCGGCTGCTTTGAAATTTTTAGCTCAAGATGGTTACCAGCATCAAATAGGGCAAGATTTCCAATTGCACAACAGACGGTGTCGAAATATTTATGGGAAGTTTGCAGTGCAATAGAGAAAGTTCTTTATCCAAAACATATTAACAAAAAGTAAATTATAAGTTGTTCCTAAGAGTACTTTTTTTAAGGTATACCATATTAGATATTTGGTTTAAAGAAATACGATCATCTCTCACATATGCGTTATACTATAATGGATTGTGATTGACAAAATTTCCTCAACGCCCGTAATAGCATTTTTATTTTAAAAATATTTGTCAGTAAGAGTTCAGAATATATCTACATATTCAATGAGTACTCGTTCGTAAAACATATTTTTTTTGTTAATGCGGTTCAGGAACTCCCTGCTTAAAGGACGCACATTTAACTTTTTGTCTTCCAAAAGTGATGAGAAATGGTGGTTATAAACCTACTTTCATTTAAGATATATTGGTCATATTCATAGTCAAGTAAGAACCCGCTCTAAGTAGGTTAGTTAAATAAAATGGTGTTTATGTTTTCTTTTGAAGAAATTGGAAGAGAGGTCTTCATTTAAGCCGCTTTATATGGGTGAGCTCCAAAACGTCAAACTACTTTGTAATGATGCCGTTTCGCCATCGTATCATAACAATGCAACTCTCCATTCTATAAATTTACAAAGCAACAATACGTTCCAAACTCTAACATTTTGGTACGGTTTTCGTGCAAATAACTTAATTATGTTTAAAAGTAAAATATTTCCCCTCCGATGTCGGCCATTGCTGTTAAGAATTTATGATAAAATAAAGCATCACAAACCTTGGCGATGCGCAATTTGCGCATCAATAACTTTACCAATACATTTTGAAACATGACGTTTTGGAACTCACCCTATATAATTCCAAGCTATGGCTTCAATTGGTAAGCAGCTCTAGAATAATGGTCAAAATAGATTATCTACGTTGCTTTTTATGGCTGTAGATGTTTGCATTTCAGAACAACTTTTCGTTTTTCCACTTTTATGCACACTCGTAATATATATATATAAATGAGATTTACGGCCGAGATCCTTCTCCAATTTGTGGCTTTGCGTCTTGATGTTTTTCCAACAGTTTATATTAAGCCGCCTCCGAACGGCTTTTATTTCATGTCAGAAATACATTCCCTGCCGAGGGGCGACCGCAATAAGAAAAGTTAACTTAATTTTTTTAATTAAATTAATTTTCTATAACTCTTTGGATGTCGGTCGAACCAGAATTTGAACCCTGCCTTCCGGATGGCAGTACGAAATGCTAACCATTCGACTACCGAGGCAGCTATATATCCGTATAATAACCTTTCAAAATCCCAACACTTGAATGCCAGCCCAACTTATATTTGTTTTTGGCCATTTAAGAGCCATTTTCCATTTGAGTGCTGGTTCGTAAGTGCTTACTAGCAATCCACTCAGTCTACTGATGACGATAATGCATGACGCTACACTGACTCATAAAGTTAAAGTACACTTTGCTTATGACCCTATGGTTTTTAATTTAACATGCACCTTAACTTTGTCATTTTTATAATATTTGCTTTTCAAATTTTCCTTTGCATTTCTTTTTGTCTTCCATTTGTATCATTGCGCAAGGAAAGATTACATCATTAATGGCGTTGGTCCCGTTTACCTTATTATAGCCGAATCAAGATCAGCGTGCCATTCATCTCTTCTACTCTTCTATTCGCTGTTTGGCACCAGTTGGAAAAGCCAAGTGAAACCAGGTCACTCTCCACCTGATCCCTCCAACGATGTTAAGATCTTCCTCTTCCTCTGCTTCCACCAGCGGGTACAGCTTCGAATACTTTCAAAGCTGGAGTGCTTTCATCCATTCGGACGACATGACCTACCCAGCGCAGTCGCTGTCTCTTCATTCACTGAACTATATCAATATTATCATATAGCTCGTACAGCTCATCGTTCCATCGTCTGCGATATTCGCCGTTGCCAATGCGCAAAAGAACCTTAAATAGTTCGTAAAACTTTTCTCTCGAAGACTTCTAGAGTCGATTCATCAGATGTTAACATCTTCCATGCTTCTGCGCCATATAGTAGGACGGATATGATGAGCGACGTGCAGCGTATGGTTTTCGTTCGCCGAGAGAGGTCTTAACTTTTCAATTGCCTACTCAGTCCAAGGAAGTACCTGTTGGCAAGAGGGATCCTGCCTTGGATTTCAAGGCTGACATTATTAGTAGTGTTAATTCCCTAGATAGACGAAATTATCTACGACCTTGAAGTCTGTTAAAGTGCACTGCCAAAAGTGATGTGAGAGCCAAGTCACGAATGCGATGACTGTATGTTTGATGAGGACAGGAAATATTTCGTCTTGTGCCAGATCCATTCGCTGCGCTTCTTCATCAAGTTTGGAGAAAGCAGAACTTACGGGGCAGTTGTTAAGGCCTATGATATCAATATCATCGGCATACGCCAATGGTTGTACATTCTTGTAAAGATTGTACCTTTCATATTTAGCTCTGCTCTTATAACTTTCTCCAACAGCAAGTTAAAGAAATCACACGATAAGGGATCATCTTGTCTGAAACCTCGTTTGGTACCCAACTCCTCGGAGAGGTCTTTTTCAATTCTTACTGCGCTTCTTGTGCTATCTAGCCTCAGTTTACACAGCCGTATAAGTTCGTCGATACCAAATTCAGTCTCAGGGGTGTAGAGGCAGCACCATTACATGATCTGCTCTAAAATCGAGTGTCTTTTCACGGGGTTTTCCAAGATTTGGAGGATGGTGAATATCTGGTCAATGGTTTATTTACCACGTCTTAAACTGCACTGATAAGATTCAATCAGTTTGTTGAGGGTGGGCCTTAGTCTTTTACACAATACGCTCGATTGGACCTTATATGCGATATTGAGAAGGCTTATCCCACGGTAATGGATTGGGCAGAGCACGCTTAGGTTCCAATCGTCGGGCATGCTTTCATCCGACGTTGTTTATTAAGCGGGCAATCGCTGTTCGAACCTCGACATAGTCAGGTAGTGAAACGTCTTTTCCATCGTCATCGTTTGGGATTTCGGGTTCACCATCTCTGGGTGTTTCATTTTTCACTGCCATTCAGCAGGCTGGAGAAGTGCTCCCTCCATAAAGTCAGTACACTCTGGGCATCCGTCACGAGCTCACCCCTCTGGGACCTACAAGAGAGTTTGCTCCGGTCTTAAAACCTTCCGTAATTTGCCGTATAATTTCGTAGAATTTTCGACAAGGGTAATGGCGGCCAGCTTCTCAAGCTCCTCATACTCACGCATTCCGACATCTTTGTTTTTTTCACTGCAAATACGTTTCCCTGTTCATATCTCGGTATCTATACCACCCCGCACGTGTTGTTGTCGATCGCAAGGTTGCGAGGTAGGCAATCGGTTTTTTTTTCCATCGCGTCACGGTAGTCCACATCATACCAGCTGTTTTTCGGACCTTTCCGAAATCCAATGGTTTCATTGCAGCTGTACGTAGAGAGTTTTAAATTCCGTCCCACAGTTCCCTTATACCGAGTTGCTGATGAGTGATCTCAGAAAGCAGTGCAAGTCGAGTTGAAAATCGCTCGGCAGTCTGTTGTGTTTGCAGCTTTTCAACGTCGAACCTTCCTTGTGCTTGTTGACGGGCGTTCTTCGATATTCAGAGGCGGGTGCGTATCTTCGCTGCGACTATATAGTGATCCGAGTCGATGTTAGGATCGGAACGTACGCACGTCTAAAACACTGCATACATGTCTTCCATCAATCACAACATGATCGATTTGGTTGAGAGTTTTTTGATCTGGAGACAGCGAAGTAGCTTGGTGAATATTTTTGTGCTGGAATCTAGTGCTACAGACAACCATATTTCAGGGCCCCGGCGAATTCGATCAGCCTCAGCCCATTTGTGGTTGTTTCATCGTGGGGGCTGAATTTTCCGACTGTTGTTCCAAAAATACCTTCTTTGCCCACCCTGGCGTTGAAGTCGCCAAGCCAATAATAATAATAGTGATATTAATAACAAAATATGTATAATATAATAAAGTTAAAAGTAGTTCGAACAAGACTATAATAAAGTCAAATTAAATAAATTAATAATTGTTTTTGCGGCCATGATATTAATTTTTGTTATAAGTTTTTTAGTGATAATAATAATACAACAACAGATTACATGGCTGATGTGGGCGCAGTGGTAGAGCGCTTGTTAAGTCAGGATCCATTGGTTCCATCCCTGCCATAAGAAATCTGATGAGGAGATCTTGTGATCTCCGAAACAGCTGTCACTTCTACTAGTTTTCTTTGTTGCAAATATTCAATTCATACAAACAAACCAGGCCTTTAGCTCACTAAAAACTTATAACAAAGAAAAAATATCCGTTAGATATCGCTGTACATTCGACGTGAAACAAAAGCCACAGGCACAATTAGAGAAAGCTATCAAACATGGTGTTGTTAAACTTTCTTGGCGTGAGATTCTAAAGGAACGACTTTTTAAAATAACAAGTAATTATTGACTGTGTAAAGAAAATAAATATATAATATATGTACCTAATATACCTACGAGGGGATTAACAAAAGTTCGGTAAGTTAACCAGAAAAAAATCTCTTTATGCATTTATTCGTAGTCTTTGTCCTTTTTTTATCTTCTCTACATAATCGGCGCTGATTCCAAGCATTTCTTAAGCCTATATATCCACTTCTGAAAACAGTCTTCACAAGGAAATCACAAGGTGCTATATCCAGGCAATATGATGCTGGACGATCGCGATCGCATAAAAATTACTCGTTATTTCAGCAGTGTACTTATGGAACCAAGATTCGTCCCCAGTAACTAACTTTACTAAGGTTGCTAGACTGACCATTTTCGAATTTGTTGAGGAGAAATTGAGCAAATTGCACTCAAGCCTCTTTGTGGGCCTCATTTAAAAATCGTGGTAACCGTCGAGCAGATTTCTTCGTGTATCCCAGATGAATACTTAATATTCGCGATACAGCCATGGCATTCAAGCCCAATTCATTAGCTATCATTTCTTGTGTCAATCGTGGGTTTTCGTCAATTTTGGACTTCATCAGAACTTCAGTGACGTCATCAGTGGAAGATGTTGGTCGACCGAAACCCGAAGAGAATCACATGGCGAATTTATGTTTGATTGCAAAAACTTTATTTTGCGGAAGAGATATGCTGGATGACGGTTTTTAATGATTTTACATAAATGTATTAAATTGCGAGCCTTGAGCTAATTCGCAAGGGTGAGCTCGAGAATGATTTTGGTGTGCAAAGAGATGTGGTCAAACTTTTTTTTGCAGTAAATGAACTCAGCTACGTTATTTAAAGCTCAATTTAATTTGTTTCAGATATCGTAGCTTAGAGTAACATATATGACTTCAAAATAAGAAATTTAGGGAATAATAAGAAACTGAACTAGTTTAAGCTTTGTGCTAATCGGTAAACAGTCACATGTATGCCATATAATTCATAATGTTGAAAATATTTTTATTATGCAATGTGATCCTCATAATTTAGACGGGCATTAGTTTTGAAGCCAAGATTTTTACAACATATTCATATTTTAGTTCAACCCCGTTCAAAACATGGTGACATATTACTGAGATGAAGATAATTAACTTAACTTTAAGGCATATATTCGAAGAGGAAGTTTCTTCTGAATTTCGTCCCACACGGTATGGTGGACTCGGCTGAGTAGCTGCTCGAATTAATTCGAGCTGGTCTGCTATCCTCATCTTTGTCAGTTCATACGTATCATGACACGTGAAGTATTTATTGTCTGCTGAAATTTTGAAGTTTTCGGGCAGAAATTCGTCGGGCTTTGAACAAACTTCTTTATAGACCGTTTTAAATTCTGCCCAACACTCAATTAGTGATTTGTCTTTAATTTTAAGATACGTCTCCGTGTTATCCTGAATAGGGGAATCACTGAATCGAGAACAGTATCGAATCACATTGTCACTTAATGAAATTAAAAGTTGCGCGGAAGGATCGATCTGTTTAGATCTGCGCGTTTGTGACGATTCTCTTTTTGTGCTTAGGGCTTCGAGTGAAGTTCCCTTTCTTGTTTCGGAATCGGACATTTTGGGTTCCTTAGCACCTTTGGTAGGACTATAACCAATTGGCATTTAAAAGAAACAATGTATTAAATAATCGCAAGATGAAACCGTGAAACTCGAATAGAGTTTATACGAATATTGAATGTTCGCACTTCGTGCTTTATTGTAGAAAAACAAAACACTTTATTTCATTTCATTTATTTATTTATCCGTACAGTAAGACACAGAGTCTTTTCATTGTACACATATTAACATATAATGAATTACAATTTGATTTTTTAAATCTTAGGAATAACTAAGAATAATATTATATCTAAAAGGAGGGATTTCAACAGTATGTTGACATAGGTAAGGAGAATAGGGATGGGTATTATGCAAATAGGTTTGTAACTGCCGTTTTGAAGCATCTAATCGTTTTGATACATTTTATTGAAATTGGTAATGAGTTCCAAATTCTCACAGCACTAACAAAAAACAATCTAGAGGTCGTCAAAGTTTTGTATTTGGGGACAACAATATTGTGAGTACGAGAAGATTGCACAAACTTTATTTTCCGGAAAAGATATCCTGGTTGACGGTTTTTGATGATTTTAAATAACAATATTAAATTACGAACCTTGAGATAATTCTCAAGGGTGAAGCCGAGAATGTTTTTGGTGTACAAAGAGATGTGTTCAAACTTTTTTTTGCAGTAAATGAACCTAGCTACGTTATTTAAAGCTAAATTTAATTTGTTTCTGGAATCGCAGCTTAAAGTACCATATACGACTTCAAAATAAGAAATTTGGGGAATAATAAGGGACTGAACTAGTTTAAGTTTTATTCTAATCGGCAAACAATCACATGTATGCCATAAATTTCGTAATGTCGAATATATTTTTATTACGCAGTTGTTTATATGATCTTCACAATTTAGACGGACATTAATTTTGAAGCCAAGATTTTTTACAACATGTTCAAATTTTAGTTCAACCCCGTTCAAAACAATTGGTGACAGATTGCTGAGATCAAGATAATTACTTTTAATAGGAAGTACCTTAGTTTTCTTAGCATTTAGACAGATACCATTTATATTAGACTGTTCCTCAATTCTTGTTAGATCCTCATTCAATCTAGCTATTAAATCTTCGGCAAGACCAATGGATCGTGAGAAGTAAATCTGAGTATCATTGGCATATAGACGTATAAAAGATTTTTTGCAGCAGTGAACAATGTCATCAATAAATAAACTGAAAAGCCCTGGGGAACTCCAGAGATTTTTTCTCTGCGATTTGAAATTACATCCCCATACTGAACTTGATGAGAGGTGTCCAACAAGTATCTTCTTATAAGCTTAATTGCTGAACCAAAATAACTTTTCAGTTTTAATAGTAGAATATCGTGGCTTACGATGTCGAAAGCTTTAGAGAAACCTAAAAGCACTACTGCGGTAAGTAAGTTATCGTCGAAAGCCGGACGGATGCCATCCATGATTTTCATCACTGCTGTGGAACAATTATGATTGGATCTATACCCAGACTGTAATTCGCTCAATAAATCATGGAAACGCAGGTGTGACACTATTTGAGCGGTAATAAATTTTTTAAATACTTTTGACAATGTTGGTAAGATGCTGATAGGCCTGATGTCTTGGGGAGCATTACCATACACGAGTTACCTTTAACCACCGGAATGACGTAGGCAATTTTCCACTGGTTTGGAAACGTCGAGGATGTTATAGCATGATTAAAAATGTGTGTAAGTATGGAAAGCACATACGGCAGTATCAGTATTAGAAAACGCAAACTCACTACAATTGCATTAGATTTTATATTAAAAATACCAACAACACATATTAGTAGCTGGGTTAAATAAAAATTCATAAGAATGGGTTACTGCGGTTCTCGGATCAAGTACGGATACAAAGTGAAGTATTTGACAAAGATGCGGGCTTTTCAGTCCACATGCGACCTGCTTGTGTCGATAGTTTAGCTCTGAGTACGACCAGTAAGCTTTAGTTTCAGTTGTTACTTTATTCCTCAAGTTCTTGCATGTGGTCCAACGTTCCTTAGTAGGATTACGTTTCCAATATTTATAAGTCTTAGTGATCCAAGGCTTAGTATCGTTTATAGCTTTAATACTACGAAGGTGAACATGTTTTTCAAACAGATAACTAAATAGCATGGTTAAGTATTGTAACTCGTCGTTAACATCTACACGGATCCAGCAGTAATTCCAGTTTAGGGCCATGGCTTCAGCAGATAGCGAAGCACTGTCTATATTCTTGAAATCCCTAACCTTTAAATTTTTCGATAGCTTAATTTTATTCAATTCAAAATTGAAAAATATTATAATTAGCTCATGGTCGGAAGCTCCAGGCAACGAAAATTGGTTAATATGGCTTACACTACTAGCAACGCTTACACCAAAAAGGTCTTACATCTTTGGCTTGCAGTGTGGTGCGCAACGGTATCATTTCAATGTAACCCTGCATAAATTTACAAAGCAAGAATACTTTGCAAACTTTGCCATTTTGGAAAACATTTCGCGCAAATAAATTGCTTTTCGGTGAAATGGCTAACATATAAAACAGTTCAAAAAAATAAATAATATAATGTTTAAAAAAATTATAAGTGCAAAAAACTTACTTACTGTATGTTTGCTTTGCAACTTACGTTTTGGAACTAACCCAATTAGTGATTCGCACTATTTATATGAAAAAGGTACACACAAAATAAATGTTGCTTTCATTATTTCGCTAGCACGAATTTTTAGATTTTACGAGATTTCGCAAACGTTTTAACCGCGGCCGATATTCTTCCAGTTTAGTACGGTCGAAAAAGTAAAAATTAAATATAGCTTTCGAAAATAACGAATTAAAAAAAGATATGAAATAACTTGTTCGCAATGAACGTTCGCTTTTCCCGCTGCGATTCATTTTTTTAACTAGAAAACGAAGTCTTTGAGAAATTAATCAGCTTGGAATGTATACCGTAGAACCGTTCTGCATTTCTTTAATTTGTTTATGCAGTTCGTTTCGAAATAGTAAAATTTGCAATAGTTTTACAGAAACTAATTTAGTATTGCTTTATTCTTCGTCTACACCGTGGGGTGAAACAAGTACACGCTGATACTTTCCATTTACCAATTTCTATTGCTGCATTCATTTTGAACTGATTCAACAGAATTTTTTGCTCTTTGAGTTGCAATTGGAAATTTGTGAACAATGGAAGCAAAAAGAGAGAAGGGAAAGAAATGCTTTGCTCCTTCGGCGACACGCAAATTGTGATATTTCGTTTTCTGATGAGAAACTGTTCGTATTGCAAGCAATCTATTACACGCAAATCAACCGTGTTTATGCAACTAATATGATTGATATTCCAGTTGACGAAAACGCTATCGAAAGGTATCAAAAAACCACCGCCGGTATGGTTTGGGGAGCCATGTCTGCAAAAGAAAAGTTGCCCCTTCCCTTCATTGACAAAGACGTAAAAATCAGCGAAAAATATTATTTGGACTTAAGCACTTATCCCCCATGTATCAAAGCTATTTGGCAGTAATCCATATTGCCTTTGGATTTATGCATACGAGGATTCACGAAGGGCGAATTATATTTATATAATTAGCGCTTTGTAACCGCTGAAGCGATTTTAGGCCGAGCTCCTCCTCCAATTTGTGGTTGCCCCTTCCCTTCATTGACAAAGACGTAAAAATTAACGAAAAATATTATTTGGACTTATCAGCAGCAACCCAAATTGCCTTCAACAATATTCTGCCTCTGCTCTTAAAGCAAGAACTGTTCAGCAATGCTACAAGAACAATTTCCCGTGCTTCATTCCGGCGGATGAATTGCCTTCTTCTTCTCCGGATTTGATTCCATTGGATTTCTGCATATGAGAATTCATGAGGGGAAAATTATATTTATATAAAAGTTTTGGAATATGAGTTTCCGAAACCGTGTAAAGCTTTTGAAAACGATGAAAGGCAAAAGATTTGACCTAAAACCTATGTAAAACAAGTGAATAGTATAATTAATAAATTAGAAAAGTCTCTTCATAAATTGGATATAAGTTTGTATGTTTTTTCCAGACAACTAAATGTGACAGTTATTTAGGCCCACTGTGTATGTAGCGAATGCAATAGACTAATGAAGACTACCGGGGTTGTCCATATCAAGAGTTGTCACCCTTTTGGCGACCTAACCCCGTTTAGACCAACAGATACCGTTAGTCTAAGTACACCAACGAACCGGACCACCACATCGCAGCTGGATTGCTGCACATCCTTAGGTCTGGTGTCGAATCCACTCTGGGTAACCACCCTCAGACCTCTATGGTCTCACGGAGCTACCCGCAGCACGACTCTCATTTCACCCTCGATGAAATAGTCGACTTTATGAACTGGAAAAAACTATCAATAGCTGCGATCGAGGAGACAAACTTGAATGTCCGCTCAGATCTTCTGAGCTAAGTTGAATACAATATCATACGCAAGGATCGTAAGCGAGACCATGGTTGAGGTATAGCGTTCATCCTACACAACACCGTGTAGTCGTCTCATCATTGCCGACATCGACCGTCAGAGCATAATTTTTAATATATACCATACATCCCTTAAGTTACTTGTTGTTTGATTTTGGGCGACTTACGGGTAGCGGGGCTATACTCAATTCCTACTCTTGTGTCCACGTCACGCACCCTGGAAACGTGAGCAACCCTTGTGCAAGATGGTGTAACCAACCCGTGTGAAGCCTTGGTTCACAGCTAAAAGAGCTTCAGTGGAGCTACTCCGACTTATTCGACCTCCACACACCATCTGAGACCAGCAGCACATCAGCATGGATTCCGCAAAGCCAACAGCACTTAACGCCATAAACACCCAGATAGTCAATGGGCTGCTTTAATATCGAGGAAAAGTTATTTCTATCGATTCTTCATTCACGGATGTTTTCCAATATATGGTCAATGATTGATTTACCAGGTCTTAAGCCACACTGAAAAGGTCTAATTAGTTTGCTGACGGTGGGCTTTAGTCTTTCTCACAATAATACTTTCAATGAGTTATTTAAGAAGCTAATCCCACGGTAATTGGCGCAGAATGTGGGGACTCCTTTTTTATGGATTGGGCAGAGCACACTTAAATTCAAATTGTCGGGCATGCTTTTATCTGATCATATTCTGCGAAGAAGCTGAAGCATAAATCCCTTCATAGAATTTTAGCATTAACTTTGTCGGCCAGCTTCCCAAGCTCTTCATACTCACGGATCTCAGCGTATTTCTTTTTTGTTTGCCTGCACATGCTCTTGCTTCCCTCTTCAATTCTCGATATCTATGCCATCCCGCACGTGTACTGATCGATCCCAACGTTGCCAGGTAAGCAGTCTGGTTTTTCTCTACTGCGACACGGTAGTCCTCATCGTACCAGCTGTCTTTGCGACCTTTCAGAAAACCAATACCATCGTGTGCAGCTGTAAGTAGGTAGCTTCTTTAAATTCTGTCTCTTAGTTCCCTTATGAGTGCTCGCAGAGACCAGGAGGGCAAGTTGAGTAGAAAACCGCTCGACAGTCTGTTGTGATTGCAGATTTCGACTTCGAACCTTCCTTATGTTTGCTGACGGGCGTTCTTCAATACACCGAGGCGCATGCGTATCTTTGCTGCAAAAAGATAGTGGTCCGAGTCGATGTTAGATCCCCGAAATGTACGCATGTCAAGAACACTGGATACTTGTCGTCTGTCGATCACAACATGATCGATCTGGTTCATTTCAGTGGACAGCATTTTGGGCCCTGGCGAAGTTTATCAGCCTCAACCCATTTGGGTATATTTCTTTATGGACAGTTGTTTCGAAGATACCTTCCTTGCCCACCCTGGCTTTAAAGTCGTCAAGTACAATTTTGACATCGTGGCGGGGGCAGCGTTCATCAAATCGAATTCTTTCCCATCGGGGCGTGGGCGCGTTTGTTGAACACTTTTTTTTTGATTCGGATTGCATGCCAGGACGCGGCGACGGAGTCTCTCTCCTATAACAAATTTGACACCAAATTTGCGCTGCTTTATAAGGCCGCTGTAGTAGATCATAACAACCCACGTTCTGCCCTCCTTGACCATCGTATTTCTTGGACGGCAGACGAGGACATCAACCCGGACATTTCAGGTGCATACCCTCAAATAGTGGTCTTTAAAACATTTGAGGGGATCGTCATCAGAAGGGAGGTATCTTAATAAAGCCATGATCAATTTTTTCATCGGAGCTGGTTTCTACATGCCATACCCAGCGCACAACCTCGCTAGGCGAGTAAGTTTAAAGTTTGTACACATTTATATAACGAGTCGCTTGTATCAAGCCGCACCTCTGGTCGGAGTGGTTCTACTCACTCGATGGCATCGCACACTTCAAAAGTGTAACGATAAGTCGATTATGGTTTCATCCACTTGACTAAGGAATTTTAACGTTGTCGAGAATTTCACATTTTCATTTCCAAATTCGGATTTTATGTTATTAGAAACGTATAAAAATGCGAGTAAGTTTAAAGTTTGTACACATTTATATAACGAGTCGCTTGTATCAAGCCGCACCTCTGGTCGGAGTGGTTCTACTCACTCGATGGCATCGCACACTTCAAAAGTGTAACGATAAGTCGATTATGGTTTCATCCACTTGACTAAGGAATTTTAACGTTGTCGAGAATTTCACATTTTCATTTCCAAATTCGGATTTTATGTTATTAGAAACGTATAAAAATGCGTGAGAAAATTTCGAACGAAATGTTAACTTCAGATGGCAATTCTACTAATAAGATTGGTGATGACAATGCTTCGAAAGAAACACAATTAGAGATTAGAGAAAAAGCGGATAAGAGATTAAAAGATTATAAAAATAAGTGGGAAGTCACTTTGAGATTTGATGTAAGCATAAGCATTTCGGCTGAGTATTTAGCACTGCGTACTGCTATTCGGAAGACCTGGTTCGACTAACATCAAATATTATTTTTTCTAATTGTGGTCGCATCTCGGCAAGGAGTGCAAAGCCCTCTAACTGCATTTCTGACATGAAATAGGAGTTTCTCATGAAATTCCATCGGTCGTTCGGAGGAGGCTTACAAGGGCTGCTATATATATTTCTGGCCTAATATTGAAAATACGAATATTTATCAACGAAAATGGTTTTATTGTTTTTCAAAATATTCTCCATCGAGATTTATACACTTTTGCATGCGCTCAAACCAATTTTCGAAGCACTTTTTCTACTCCGATCGAGGCACCTCCAAAACATGGTTTTTGAATGCTTCAACAGCATCTTCTGGCGACCAAAATCGTTGACCACGCATTTTTTCTTAATGTGTGGGAATAAAAGGAAGTCATTGGGTGCCAAGTCAGGGCTGTACGGCGGATGACCCATCAATTCGACGTTTTGGCCGGTCAAAAAGGCGCTGGTTTGAGCCGATGTGTGAGAGCTCGCATTGTCATGGTGCACAATGATTCGTCTTCTCTTGTTCGTTTTTGGAATTTCTCCGAAGACTTCAGGCAAGCAAATGGTGGTGCACTCAGAATTTACCGTCCTACATTGTTCAAGTGGAACAGTCGCCACATGACCAGTTTTGCCGAAGAAACAGGCAACCATTTGCTTCGAAGTGCTTCTTCCACGAACAACTTTCGTTGGATTTGGCTCGTCTTGGAAGACCCACACGGTCGATTGCTGTTTTGTTTCGGGCTCATACGCATAGATCCATGATTCGTCACCTGTGACGATCTTATAAACGTCTTTTGAAGCACCGCGATCGTATTTTTTCAGCATTTCTTTACACCAATCCACACGAGCCTTCTTTTGAGCGATTGTCAAATTGTGCGGGATCCAACGAGAACAAATCTTTTTTACGGCCAGGTGTTCATGCAATTTTGAATATATGCTGGTGGGAGAAAAGCATAGGCATGCCTCTATCTAAAGGTATGTTACATGACGGTCTTGCATTATCAGTTCACGTACGGCGTCCATGTTTTCTGGTACGACGGCTGTTTTTGGACGACCCTCATGGAATTCGCCTTTGAGCGAGCGTCGGCCACGATTGAATTCGTTTTACCAGTTTTTCACAGTGCTATAGGATGGTGCTTCATAGCCATACAAAGATTTTAGTTCATCGATGCACTCTTGTCGTGATAATCCACGTCGAAAGTTGTGAAAAATGATCGCACGAAAATGTTCACGAGTTAATTCCATTTTTTGGCCGAGATGATTTTTTTAATTCTCTGTAAATAAAACGATTCACGATTAAATGACAAAACGTTCTGAGTGATGTTATGCTAAAAAGTGTCAAACTTTCCAATGGAAATGTCAGATTGCACCTGGCAACACTTAGTGTGGCCTAGGCCAGAAATATATATAGCAGCTTTCGTGGAATAAACGGTAGGTCCCTCCATTTGATGGAAAAATATCAACACACATACCACGAATTGGATGAGGACCTCGGCCGAAAATCGCTTCTGCGATTATAAAACCAAATTATTATAAGCAACGACAACGAGGGGATTAACAAAAAGTCGGTAAGTTGACCAGAAAAAAAAAACAAAACAAAAATTCTTTTTGTATTCATTCGTAACCTTTTTTCCTTTTTTATCTTCTCTACACAATCGCTATTGATTTTATTGCATTTCTTTTGAAAACAGGTTTCAAAATCTTGCTTTTTAAGTTTATCAAGCTCGGCATTAACCGCATTGATTATTTCCTCGTTGCTATTGAAGACCTTTGTTCGCGGAAAGCAACGATATGTTGAAAAATTTTGCTTTGATGCAGATTGTGGCGAGACGTTCATCCACCGGGGTGAA
This sequence comes from Ceratitis rosa, assembly GCA_037013455.1. NCBI lineage: Eukaryota > Metazoa > Arthropoda > Insecta > Diptera > Tephritidae > Ceratitis > Ceratitis rosa. The sequence continues at coordinate 330,887 of JAWMAG010000022.1, read as the reverse complement.
TGCCAGTACCCGACGACGGGAGACTCCACAAATCCGACACCAAATTTGCGCTCCATTATATGGCCGCTGTAGTAAATGTCACAAGAACCTACTCGCTTACGTCCTTGTCCCGTTCATCGCACTTCTTGGACGGCGGTGATGTCAGTTTTTTGTTTAGCGAGGGCATCAACCAGCTGGGCAGCGGCACCTTTGCCAATTAAGGAACAGGAAATTGTAGAGGCATGCCCTCAAATCGTAATCCTTATAACTTTTCACTAGAGCTGGTACACAGCTCACAACTTCTCTTGGCGAGAAGTTTAAATTTTTTGCACATTTATAAAGCGAGCCGCTTGCTTCAGGACCGATGCCCGCTTGCAGCAGCGGGCTTTGGTGAATAGACTCTGAAATGGCTTCAGCAGACCCTTCAACCGAGTAGGTCGGAGTGGCTCCACTGAAGCTTCCTGTCTCTTTAGCCGTGACCCAAGGCTCCACACGGGCTTGTTACCGCATTTTGCACAAGGGTTGCTCACGTTTCCAGGGTGCGCGATGTGGACGCAAGAGTAGGATTTGAGTATAGCCTCGCTGTAACAGCATATCTAGGAGCATCAGGTCCAGCGTGTCAACGTGGGAATCAACGCACATCGGGAAATGACAATACGGGACTTGATACAGATTACGCCTGTTAGGGTATTAAGGGGTTACATACGTCCAGAATTTTCAAAAAATCGATTTTTTTTTTTTATAGGTTATTATTCTTTATAGTTTTAGGCGTATTTCTGTGAAAGTCGATTGTAAAAATTCCCCATAGATACAAAGTTATGGTAGAAAATCAGACCGCCCGACGAGAGTTTAATGCACACAGGTAGCTGTCCGAGCGAAATGCACATGAAAGTTTAAACGCGTTTTTCTCGAAACTACTTTTCCCGGCACGGTCTGCATGATAACTCATACAGTTTTTAACATTTTTTGATGCGATTTTTTTTTAAATATTCGAAAATGTTTTCTCTATAGTCTGTTGAGCCGTATTTTCGATATTTTTATTAAAAAAATTTATGAACATAATTAAAGTGTGACATTTATGACGTAAAACGCATACTTTTTTTCTAAATTCCGTAAATTGGAAATTTTTCGAAATTAAAAAATTCGGCTCGACAGACTATAACTACAACTTCATTTTACAAGAATTTTTACTTTTACAGATCCATCAACATTCCAAGGATAAATGATGCAGACCGTGGAGCAACTTTTTTTTCATTGTACTTTGGGTCACGTGATATTTTATGTACTAATTTTTGTAAAGAAAAATTAAAATACATTTTTTTATAAACTTTAAGTACCAATAAACATTGTATAAAATTTCTTTATATTTATTTCTATTGTTATCCCTTCTGAAAACAGTTTTTGTTTTAGCGCATTTTTGGTGCTGCTGGACGTATGTAACCCCTTAAACAATTTTGTAGATCTTAAGCAAGGATATCTTCATGACCATTTTATTTTGAATTTGTCCTGTTGACTAAATGTTGTTCATAGGAAATAGCGAACTTTTTTATTTTTGTTACGGCTGTCAAAATACACTGACATGAAAATCAAAGTTCCTCACAAAATTTATCAGCTTAGAAAGTAGTGTAGGTTCCTTCAATTGTTGGAAAAACATCATAACGCACGTCGCAGAATTCGAGAGGTCCATCTCGAAATCGTTTCAGAGGATACGATGTAACTATTAAAATACATCTTAATTTTGGTTTTATTTACTTTCAGTTCAGTACACAGGTGGCCTTTTGCTTAGATTTTAAAGAAGACTACACTTCTTTCCGGAAAGTGTAACAGGGATTGACCTATTCGAAAAACCTTTTTTGTGGTTCTATATACTTGAATTTCGATACATACCTAGGTGGCCTTTTGCTTGAATTAACAGGAGGACTACACTTCTCTTCGGAAAGTGGACCAGGGACTGACCTATTCATTAAGTCGGATTATAAAGTAATGATAAAAATATAACCCATGATTAATTTTTCAAGTCCGTTTGGGAAAATCCAGTAATCTATAAAAATCATCAAAAGTTACCTACCGATTGAAATAAAATTTTGTCAGATTGTTTCTAGGGTTCTTGGAAAGATTTATAAGACAGACCCGGGACTGACTTCTTCAAAAAATCGTATTTATGGTTCGATTTACTTGAAATTCGGAAAATAGACCAAGGACTGATCTATTCGAAAAAAGTTTATTTATGGCTGAGTTTACTTGAAACATAGGTGGCTTTGCTTAACAGGACAGGACTGTTCTTTCCTGCGGGAGGTGGACCAGGGATAGAACTATTCAACAAAATTTTAATTTCGGTTCTATTTACTTTAAATTCGGTACATAGGTGGCTTTTTGCTTAAGATAATACGAGGACTGCTTTCTCTACGGATAGTGGACCAGGGACTGACTAATTCGACAAAAGTTTATTAACTGCTCAATTTACTTGAAATACGGTACATACGTATATAGATATCACATGTTCCATTCATTTATTAAATAGAGCAAACAAGAAGATGAACATGATTGCATTAAATTAAACTTTACTTTATACTTCTAAAAATAAAGCAAAGTAAACGGGAAATAGAATAACATACTACAATACAAGACATAAATAGTATACAGGACTAATAACTCACAACTTAATTGTTGTTGGTTAATAATGAATTGAAGAAGACAACAACAGATTACATGGCTGATGTTTTCTCACTTCAACTCACTTCAGTCAGGATCGGTTGGTTCAATGCCTGCCAAAAGAAGTCTGTTGAGGAGATATGATGATCTCCGAAACAGCTGTCACTTCTATAATACTATTTTACCATTTTTCTTTGTTGTATAACTAAAATTCAATTCGTATAAGGAAATAAGTTTTCCACTCACTATCTGATAATTATGCGACTAATTTTAAAATATTATGCCCTGATTTATCTGAACAACACTTTGTTTCATTCAAAAATTTTAGTAGTTTAGTTGTTATTTAATTTTAATCGCTGTCACACGCGACATTTCGAATTCGTATTTTGTTCCATCATACCTTTCTTTCTTTTTACTTTTTATGTACATAAACATCCACAAGATGATTATAAATGATGTTTAATAAATCCAATATACATATTGTACTTGTCAATAAAAAACTTAGAAATTATATTTCAAAGTTGTCCATTTTTCACTTACGATGTCGCACAATTGTCCACTGCTTAATTCTTGAAAATTTTCGCGCACGGGCTCGGGCATTTCTGGAATAGTTTTGCTTTGGTTACAATTACATACTATTCATCATTTCTTTTTATTTTTTGAAAATTACTTAGCCACAGTAATACGATGGTTTAATATCTGTATACAAATATTTCAACATGTTCTTACTTCATTGTATATGTACTCGTACATATGTAACTGATATTTTAGAAGTTATCAAAATTTGATGATTTCGGAGCATTTCAGTTCTGTGAATATATGTGCCGGTGTCAAAACTTCACATAATCCTTCGATTATCAGTCATTCATCTTCACTGACATCAAGTCTTCGGGCAAATGCAGATGTAGTTAGCAGACTATCGGACGCTAAGCAAGGGCTGTCGATTGTACAGAACTCTTTTGTACATCACCAATAAATTTCTGGAATCCATCACTTGAAGTAAAAGAAAGGGCTAGTTGATTTTTTGCTAAATACGTGTACATATATCTCTTCGGTTTTCCCTTGACTACGTTCTCTAAATAAAATTAGTGAGAAAATTTCTTCTTCCCTTAACATGGATATAATTTAATTTGCGATAGAAATATCTACTTATTAAAAATTTTTGATATGGATCGTAAAAATATTTTTCGTTTCCCGTTTGCTGCATGCAAAAACGACCATTAAAAGAACCGACTAGCTCTAGTTTTAGAGATATAAACTGGTTTTTTATATTCTATAAATTCTTCTCTTTCAATCTGCGAAAACTTTGTTTTTCGAAATTGGCTGCATTTGTAATTGTCAAAATATATATAATTATTTGAAATTATTATAATTGGACTGTCAGAAGATTACTAAGTGTGATTATATTGTTGTAACGTTGAAATTTACACACACATACCTATGTTGCAATTCTTGTTCAATTATTTTACGAGAATGGCTGAAAAATAAAAAAAACAATCCATGGCTTTTGCTGTGCCTATGATTTGGCGTGGGCCCACTATCCACATAGACAATTGGTATTTTTGTTTGACTCCGTCTATAAAAGCAGGACTGTGAATGAGAAAGACCCGAATTTTCTATCAGTTACTCGACCTATTCCACATTCAGACATTTTACAAGTTCCTACACCACCCCAAACTTATGAGTTGGAAGCAGAAAATAAAGACAGTGTAGAAGAAGAACTCAACAAGCCTTCAAAATCTTATAACCCAGATTTTAAAGAGAAAAAGCTGATCGACGGCATAAATTCAGTCAACCGAAGCTGAGTGATCTCATTAGAGATCTTGATATGCCACTGGAGAAGACAGATCTTATAGGATCAAGGTTACGGCAATGGAATCTCCTGCAGAATTATGTCAGGGTCAAGTACAAACAACCTCATAGGGATTTACTTTTATTTATTGAAAAACAAAAAAAAAACATTGGCTTGATGAAAAGTTTGAATAGGAAGCATGATCCAACTGAATGGAGACTTCTAATAGATTCTTCCAAGCTTAGTTTGAAAGCTGTGTTGCTTCATAATGGCAATTGTCTAACTTCCATTCTTATTGGAAATGCGGTTGACATGAAGGAAACTTATGCAAACATTGCAGACATCCTAGATTAAATCGAGTACCTGGAATATAAGTGAAAAATCTGTGGTGATTTAAAAGTGATTGCACTTAGGGATGCATTTATATATATATATATGTTTGCATTTCAGAACAACTTTTCGTTTTCCCACTTTTATGCACATTCCCAATATGTACTCGTATACATATATAAATGGCGCTTTGTAACCGCTGAAGCGATTTACGGCCGAGCTCCTCCTTCAATTTGTGGTTTTGCATCTTGATGTTCCAAAAAATCGAGGGACCTACAGTTAAACTAAGCCGCCTCCGAATGGCTGATGGTTTTTATGAGGTGCTTTATTTCATATCAGAAATACTCTCGGAGTGGTTGACATTCCCTGCCGCAATAAGAAAATGTAACTAAATTTTTTATTTTAAATTAATTTTCTATAACTTTTTGATATTAGTACGACACCAGGACTTGAACCTGAGCCTTCCGAATGGCAGTACGCAATTCTAACCACTCGATTACCGCGGCTGCGGATGCAATTAGGTTTAAGAAAATACTGTTCCTTTTTATGTATGTGGATTAGTAGGCATAGAAAATCGCATTATATTCAAGCAGATTGGCCTGCAGGAAATCTTACAGTTGTAGATCAAAGCCATGAACCGAGAAGGGTAGGCTTTTAATTACATACTTAAGGACAAATTTCCTAAATTAGGTGATGCGAAGGTCAAGGAAGGCATCTTTGTTTTGCCACGAATACGTCAACTTGTAAAGGACATTACATTCGATTCAGTTTTAGAAAGGAATCAAAAGTAAGCATGGGAAGCTCTCAAGAGATTACCGAGCTTCTACAAAAATTCCAACAACTCGGCTGCAATATGTCCCTAAAAATCCACTTTCTTCACTCGCATCTTGATTTTTCCCCAGCTTATTGCGGAGATGTCAGTGATGACCAACAAGATCGGTTCCATCAAGATATTTCTTGAATGGAAAGGAGATATCACTGCCGCTGGAATGAAGCAATGCACGCAGATTACTGCTGGCTTAAATGTAATGATGCTCCAGAGGTCACTTAAGCTAAAAGATCACGATCAAAGTAATCAGTTGTTCCTTCGAACATCTAAAAACACCTGGCAAATGCTTTAAAAAAATTTTGAGCTTAAATATCATTACTGAAAGTGCAATAACACTTTAAATTTAATTCATATTTACCATTTTCTTAGAAACAATAATTTGAATCTTTAATGTACATATCAAAAAACTTAGAGCTAATAAATTCATTTCTTTATGATATTCGTATTTCTTAACCCAAAATTAATAAGAACTGACTCATGACGTAAAGGAAAAGTCCAACTTTTTTGTGTAGCGCTGTGTAACAAATTGAAATATTCTGTGCCTAAAAAAAAACTGCACCGTAACTAGCAATCTTATCGTTCCTATCACATTTTTCTTATATTCTTTAAAAATAAACAAAATATACAATAAAAATGATAAAAAAAAACCTTTGCGATTCTTCGACTATGTATTGGAATCCTACAAATACATATGACTCATGACGTAAAGGAAAAGTCCAACTTTTTTGTGTAGCGCTGTGTAACAAATTGAAATATTCTGTGCCTAAAAAAAACTGCACCGTAACTAGCAATCTTATCGTTCCTATCACATTTTTCTTATATTCTTTAAAAATAAACAAAATATACAATAAAAATGATAAAAAAAAACCTTTCCGATTCTTCGACTATGTATTGGAATCCTACAAATACATATTATACGAGTATATGTAATTCTGTGGAAAAAACTCATATGTTTATTGTATTCAAGTTTTGAATATGATTAATCTTAATCCCTGATCAAAAAAATTTCCGCACACTCATATCAAAGAGACTCAACCAAAGATGATATCAATGGATGCGTTCAGCGAACAGAGCAATGGTTAGTTAGCGCTCAGTAAACATGTTCAGTGAGCGCTCACCATACTAGTGATCGTAAAATTTTTGTGCTACTCGCTGCTGATCGGTCGACTGCTTTGAATCGAAAAAAATTAATGACGAAAATTTAAAAGTATTTACCATATATTTTGGGTTGTCAAATAAATTTATTTCAGCCATCTGCACTAGATAAACAGTTTTTCAAAGAACGAAATTCAAAGGAAGGAAGCAAACATTTTTATGAAGAAGCTCTGCCACGGTATGTAGATGACCAGTTTGAGGAGCATTTCAGAAAACGTAAACATGCATAAAATAAAATTACTTAATAACTTCACAATCAGTTTTTAATGTGATCGTTTCGACATTTAAAGTAGCAGTACGTTCATCAAAATGAATCGCTCAGTAAAAGCGCTCACTCAACATGTTTATTAGCGCTCAATTCGCTGAACGCACCCAATGTACTGGGCTTAAGAAACAAAAAAATGAGTCCATTTTTTCGAAATAGCTTTATTTATCAACATAATCTCTATAAAGAGCCACACAATCATTTTACTTCCGCTTTTACATCTCAATATCACTTTTGTACTTTTTGTACTTTTGTTCTTGGTCAACGGATAGCAAACGCGGCGCTTGGTTTATAGCCAAATGCTTTCTGCACGTTCATATGATATCTACGATGTCAGCTAACACAAGCAACTTCACTCTTACATTGATCAAAACGATTTTGCGGACTTTTTTGATGTTTTCTGGTGTTACCGTTTTTGGACTTCCACTGCATTCTGGTATTATCAGTGTCAAGCCATTGCTGTACTTGATCAGTCCCATCAGTAAAAAGAGTAAAATTGGAACATGAAATTGATTTTGATCCAATGTTTTGAAAATTACAAAAGTGTCAGAGTCAGCACAAGAAGCCAAAAAGATATTAGTAAGAAGACCATCATGAAATTTTATCATCTTTCTTTTGACGGTCAATACTATGTGAAAAAATGGCGAATGCAATAAAGCGAGCGACATCTACATACGAGTATGTGTTAGGTCTGGGATTTTTCAGCCATGTGGTATATTACACAGCCTAAGAACTATTACAGTTTTCTTTAACATAAAGGGCCTGTGTAGAGATTGGACAAATTATAAGATAAACTAAATTTATTTTTCAACTAAATGTTACAAGCCGATACAGCAGCTACATTATTGTCACAAAATATTTAACTAATACCGACTTAATTTTTTGTAATTTGATTGTACATGAATTAATATCTTCCTAACCTTTATTTACTAAATACCTACTACATATATACATATGTATGTATGCCTCAACATACATACATACATCGAAATAATTGGTGAAGCACTCCCTTATTTTTTTATTCCTTATTTCCGAATGTTGTCACGAAAAGTGCACGCGTACACACATTTATATTTTAAATAAAAACTAGAAAAAAAAGAACTATAATAAAGAGCGAAAAAGAAGAATATAATGGAGCACCAACAAAAAATAACATGCTGCGCTGTTTTAAAACGTTTTTAATTAAAAGTTTTAATACTTTGAACTAAACAAGTGAAAACTTATGAAAACTAAAAGAATTGATAACATACTAATATTGAAAAAAAGATTTTTTACTCTCATAGTAACAACAATTGAACTGTTTTAACTTCTATGTACCTGTTTTTTCCAATTGTTTTTCTTTTTTTTTTACTTTTTCTTTTCCATTTGAAGGTCATAGGCGGTGAGTTGCAAGAGCGCTTGATTCCGGTACCCTACAGCAAGAGCAACACTGATCAAGCTGTAAGCTTTTCTATTTTCTTCTGCTATAACTAAATTTAATACTGTTTGTGTTGCAACTTAGTTAATACTTTCCTTTTTGTACTTTAATATTTCATTTTAAATTATTTATATGTACCGTGTATATATATATATATATATACTTAACATTGCCTGTGTTGTGCTATATAAGGTTCAAGCAAACAAATCATTTCTAGGACTATGCTCACGCTGCGTTACTAATTTGAGATTATGGCTTTGAAGATACTTTATGACAGTTAAAACAAATATATAAATTTTTTGAATAAAAAATAATTAGTAATACCAAATATCCACTCATACTAACGTATATAATACAAACCAATGATAAAAGGAAACTTAATAAAGTATAATAAAACTAAAGCAAATCTGGCTGAATTTTTATGCTCAATCATGTGAAATCTAAAAATAGACAAGAAATTGATAACAATAGGCCATTATTGAGCTGAGATTATGCTGCTTTAGCGCTCACTAGATATGAATTCAATTAGGTGCATCTTCTTTTTAGACTAAACTCTGTTTCATAATATGTTGTAAAATAATAAAAGATCATATATTTTACATGAAATAATTTTTTTTTATTTTATGAATGTCCAAGATTGTTAGCAATATTATACAAGTAGCAACACTGATAAACAATTAAATCTAAATTCATCAATATTTCAAGTGAAGCTCAATGTTAGCCTATGGGTGCGTTCAGCGAACTGAGCGTTCAGTAAACATGTTCAGTGAGCGGACGCTGAACGCATTGATTAGTTAGCGCTCAGTAAACAAGCTCAGTGAGCGTAATAGCCTATTTCCACCGGACGTTCACTGCAGTTTAGCTTGAATGCATTTAAACATCGCATTTAAATGCGAAATTCCCATGTGTTTGTTGTTGTATAAAAGTGTAATTTAACAGAAAATGTTATGTTAACAGTCGATGCTCTCACTACTAATGTAAACATTTCGGACGTTTCGGTATACTTGTTGCCAGAGTCGTGTATTTTCGTATTTAATGAGGGGACAGACTTTTATTTTGCATGCTGAAATTTTTTCTGCAAAAGTTACTTTTTTGCATTAATATTGACATAAAAAAATATATTAAGTAATTGGCGAAGAGAATGCTTCTCCTCTTTTAAAAATAAAATAAAATAAAAATAAAAAACAAACAAAAAGCAATTGTGGAATAGAAAACGATCCCCTCAACATAAAAATATACGCGACTCTGGTAACTATCAGCGCATGCGCAAAGCAAATAATTATGTATGTATATATAATTGGCGCAAAACAAATATTTATGTATATATAATGTGCGCTTTGTAACCGGTTAAGGGATTTTTCGGCCGAGCAAACTGCAAATGTAAACAAAAATCAGCTGTTTGAGTTAACTCAGTTTCGGTGGAAACGTTAGACATTTCATTCACTTAACAGAGGCCTTAAATGCAGTGAAGTGCTTGGTGGAAATAGGCTATAAAATTTGTATGCTACGTGCTGATGATCGGTTAACTGCTGCGAATAGAAAAAAATGAATCACGAAAATTTAAAAGTATTTCTACTTCAAGTGCTTGTGATGACAATTTACCAGATATTTTGGGTTGTCAAATAAATTTATTTCAGCCATCTACACTAGATAAACAGTTTTTTAAAGGAAGGAAGCAAAAATTTTTATGAAGAAACTCTGCCATGGTATGTAGATGACCAGTTTGAGGAGCATTTCAGGAAGAATAGAACAACATTTCAAGTAAGACATAACAGCGCAAACGTAAACATGCTTAAAATAAAATTACAGTACGTTAATCAAAATTAATAGTTCAGTAAAAGCGCTCACTCAACATGTTTACTGAGTGCTCAGTTCGCTGAACGCATCCTGTGTTACTGCTAATCACTTATACGCGAATAGAATAGAATAAGTCAAGTGTATATTTTCTAATTCTGCAAAACTCAACGGTAAGGCATTGTCGGTTATCTGAAGTCAGGTTTCTTTCTTTTAAATTTTATTTTAAGGGTTTTGCGAAACAAAGGCTTACCAAAAATTTAATTCATCGCATTAAACATTTTTTTGTTTTGAAACATCGGCAAACATTTTTCCAACATGTTTGTTTGCTTATTTGAATAGTGTGTTCTTGACACTCAGTGTATTTTAGCCTTTATTTACATATGTATAAGCATATTTGAATACTCTGTCCGTGTTATTTATATACATATGTATGTTTGTATGCATTTATTTATTTACATCACACACACCAGTTCCGTTTCTATTTCAAATATTTTTTTTGCGTCGCAATAAGTGCTTTATATGTCATGCAAGATGCTTGAATCTTATTTTATTTATGCATATGTTTATAAAAAATATACATGTATACAATAATTGTTGCATATCTTCCTTTTACATATGTACATACCACTATTACGCTTATTTAAGTATTAAATGTTACATTATACGTATATACTCGTACAAACATATTCGTACATGTATTTAATTTATAACATCCGCTGTCAAAGATAACATGATACGAAACTCTAACAAACAGCAGATAAATGCGTTCCTCCATAAGTTTTTTCTGGGCTGGTACCAAAGTCAAATAAAGAACTTTGAACAGCTGATCGCCACTTAGTCAATAATGAAACACCCCGTTTTTCGTCAGAAACTTTTTGATCGAATGTGCACTGTTAGTGCACGGTATAAAGTTTCGTATCATGTTATCTTTGCCCCCTGCAGTGAGAAGTTGAACTAAAATGCAAAAGTTATACAGGGTTATCCAAATAAATAAAATGCCTTTAAAATAATTGTTTTTTTTTTTATACATTATTCTTTTGAAAGTGTCAAGAAATACATACATTTGAGGTGGAACAAGAAAAACGATGATGCACACATTAGGGTATTCGGCTCCACTTCCACTTATACGAGCTCTTCCTATGATTTCTGGTTTTGCGCTTAAATGTTTTACCAACAATAGAGGGTCCTACAGTTTATCCTAAGCCGCCTCCGAACGGCCGATTAATTTTTATGAGGAGCCTTTATTGCATGTCAGAAATACACTCGAAGGAGGTAACATGCCTTGCCGAGGGGCGACCGCAATGAGAAAATTTAACTTAATTTTGTATTTAAATTCATTTTCTATAACTTTTGGGTGTTGGTTGTACCATGATTTGAACTCTAACCTTCCGAATGGCAATACGTAATGTTAACCACTATCCGTAATAAAATGTTCACTATGATTCCCTCTTATAAGACGAAACGTGGCCACGTTTAAAACACCTTTTTTGTAGAAGGTTTTAACAATTTTAACGCGGTGTGCGGTTGTTAAGCCATCCATTTTCATAAATCCATGACTTTTAATTAAAACATAACATGTTTGGTTTGATAGATGTCGTACCCCGTTTAACTTCTGAAGCCACGAAATGGATAAAACTATAGTTTGAAGGTAGTTTCTAAAGTATGAAATCAGGCTGCCAGCCTCATTTAACGGGAGTAAAGGTGCTATTCCCAATGCTGTCTAGGTTTACTCGACTTGCTGTTTTGCAGTTTTTTAAAGATTTTTGAACATTTCAAAATTTTGAGTGTCCCTGGTAGCTATGAACTTCAGTTGCCTTGCTTTTTCTACATAATTACACTCAAATAATGTTTACAATATTAGTGTAATCTCTACCCAGCAACAAATTGAAATATTAATACTGTTGCGACAGAACTTACATCATCTCTGAATTTTTCAGTCAACTATGGTAGCAAGTAAGTAAGTACATTGAACACATTTTAAAAGTTGTAAAAGACTTTCGCGCAAATATTAAGGGCTTTGGGTCCTGGTCCGATCAACATCCAAAAAATATAGAAAATTAAGTTAAATTTCCTAATTGTGGTCGCCCCTCGGCAGGGAATGTCAGCACCTCCGAGTGTACTTCTGACATGAAATAAAAGCTCTTCATAAAAACCAACAGCCGTTCGTAGGCTGCTTAGTATTAACTGAAGGTTTCTCCATTACATAAGTGGTTAATAAAATTCTTTTCCGCTTCATCAGAAGCAACAGTAAAACGTTTGCTTTCTGATTTAAAGCACGGTCGTCGAGGCACTGTATGTTAATTGTAACTTTTTTTTGTTTGGTGTTTGTCAGTGTTTCGCGAAGAAGTGGTTGACATAATGTTTGCAGGTTTAAGTAAATCTATTGATATTGTTTTAATGTAATTCCCTCATTTTATTTCAAAAGTTTAGTTATCTTTGGGGATAACTTTAAATGGTCCTTCATAAGGGGGTAGAAGATTAGACTTTTGAATAACTTTAACAAATACATATTCACAAGTACTTACATTTTTAGGATTGAAACTATTTTATTTATTATGATGAATGTTCTCTTAATTTAGAAAGAATTTCATTTGTATTTTCGATTTCGTTATTATAATTATTATTGGACACATTAAGTTCACCCGGAAGCTTCAGTGTTTGACTATAAACTAATTCAGCTGAAGAACATTTTAGATCTTCCTTAATTGCTGTAAATATTTATGTCTATACGTGAATATGTTTCCGGTCATCGAGTATGTCTGTCAATGACTGCTTATTTGTATGTATCGATTCTCTTTTGAAACTGGAAGAGGTCCTACTAGATCAATATGAACATGTTCAAATCGTCCAGAAGGAATATTAATCTCTTAAATTGGAGTTTCTGTGTTCTTAGTAGTTGTAGATTTTTGACAGTTAATGCAAGATGAAGTCCAACTATTAATCTCTTTACGAATATTAGGCCAACAATATTTAGATTGATGAGACGTCGAGTTGTTCGAACACTTGGATGTGATAAAGAATGAATTTTTTCAAAAATAATTTTTCTAATTGAACATATGATCTAAAAGGTGTTTGTGTAACATTACACCAAATATAAAGATTTCATTGAACTTCTTCTAGTAATCAAAATAAAGATGAGACTATCACTGCTTAGATACAAAAAAAAAAAACTTAATGCGCAATTAAAATCACACACACCTCTTAAATCAATAACAGACTTATTGTCCTTTTGAGCCCCGTTGCGCCCACTGACAGATTAAAGCAACATTTAAGAATAATAGAATAATGGATAACTTCTTGGAGAATTAAAGTCAATGAGCCTAAGTGTATGCAAGTAATATTTACCTTAAAGAGGGCACACGACTTTCATTACTGTTTTGGAAAGAATTCGATGGGAATTACATACTCACCTGAAAAAATACGTATGTGGATAAGAAAAATTGAAAATTACGAATTTGCCCCAATGATATCTTTATAAGCACAATATTAGCAAAATTATATTTGTAATTTATTCTACTTTGCTTACTTTGTTAACGGTGCAGTGGTAATGGTTAACTTGTAGTAGTATAAAAATTAGTTTCAAGATTTTCGAAATTATTGTTAATTTCTGAAAAAGTTACAGTTGCTGGAATATAGTTAATGGCAGCTGTATAACGAGTAATTCTCTTCTCCTTTATCGGTCTTGGCATCGCTTACACGATTGTAGCCGAATCTATTATAGCGGCCTCTTCATCTATTCTTTTTGCTTTTTGGTGCCAGTTGGAATACCCAGTGAAACCAGGGCACCTAATACGTATTGCGATTCGAAAGAAAAAATCTTCAAATTCGAATAAATGCTACTACGTAATTCTGTAATGGGATTTCAATTGGAATGCTGCAAATTCACGGTACTACTTAAGGCGAATGCGACAGTGAGTTCTATTCGAAAATGTCATTCGACAAGAAACTAGTATCCGGAACGGTTGGAAAATGTGAGTTCAGAACGTCATCTTTTGTTTTTTATTTTCATAAAAAACTATTTTTAGGGAAAATAAATCAAAGAACGTACGTACCAAAATAATGCAATTTGAGATAATAGTATATTTCATGTCGTTTTGAATCTCGCTTTTCATTTGCGGTCATTTTAAACACAGTATGTTTTGGACAAAGAACTTTCTCGAAGGTGTAAGTCTTAGGATTGGGGATATTGCGAAACAACGATGAGGTGCTTTTAATTTCGGTTCAATACTATTTAAAGTATATAAAAATGTAAAAAACACGCCGTCAATGGTTATTTCAACTCAATTTTAACACAAGCCGTGCAGGCTCAAAAGGTTTAGACTGATTCCTAAAATGGCTTCGCTGAATTCTATTGTAACTTTGTTTTCGTCGTCAAACCGTAACGCTACCGAATCCATTTTTAAATAACTTTCGTATAGATTTTGAAACTATAACCGACTTTTGTATAAAATATTAAATTCTTTTTATATTTTGACACTTCTCGCGATATTTATTTATATTTCGAATATAGTGCTGCCACATTTTAAATGTACGTTGCGAAAGCGAATGCGCATGTGTTAGGTAGTACCATTATCAGTTTGGATCGGATCTTGCTTTCGAATCTGCTGCATGTGTTAGGTAGTACCATTATCAGTTTGGATCGCATCTTGCTCTCGAATCTGCTTCTTCCAGCGGGTACTGCAGCGAATACTTTAAAGGCAGGAGTCCTTTCATCCATTCGGACGCCACGACTTAACAAGCCGCTGGCTCTTCATTCACTGAACTATATCTGTATATAATCGTATAGCTCGTACAGCTTATCGTTCCATCGTCTGCGGTATTCGTCATTGCCAATGCGCAAAGGACCATAAATCGTTTGTAAAACTTTTCTCTTGAAGACTCAGATGTTGACATCGTCCACGCTTCTGCGCCATATCCAAAGTAGCACCTGTTGGCAAAAGTGATTCTGCGTTAGATTTCCAGGCTTACATTGTTGTTGGTGTTAATACTGATTCCACGATAGACGAAGGTATCTGCGACTTCAAAGTTATGACTGTCAACAGGGACATGGGAGCCGAGTCGCGAATGCGATGTCTGCTTGTTTGATGGCAGGAGATATTTCGTCTTGCCCTCGTTCACTATCAGACCCGTATCCTTCGCTTCTTTATCAAGTCTGGAGGCAGCGGAATTAACGGCGCGGTTTTTAACACCTGTGATCGGAAGAAATCACACGATAAAGGGTCACCCGTCTGAAACCTCGTTTGGTACCGAACGGCTTGGAGAGGTCCTTTCAAATTCTGACTGCGCTTCTGGTATTCTTTAGCGTCAGTTTACACAGCCGTATAAGTTTTGCGGGGATATCTAATTCAGACATAGCGACGTAGAGGCAGTTCCTTTTCGTGCTGTCGAAGGCTGCATCAAAAACGACGAAGAGGTGATGTGTGCCGATCTTCTTTTCACGGATCTTTTCCAAGATTTGGTCTATGGTGAATATCTGGTCGATGGTTGATTTACCAGATCTGAAGCCACACTGATAAGATTCAATCAGTTTGTGACGGTGGGCTTTCACATAATGTACTCTATAGGACTTTATATGCTATTGTATATTAAGTAGTCTTATCCCACGGTAATTGGCGTAGGCTGTGGATTGGCCAGAGTACGCTTAGGTTCAAATCGTCGGGCATGCTGTCATCGGACCATATTTTGCAAAGAAGCTGATGTATGCATCTTATCAGTGCTTCACCGCCAGGTTTGAATAGCTCTGTCGGCAAGCCGTCAGCTCCAGCCGCTTTAAAATTCTTTAAATGGGTGATCGCTATTCGAACCTCGTCAGAGTGGGGTAGTGGAATGTCTTTTTCATAGTCATCGATTGGGATTTCGGGCTCATCATCTCCGGGTGTTTCATTTTCATTGCCATTCAGCAGGCTGAAGAAGTGTTCCCTCCATAAAATCAGTATACTCTTTGCATCCACCACTACATCACCCCTCTGTGTCCTACAAGAGTTTGCTCCGGTCTTGAAACCTTCCACAAGTCGCTGTATCTTTTCGTAGAATTTTCGAGCATTGCCCCTGTCGGCCAGCTTCTTAAGCTCTGCATAATAATAATAGGCCAAAAGGTTACCCTCTTCCCTCCCAACCGACACGAGGGGTGTCATCCACATGACGTACGGAATTTGCCGAGTCAATTAAATATGCCTGAATATGAAATCTTTACATATGCGGCCAAGTGGTTTATATAGTTAAAATTTGTTTTACTTGATTTTAAAAATAATGATCTAAACTGTCGTGATAATCCGATGGGGACATTAGTATTTACTTCACCTAAAAGAAATGAGATTCAAATCAGTTTTACTAAAAAAATCGCCCCTAGCATTTCTCTAGATGGATGTACAAGTTTTAAGCAAAGCAAACAACAAAAACTGTTTTTGAATGGACATTATAATTAGGATTAAACACCACTTTAATCTGAAGATTAAAATTATGTTTAATAATAACACCTTTCTTTAATTGAGGTACAATGGATTCTCGGTTAACGAACGCCCCGCATAACGAACATTTTTTTATGACAAAGTTTCGCATAACGACCAAAAAAAATGGGAAAACGTTAATTGCATGTAAAATTTCTTTCAGTTTATAGCAGCGAAACAGGGCTAGTCCCAAGTATACATTGTTGTGTTGTCTGTGTTCATCCTTTGTTCCAAGTGCATAATTGCATCAATTGTGTTCGTATAATTTATAAGGTGTGTTAAAACATACTATATGTAAGTGTTCTATTTTTAATTTTGTTTTTATAAAAATTACAAAATAACTTACTCGCCGTCAACAAAATATTTGGAGAAAGAGAGCTAAAATAACTATTGAGATAAAACTCAAGATTATTGAAAAATATAAACAAAGTTTGGGTGTGTATGGTTTAGGACGTAAGTACAAATTATCGAAATCGACGATTTCTACTATCCTCGAGAATAACGACAATCGTGGGTTGGTGAATGCTGCAAAAGGAGTATCAAGAATTTCTTCGCAACGTCACAAAATATGGATGATATTGAAAGATTACAAATGCAAGGTGACTCAGTTTCGCAGAATATAATTTGTGAGAAGGCTAAAACTATTTTCACCAATCTTATTCCTGTTTATCATTCAGAGAATCCATGTGCCTTCAAAAAGCATAATGTCGACAAGAGCTAGCTAAATGTTATGTGGAAGTCCAATAGTACAGCTTGGGTGGCACGTGATTTTTTACTGACGGGATCAATAACGTTTTTTGCCTCTCCGTGCAGAAATATTTGATTGAGAAAGATTTGCCTCTTCATGCCTTGCTTTTTATGGATAACGCTCCTTCACATCCACCGAGTTCATTGAAGAGTTGAAATTTATAAAAATCCACTTTTTGCCTCCTAATACAACACCATTCTTTCAGCCCATGAACTAGCAAGTTATTTAAACTTTAAGAAGCTCTACACTAACGAACTTTTCCAACATTACTTTGAAGTGACTGGAAAAACCAATCTCACTTTAAATGAGTTTTGGAAAAATCACTTTCATATTGTTGAAGTGACTGGAAAAACCAATCTCACTTTAAATGAGTTTTGGAAAAATCACTTTCATATTGTTGGCTGTCTCAAAACTATTGAAACGGCATGGAATGGCATTACTAAGAGAATACTTGAATCTTCCTGGAAAAAACTTTGAACCCAACAGTATCCACTGATCCAATAACCAACGAAATTATATCTTTAGCTGAAAAGATTGGGCTAGAGGTGGATAGCAATGACATTGCTGAGCTTGTGGCAGAGCACAATAAAGATAAGTTAAGCAAGCGACTTTACCGGACAAGGGGATAGGAGAAGAACCGCAATCGTATAGTACAATCAGAGAAATTCTGAATTCATGAGAGTCTGTGGCATCATACATTAAAAAGCATCACCCCAATAAGACAGTGGCTATACGTACAACAGAAATAAACGACATTATACACTTTTTTATTAAAAGCAAATTAGGTATGCATGTATACGTATCCATTGTAAAAAAAATGTATTTTCTATTTTCCTTTATCTTTAATATATATGTATTGGTTTAGTTTTTCCGTTTTAAAAATTTTGAAGTATTTTTTGTATCTTTCTTTTAAATGAAAGTTCAAATTGAAAAATATTAGTGTGCAGTTTTTTCGATTTGAAACGGATTAATTTATTTGACATGTATTTATTTCTAAATAGTCGTTTTGCTTAACGAACTTTTTGAATAACGAACGAGATGCAGGAACGAATTAAGTTCGTTAACCAAGGGTCCACTGGATATGATTTAAAAAACTTTACATCATCCGCAAATAATACACTTTTTGCTTATTTTATGACTGATGACAAATCGTTAATAAATAAAAAGAATAGAATCGGATCCAGATGGCTACTTTGCTGAACGCCTGAGGTTACACTAATTATGATCTGTCCCAGAAGGAATCTTTAAATATTTTTCGTACTGTTACAAAGATAGGATGATATCCATTGGAGAAGATTAGGCTGAGATCCAAGAATATCTAGTTTTTCAATGCTTATTCTATGGAACAACTCACTAAAATCGGTATATATAACATTTGTGTGTTCTTGTTTTCCCTAAACCCATTTGAAACGTTAGTAACAAATTCAAGCAAATTAGTAACGGTAGATTTGATGGAAATAGGAAAAAAGTTAATTGGGTAGTAATTATTGTTGCGAACAGTTTTGGTATAGCAGATATCTTTGCGATTCCCCTATACTTTTCAATCGAAGATCTATTACCATTCTTACGCGAAGGAGTTACACGTATATACTAAAAAGTTGAAAATAATTTTGAAAATAAACTTAAGACAATAGTAAATATATAAAAAATACTTGTATAATTAAGAGAAAAGCGTGGGGCGCCTTGTACCATAATTTCCATATATCGAGCGCGCCACGCTTTTCTCTTAATTATACAAGTATTTTTTATATACTATTGTCTTAAGTTTATTTTCAACTTTTTAGTACAATATTCTTTGAAAGCGTGTTTTTTTTAGTTTTTTTAAACTATATTTATTTTCAACTTTTTAGTTTAATATTCTTTAAAAGCGTGTTTTTTTAGTTTTTTTTTAAACTATATTTATTTTATATATTTTTCTAATTAACTCTATTTTGATTTTTTTTTCTCTGAATTAATCAGAGAACGTATAATAATTATTAGTATGGATTATTATACGTTCTCTGATTAATTTTGTTACCGCCACGATGTATGCAACGTTTCGCATTTCAAATATTTCATATTGGGATCGCGTCACAGCTAAAAGAGTTACAAACTGACAGACATACATACTGACTTACATACAAGTGAAGCTAATAAAAGCGTATTAAAAAATACCTTGTTTTAGGAATACACTAAAGTGGTTCGTTAAAGTCAAGTTTTCAGCGCAATATTTAAGGAAGCATGTTGGAATGATGTTCTCTTTAAAGCCTTCAACTGACATAACACATCTTCGGGAGAAAGAACCGGGGTTTTAATAGCTCCTGACTAACAAAGTTGCTTCTAGGTGAATTAATTGAGTAATTAGATTTGAAAAATTTTGCAAAGGTATTCGAATATTAGGAAAGTCACTTTATGTAATAGTTTTGTATGTCATGGTGGACGGAAACAAATAGAATCTGCGTTTGGAGTTAACGAAATCATAAAACGTTTTAGGATTACGTAAAATGTTCTTTTTAACTTTAATTAAGTAAGCGTTGTAACATTTTTTGTTAAATTCAAAGTAATTGCGACGCAACTTAGAGTATTTCATGTAGCGTAGTTTTTTAATAAAGTTTAAAAGCGTGAGACTTTCTGTTTTTTAAAAGAGTTAATTCCTTCGTAAGTCACAAATTGGTATATTTGGTTAAAGCACCAGTACCTATGGGTACAAAATTTTCAAATAAGATTAAAATTATATTATTAAAACGAAGAACACTTTTTTCGATATTACCATTATAGTCTGGCCAAATATCTTTGGATAGCTTTTGATTCAACTTTTTTACATCCGACCTTATGCTGAATATCGTCGACGTCTTCACTCAATGTTCATCGTCACTTTCATCGCTTCGTCTTTGTTTAAGTATTCTGTACTAGCAATGCAGACGAAACGATGTGAATTGCGAAAACGCGAAAACCCTACGCACGGGAAATTTTCTCTTTTGGGAAATTTTTTTGTGAAATTATGATTTTGCAGTTTATTTGTATATTTTTGATATTAGTATTATATATTCAAGCTGTGAATTTTGCTCAAATCAATAAAAGCGGTTTTTAAGTAAAAAAAGGAATAATAGTTGTTCTTTTCAAGCTCAAGCGATGAAGAAAAGAACAAAAATTTAATTGTTCATCGTAGACTCTGGCGGCAAATGGCACATCAGCTACTGATGGAACATCTCTTCGAGAAGATTCCTTGTTTGACACTTCAGGAATTCTCTCTAAATTCGTTTGCGTATTATTGCTGCTAAAGTCGCTCTGTGGTTCATTTTTATCATCATTCACAGAAATTATAGCACCAGCTGGATTTAACAGCTCTTCGGATCCCATCAAATTTACAACAGATTATTCAAGAGGAGTCACTACCATCTGCTTGTAACCCCTCCGCCGGGTGCTCTTAGCTCTTTCTTGTGGTTCGTATTCTTTTTTTTCATTTTAAATTTGAAAATAAATTATGTAACTGAAACGATGAAACAAGAAACATTTGATTTTTTCATGTTTTAAAATGTCTTGTGGTCCTACTGCATTAATTTTTGTGGCAATAACTCTTCTTTTAAATTTTTTTGGATAACGCCTTTTTGGAAACCTCTAGCTAAATATGGTTTTTTTTCCAATTCTTCCACCTGAACCTGATTTTGAACCTGTATCGTCTGTTACGTTGAAAGATCGTCACTAAAATGGCTGACGATAATAGATGATAAGAAACGATGGCGATAATACTGACGAGCATACCGCAGCAGCATCGTCTGACTATATTGTTGAACGACATACGTAGGTATACCAATGTTACCGTATCGTATTTTTCACTGACGAAGACGATATTCGGCATAAGGCCGATTAGCTTTCGCGAAGTTGAAACGGAAACAAGAATCAGGTGGAGATACACAATGTTAACTCTATAACCATCTATGATTTCAAAAGTTATCTCTAAAGAAGAATGATAAATATCCTACGGAAGAACAAGAGGATCGCACCGAGTCACAGAAAATTTTGAAGCATTGTCGAGATATACTAAATCCAAGATTTTATTAAGATTATTCGGTACTTTATTAATCTAGTTAAGGCAAGGCTCGGACGTTTCCTCTAAAAACTTGGAAAAACATGGTCGAGTACAAACCGTCGAGTACAAAAGACCATTATTGAGTCGGAATTTTTCATCATTGAAACAATAATTTTAAATGAAGCAAAAAGCTGGAAATATACAGATAAATCTGACGGTGGAGGTATATAAGATAAAGTTACATAAATAAAGTTCGTACAAGTAAGAACACGGAAGCATTTAAATTGAATGGGATCGACAAAGGAAACGCATACTTCTCTGAGGAAATAGAAGAATTAACCGCAAGTAGAACTCCCCCACCGATTCTATTCAAGCGATCACATCTGTAAATTTGATGCTCATTGCATAATATCTCATTATCAAAAACGTGAGGTTTTAGCCATGTTTCGGTAAATGAAATCGCAATGAAGACTGCTTAAGTACATATTAGTTAATTGTTTTAACGTTTTGATAAAGGATACTCAGCGAGCGGTTATATATTAGTTTTTTGGTTCCACATTTGGTCGAGGAATTTGAACAATATTCCTATCATTCTTCCCAATAATTCACGTACAACAGCTCCCGGGGACCAGAATGAACTATTTAGAAGATCCTCATATACGCCAACAGAAATATCAATTTTGAAAGATATGCAAGTTTCGTAATTAAAATTAAATTAACAATATCTTACTCGTTGGTATTTAATTTTGACGAGATGTTTTCGACGTTAAACATTCCATGTGCTTGTAGACGGACGTTCTTTGGCTACCCGGGGGGTACTTTTCTAAGACGGGAAGTCGTGAGCTGCTTCAACCATATGACAAGTAATTAACGATTAGCTTATATACAGTGGGGAGCAAAAGTGATTCCACGACCAATGTTTTCATGTTTGAGCTCACATAAATATTAACCGAATAAAGTAAATGAAAAAAACTTTTTTTTATTGAAGACCTTGTTTATTTTTTACAATTAGACGTATATAGCAAAATAGAAAAAGAAGAAATTAAATAGTTATTATTATTATTATTATTATTTAAAAACCAAAACAAGCGGCTTGTACTCAGTTTTGCACCATCCGTTATTCGCTCATATTTTTGCTCTTCTTACTTTCTTATCAGCAATAGATCTGCAGATTTACCGTTAAGTGCCTTCTGCATTTATTATTCGTTGTCAGAATACAGAAAACCACTCTCTTCCACTAGTTTATAGTTGATTTGTTGAATTTTGAACTTAGTCTCTAACTATTCACTGAAAAATTAAGAAGCTGTCTTCTGATAAAGAAAATAGTATTATCTCCCTGACTAAAAGTGGGTGTTCGACCCGCATTATTGCTGGGAAGCTGCATATTAGTCAATCAGTGGTTGTCAAGGTGCAAAAAAGACAAAATGTTTGTGCTGAAAAGAAGTTGAATGGTCGCCGTTGCCTTCTAACAGACTCTGACGCTCGACTTATGATGTCTAAAATGAGAAAAAATAGGCTTTTAACGCCAAAAAGCAGCGTCTACAGAAATAAATAATAGCGTGAATCGATGGACAGCTAGAGGAGCGCAGCAGTGAAAAAATAACAAACCAGTTTTATCCGAGAAAAATGTTAAGGCTCGGCTAAAATTCGCAAAGGGATACAAGAACTGGATAATAGAAGACTGGAATCGTATTATCTGGTCGGACGAATCTAAGTTTAATCGTTTTCAATCGGATGGAAAGCAATACTGTTGGCGGAGACCTGGTGACAAGCTTCAAAGGCATCATGTGAAGCAAACCGTGAAACATGGAGGCGGCAACATAATGGCATGGGGGTGTTTCACGTATTCGCACGTTGGACCAATGCACAAAATTCACGGGATTATGCGAAAGGAAGACTATTTGAGCATTTTGCAAACCCATCTTCCCCATTTTCTTAACCAGTGTAGGTACCCAGAGCAGGACACCACTTTTCAACAAGGTGGGGATCTCAAACACATTGCGAAAATTGTTAAAGAATGGCTCGGAATCCAAAATTTAAAGATGATGGAGTGGCAAGCGCAAAGTCCCGAACTCAATCCGATTGAAAACCTATGGTCAATCGTAATGCGACGGCTCGGACAGTATATATCAGCCCCATCCAACTTGGACGGTCTTTGGGGGCGTGTTGAATAAGAGTGGAATAATATTCCGAAAGGAATATTCGAAAACTTAGTTGAAAGTAAAGTGAAACGTATGAAAACTGTCATAGAAAATATTGGTCTCTGGACAAAATATTAATAATGAGTTTATTTTGTATTTTTTCTTAAATGGTGCAAAATTGAGTACATGCGGCTTGTTTTGGTTTTTAAATCATGACTATTCCTTTTCCTCTTTTTCTATTTTGCTATATACGCCTAATTGTAAAAAATAAACAAGGTGCTCAATAAAAAAAAAGTTTTTGTCATTTACTTTATTCGTTTAATATTTATGTGAGCTCAAACATGAAAACGTTGATCGTGGAATCGCTTTTACTCCCCACTGTATACACGTATATGGAAATGTAGGTTAAACTACAATAGTTGAAGACGTTCTCTGCTGGATAACAGCATAATCATCATAAATGCACATGTGGCATTTTAGGTTTGTAATTTTAACTGTGACTGTTTTCTAGGCGTTGGATAGTTGTCTTAATTCCGAAAATACGTTTGATTTTTTTGATTTAACTATAAATAATAATATCTTTAAAATGATTACCTTTTTGGAGTGGAGTCAAGAAGCAATGTGTACTTTAAGTCATAATAGCTGGACCGTGCAACGCTTCGCTGCCGCACATACTCAATGAATGTATGGAAAATTAATCATGCGATATCTTTATATCATAACTTTATTTACTCAATGCTTGTGGGAATACATTATTTTTGGTTTTACCATTCATATTGGTCCACTTCCCGGAGAGAGCACTAGTCCGACTTTTTCCACTTCCCGGATTCCCCGGGAGAAGATCTCATCTAAGCAAAAACGCACCTATTCAACGAATTTCAAGTAAATCGAGCCATAAACAAACTTTTTTGAATTGGTCAATCCCCGGTCCACTTCCCGAACATTTTTTTCTTGTAAAACTTTCCAGGAACCATAGAAAAAATCTGTAGGTAACTTTTGGAGAATAGTGGATTTTTCCAAATGGACAAAAGATTTTTATATATAAGGTAAGGGGTGTGAAACATTTGCTTGCCGTGGACATAATACATGGGATGAGTAGTTCCGGAAATAACAAATCAAACTTGTTTTGTTTTTTTTTGTTCAAAATTGGCTTCATTGGCTTGATCTCCATTAAAAGTCACACAAATGAAAAAGAGGTTATTGCAATAAAGATAGCGTTATCTATGTTTTAGTCCCGGTAAATCGCTGTCATTTCAACCTTATATTTTTTCTTTTCACTTTCAATTTCTTTGGTTTTCTGTTTATAATTCCTTCGCTCTTCAATTTATTTTATTTATAGCTAAATTTTAATCCAATGTGTTTTTCCTTAATTTCATTCGTTTCATTACCATATGTACTCGAACATACACATACATATGTAACTGGTGAAGCGATTTTCGGCTGAACCCTTCCTCCAATTTGTTGTTGGGTTGGGCGTTTTGATGTTTTTTTCAGTTAATGGAGGGACCTATAGTTTATTCTTTTGCTATGACCTTTGATGTTTGTTGGGCTGGGACTAGAACCCATGGCATACCGTATGCTAGTACGCACTGATAACCACCAGACTACATATGTATGTATATATATTTAATTTTCACATGATCAATACGTACATACATATGTATGTATATTTACATTTTATATATTTTGCATATGTAACTATTTTGAAAGTGTATGTTGTGTATGTTTGCATGCCGTAATTTGTCTTCTTCCTTTATCATACGACTCCAGAAAGTTTGGTAAGACATTTCGTTTTGGAGGTGAAGAGGTAATGCACATCAATTTTCAAAATCAAAAACAAACACAAATTCATCCAAGAAAAAAAAATAAATTCAAAACTCTTTGTGCATATTTCATGTTGCAGAAAACGCAAAAACAATTCATAGACAAGCGCTTGGCGACAATTTGAATTTTAGTCATAAGTTTTTTATTACTAGAATACAAGATGCTGATAAAATTCAATTTCCATATTAAAATCCGGGTCACCTATATTAGAGAAGAAAAAAAATTAGTACTTAAATTAAAACAGTTTCTTACTGGTATTTCGTACATTTTCGCTTCCAAGGTGGATATTAACTAATTGTTATCAAGATTTGGTTTGTATTTTGTTGGTGTGTGCTGTTTATTTAGCTGTAATGAATTGAAATATTATTAATTAATTTAATAAAATATTGCTACAAAATTTATTCGTACACGTTTTTCATATGTTCTTTTGAATTATAATAAAAATACATTGTTTTATTACTCATTGAATGTGTTATATATTTCTTAAATTCATTTATCATTTTGTTTTCGTTTAAGAATATGCATACATGGGCATACATATATTTATGTATTATATGTATACGTATATCTCAATGATTTTTTATCTCTTTTAAGATTAGCAGTTTTTT
The DNA here is from genome assembly GCA_037013455.1 of Ceratitis rosa. NCBI lineage: Eukaryota > Metazoa > Arthropoda > Insecta > Diptera > Tephritidae > Ceratitis > Ceratitis rosa. The sequence continues at coordinate 304,895 of JAWMAG010000022.1, read as the reverse complement.
TTGCTCTCATATTCAAATGTGCAATGAGTTGTTGTTAGTTGCCTTTTTTAGGTTTTTAAGCTTTTGTTTTCTTTTAAATAGCTTAATTTTCTAATACTCTTAACAATATAAAATATTGATAGCATTTCATCACATGCAATTTCTATTTGTTTCTTTTCTTTTTCTCTCCCCACTCATCATTGAATGCATCATCAACAAATCGATCGTGGAAAAAATGTTCGTACGTCCACGAACCAATGGGGGTGGGGATTCATGCATACGAATTCGGTTACCTTTTGTGTGTACGCCCATGTTTATCTGTGTTCGCGTTTATCTTCAAACTTCTGACTGGACATGCGCGTGTGGGCTCGACCATCTATATCAACCTATCAAAAAAAACGTACATTCGTACATATGTATATCACACTTCACAATCACAATAACCAATACCACAATATCTATTACTGCTGATCAATTCAAATATTACCCATCTTGATTTATCCGTCTCTCTTTCTTTTATCCACTTATCATTTGAACTTGACACTGTTGTAATCTTGTTTCATATGTACACAATTAGATACGCGTGGTCAACGCCTTTCGTCAAGGGCTAGATGGCCGTTATGGCGAGCACACCAACACTTCATTGGCTGAAGTACTGCGAAAGCAATCATCATTGAGCAAACGACTCTCGGAAACTTCATCCATCGAATACGCTGATAATATACCAGACGAGCTGACGATACCTGAGATCGATGTTGAGCGACTCTCATCACACAGTCATACCGAAACTGCTGTCTAAATGCAACAAAAATTACATCAAACATAGCAAAACATTCGTTGTACTTATCTATAAGCACATATGCACATATGGAGGATGGAAATATAGAAAGCGAGGAAAGAAATAACACAAGCATCAGCAATGAAAATACAAATAATAACAACAAATCATGTAGCCCAATAACAATTATAAAAACAGAAAAACACCAAGTGGACAGAATGGCAAGTTCAACATCAACTTGATCAAACTAATATAAAAACATATATACATACATATGTACATATGTATTATTGTTATATTGTCGGACAAACTATTTAGTATCATTGAAAGAGTTTGAACCTGGATAATGTTAAAATGTACGCGAAATTATAGGCGAAAGTTTGTATACAGTTATTTTTGATCATGAGTTAAAATATTTAGGATAAAAATAAAATAAAATCAAACTACTTACTCTATGTAATATAACATAATATAGAAATATAATTTAAAATAATAAAAAATGAAGTAAAATCATATAATATAATACAAAAAAGTTATTTCAATTAAATATTCCAATAAAATTGAGTAAATATAAAAGTCAACGTTAAATTATTTGTATTGTCTTTATTTTTAAAAATTGAACAAAAATTTTAAATATTTTACTTTTTAACTTTAGTGAAGAGCTACCGCAAACAAATTATGTATGTACCAAATAAGTATATAAATATATTGTCTTTGTGATGACAAACTGTGCTTAAAATTTTGCTATGGTATGTTTAAGCCTCGGCCGCGGTAGCCGACTGGTTAGCATTGCGTACTGTCATTCGGAAGGCCAGGGTTCAAGTCCTGGTACGACCAAATTCCAAAAGTTATAGAAAATTAATTAAATAAATAAAAAATTAAGTTAAACTTTAGCCATAGAATTTTCCCCTTTTCATAAGAAACTAATTTGGTCACCCGTGCGAGCTTGGAAAAATATATATTTCAACAATTCTTTTCTTAAGAAAAGTTAGTAATCAATGTAATGGTAATTGTACATGGCGTACTATGCTGGATAAATGTGGTTTGTTCAATAGCAGGACGCAATGTGGCGTTGTATGTCACCTGGAGCAAGAAATCTAAATAATAAATAATATAAATTCCCACTGTTCCCCTATTAGTTCCATACAGGATGTCGAACTGCTCAGGCGGCATTCTGTAGTTTTCCACAAACAGTCGTGTATCACTTCTAATATTTTGAAAGTCCGTGCCGTGAATCTTCCTGTAGCATTCATTTCCTTAAGGTAAGTGCCTTCTTTTGGTGATGCAAAACTTGCATTACGGGCATCAGTACGCTTAGTTTTTTAATCTATCTAGCTTTGCTCTGAAAAACACAAATTAATATTTTTACATTTCCCTCCGCAAATTATATTTAGTTTGTTATTTTCCACCGGCGGATTGCTCATATTAACAAAGTACGTTTCTGATACATTTTTTTTTTAAATTAATTATATACCATTGTTTACTTGACAATCAACTTAAAAACAACGCCTAATGCTGTAACTACCCATTTTACATTCCGCCCAGCCATACCACCCGACAGGAAGATGGATATGCATACACGAGTTATCGATGCTGACTACAGCGATTAAAATTTTAATTCACCTATCACAGTTTTTATTCATTTCATGAAAGTTTAAAAATAAAGTCACTCCATTTGTGTTTAAATAAAAAAAAGTTACATCATAAATGTTATCAAAAGTAATTACTGGTTGTTAATTGTTTTTATTCGTATCTGTCCAGTCTTTTATCTTTTTCAAGAGCTAGTTTATTTTGTCGCTACTTGCTCGTTTCATTTTAAATTTTTTCAATTCAAGTTCCTTTTCTTTTAATGCATTTCAACGTAAAACTTTTCTTATTGGAAAAGTGAGTGAGTGAGTGAGTGCGCTGTTCTTGTATTTGTACAAGCGCAGCCACAGCATCCTTGATGCTTTAAATTTTTAGGGAAAACATTCCATTTTTCTTTTTGTGAGTGCACTGACAGAGATGTAGGAACTTCATCAATTTCTACTTCAAATACAATTCTCTGTTCCAATGTGTCTACTTCTAAGGTGTTAACTAATGCGATTGATTCCGGATCGTTTGCAGTGTCATAAGCATTTAAACTTCCACATTCAATCCTTGGAGTAAAAATTGCCTTAATTCTGTCATAAAACGGACATATTTTGTGGAGTTTCTATGAAAATAACGAATTGATTGAATTTAATTGATCAGTACTTGGATACATATGTATATGCAAAATAATCAATACCTTGAACAGTTTTGGTGCCACTTGCTTGATCAGTTTCCAAAAGACCTGCTCCTATTGATGTTCCCCATTTCTCTACTTCCTTCAGCTTTGTTCTTAAATATCTCACTATAATATTGAATGTAAATACATACATATTTGTATAAACAAATTAACAAAATATTCCTTGACATTTAGGGTTTTCTTCAATATATTCAAATATTCTCTCTAACTCATCCACTGTCCACTTTTTTATTTTCCTTGCTTGCGATATTGCACTGGCTAGCTGATTGTCATGAATTTTCGCATTTTGCATATCAATTAGGGTTTCAGTTGCGCGTTTGTGCGAATCCAAAGTGCGAAACGTTGCCATGTGTTTGTTGTAAAAAACAGTGAAGAATTTCGCATTTTCGTTATTTTGCACAAACGCACTCAGCTTCGCATCAAAGCGTGAACTCTAGTTATGGTAAGAAATAAGTAATCACGAATTCAGTTTTAATTTCTTTTGAAAAACTACGCATTTTCTTAGTTTACTTAAAATTCGTTTAAAAAAGTCAATACTGGCAAACTATTGTAGTAACATACATGGCGCTCTCATAAGATAGGTTAGCACGGATGGGAGGCATGTAAAATCGGTAGTTCCTGCATAAAATGAAAATCTATTATGTTTGTGTGTAAGTCCTGGCAGCTAGTGCTCATTTAGACATGTGGAACTTCTATTTCACCAAAAATAAAAAAAGAATTTGCTTGCTGGGAGGATCCTACCACAATGACTAGGATATTATCGTTATGATGTAGAGAGTAACGAAATCTGCGCAATTCAACAAAACTTATTAGGAAATGAAACTCAGCCGTAGCGTACTACAAACAACAACCACATACGAATGGCGGGGTGGTAAAATTTTCTGCTTCACTACAAAAAAAAAAAAAGAAATTAATTTGCCCCTAGTGAGACTCGAACTGGGAGCTTAACGCGCTGCCGGCATAATCTCTATTCAGTCGGCTATAAAGACAATTAAGCGATCATCGTCATTTTGTGCACTTCAACAGAACAGAGCAGAGATTGAAATTCAACTGTGGCGGGCGATATAACAACAACAAACGGTGGTGGAAATTATTATTTTTCCTATTTTTGGTGTGGACTGCTTTACCAATAACCAACTGGTGGTGTTAGTACTACACACACCACATGAAAAGGAAGTAACCTAGTGGTGCCGAAAACAGGTACCGGTGCCCATCTCTGGTATGTTTGCTTGGGTCCATTGTTTCTTTTACGTTATTTCTCTTGGTAATGATTACAAATACATATACTTATATGCATTGTTCTATAAAAATGTTGGAACACACAGTTTGTCAAACTTCCGCGTTACAATAACAAAGCAACAGAAAAATAGCGATAGTGTTTGATATTTTGTATGTATTGTATATACGGTCTGTATGTAAGTATTTGAAACTGGGACGTATTTTTTCAAAAAATTCATTGCCGTAATCTATTAGCATCATTCTTGACAATTGTAGATTATGAACATTTGCGTGGAAGTTCAATTGACTGCAAGTGATCCTCTTTAAACCTACTATATACGTGTATGTACATATTTACATATGTATGTATGAATTTTTTTTACCTCGAAAAAAAATTTGCTATTTACGTGTATATAAAGTTTATATGGCATGCTCATAAAAATGTTATGCATGAGTGTGCAATTCAACAATTTTCGTCGACACGATTTGTCGGATCGCAGACTTGCTTGCACTAACGACTATGCGATTCTCTACTCAGTTTTTGCGATAATCGACATCATAAAAAACATAGTTTAAGAAACTAAAAAAACACGCTTTTAAATAATATTAAACTAAAAAGTTGAAAATAATTTTGCAAAAAAACTTTTGACAATAGTATAATACATAAAAAATACTTGTATAATTGAGAGAAAAGCGTGGGGCGCTTTGTGCCATAATTTTCTTATAAGAAAAGCAAATAAGCAATTATAGCAATTATTTTCATTGAATGAATAGTAATGCATTACAAAGTTTACCAAATCGAAAACATATTATGGTTTCCCCTTTCAAAACTACGCTGCATGACTATTCGCTCTGCAGAAGAGCTCCAAATAAGAGAATCGTACCACGCTCCTGGGTATTTAGTATTTACCACCAAATTCTTGAGATAGGGAACACATATCTGTGCACGATTAAAATGAACTGTGTTACTACAACAACAATTAATTGATAGAATGGTATCCATGGTAGTTGAGATATTATCTTTCCAATGATGAAGAGTATGATACCTCCTCATCTTGGGATAAAACGTAATGCAAATATTTATTTTATATTACTTATGTAATTTTCCGATTTATTTTACTTTGCTTTAACCTTAATGAAATATGAATATTTTGTCGATGGCAATAAAAACTTCAAAATATTTGTCGTTTAGTTAGCGATTTGTCGAGTAGTTTATGACAACAGCTAATTAAGTGATAGCTAATATCGTTAAAATAAGTACACAGAATATTAAAATCGTTAGAGTTATCGTTAAGTTATTTTTGCGATGCAAAAATCGTCATAGTGTGTTAAGCGAATAGTGAATATCGTTAAAATTATCGCTATCAGAAAATCGTTATATTGTATCTAGCAAATTGCGAACATCGTTAAAATTATGGATAAGTCATTTTTACGATCCGAAAACCGTTATAATGTGTGTCGAGAATAGCGAATATCGTCAAAAATATCGATAGGTCTTCGGAAAATCGTTATAATGTGTGTATAAAATAGCGATTATCGCTAAGTCACTGCGAAGATCCGAAAACCGTTATAATATAAGAGAACTACCCCACCGAAGGCGCGGGTTCATATCCCGGTGTCGTACTAACATCCAAAAATTTATAGAAAATTAATTAAATTAAAATTTAATAAGTTAAATTTTCTATCTGCAGTCACCCCTCGGCAGGGAATGTCAACCCCTCCGTGTGTATTTCTGACATGAAATAAAGTACTTCATAAAAAACCATCAGGCGGCTTAGTATAAACTATAGATCCCTCCATTTGTTGGAAAACACATCAAGACGCTGTGCTCGTTCAACACGTTTTGTGTTTCTGTTCGTCTCTGTAGATTTTGACATTCCCATTAATTTTTTGTTTTCATAATCAGCAGCAGCACCATTAGCAAAGAACTTTGAACTGATTGTAGCTGTCTTAAACAAACATATATGGCCTATGCGTATATGTATCTACAATAATTATTAATGTTTCAGATAATGGAGTTTGCAGATAAAGTTAAATTAATGCAAGAAATATAAGAATGTATTGAGAAAGAAAGAATGAAGATGAAACTTGTCAAAAAAATTGCTTGAAGAAAGTATCTCTGTGTTAACGTGAAGGGCGACACCAAAAGGAAATTACGATAACAAGCGACGAAAAGTATTCTCTTCGATGAAGTACTGCCACTTTGACCGATTTTACGTGCCATCCAAAAAATTTAAGAAAATTTAGTAAATTTTTGAACGTCTTGTTTATAATTGTACCAATTTTCAATATTTAGTACAATTATTATAATAACATGAATATATTTGATTTAATGATTTTATAATTTTTCAGTATAATTAATCGTGTTGAAGACATGCACATAATTTAAATATTTAAAAATGGATTTACATGTATAATAGACTGGCCCTTAAAAATAAATTTCAAACCGCCGGGCAGAATTCATTTCTACTAGAGCCCAAAACAACATACAAAAAATTTGGGGCCGATCGGATAATGTTTAATGGCCGCCAAATCACCCAAAAGTTGGAAAATTTGGTTTATATGGAAAAATTACTCATACGTAAACTTTTTTTCGTCTAACTTCTTTAAAAATAGTTTATCAACTTATTCTTTTGTTTATTTGTAAGTTAATTTGTAATATTTAGTATAACTGATTATTGCCAGAATAAGTTACAAGCACATAAATATGATAAACGCCAATAAAGTGTGTTAATTTAATTATTGCTAATGTATTTCTATATATTTACAAACACATTTTTCTGAACACAGTTTTATAGGTCTTTTTTACAATGTGATGGATATGTTTTGCGATATCTCTCAACGAATGAAGAATAGGTTGTTTTTCCTCCTCATTTTTTGTCAAAATCCGATTGTAGTCCTTCATAAATTTTATGCCACGCTCAGCAGTATTGTTGACAACAAACAAACCAGCACAAAAATTAAATGACTCGATATAATCGTCATTTTCTGTCCAGGTTAGTGGATCATGTTTTAGGAAACTACTGGATAGCCCGAATGCATCGAAAAAGTAACTGCTTTTGTAACAGATGAAGTCACTTATAGAGCTGCATCGCAAGTCGTTAGCGTCTAAAATACGCCTTTGCTCCAAAATCTTTATTTTCGGCTCCTCTGCTTTTAATTGGTTAATCATATCAGCTACTTCCGGCGATAAATACCACAAATGACTTTTCATTTTGGAAATTATTTTTTCAGACACCGCAATATCAATGTCTCCGTACATAAGGGCATATTTCACAAACTGCAAGTCCAAGTTTGGAGCACTGATTGCATTTGTACATTCATACCATACTTTTGTGTACAAAAGTATAATAAATAAGCAAATATCTCGCAGTGCAATCATCTCTCGCTTATTCAACTTAAATTGACCGCGGAATATAAATATTTTAAGACTGTAAATTGCTTTACCCATAAACCTGGCGTTGGACGTTGAACTGCAACATCGAAAAGTGTAGTTTTCTCCAAGAAAAGCGAGTGAAAAAAGAAGTAGTTCCTGATAATCTGCTCTGCTATACGATTTTAGCAGCAGTTGCAAATGACAAAACTGTTTAAGAGAAAACTCCTGTTCCTGGGTTATAATTTTGCGAATTACACGATCATCCAATCCAAAGTCGTAAAGCTTTTGGTTTGTCTTGGGCCAAGCTGCTGCGAAACGGTTGAACAAAAGTACCTCGGGAGCACTGCTTAAGGCTTCCTTCAACTCAAAAACGCTGTTCAAAATAAGCTCATATATGTGATGTCGGCAAGGAAATTGAAGAAGCTTTTTAAATAAAAATTTTTGAAGAAAAACAGTCGCTCCTAATTTAGATCCCGTATTTGATGAAATTGTGTCAAAACTCGTTGCGCCGATTTTGTTTATAATATTCCACTTGATTAACGCGTCAAGTACAGCCTTTGCAATGTTTTCCCCAGTAGAAGGTTCAATGACAGCAGCACTTAGAAATTTAGATATGCCATTGTAGCTAACCAGAACTGCAATGCGATCTACTTTTTGTATGCCAACAATATCATCCATTAGTTTACCATCCCAATGAACGACCATTGAACGTGCATTACTGACCTAAAACAAAGGAATATGTAAAAAACATACATTTCTCGATTTAATGATTTACTCACTTCCTCGCCAAAATCTGAAATTGTGCTTGTAAGAGCAAGCTCTCGGTACTTTCTTCTTGCGTTTCGTACTGAATTTCTATTTAAAGAGCAAGCTCTCGGTACTTTCTTCTTGCGTTTCGTACTGAATTTCTATTTAAAATGAGACTATTTAGGTCTACTCCGCATGCTTCAGCAGTTGCCGTCAAAATATGAACAGATTTTCTATCGGATACCTTGGCATCATCAAGAGCAGCTGCCAGACGTGCGGTTATACAATCCTTACTTCCTCGAGTAACTGGCTCCGTAGTGTCAGTGTTAATATCATTATCATATTCGTCATCTTTATTTATACTATTATCGGATATGTTTCCATTACATTCAGAATATTTAACATCTAAAAATGGATACATCACATATGTTTATGTAATTACAATACTACAAGTATTGTATTTGCTTACCATAAATCGGTTTCGATATTTGCGAGTATGTGCGTTTGATTTTTCCTCTCGCTTGATGGAGCGCTGTTCTCGTTGATATAACTTAACGTCAACACCAATCATGCAACCCGGGCGACCTTTTTCTCTTTGTTTGATTAGAAATCGCTTATCGTCTTCAATACGCATTATATTTAGAGCATCAGCATGAGCAATATCAAATAGATCATCTATGGTTTCTGAAAACTCGTTGCGTTTCGGGTTTTTTTTTTTAATTTTTACGAGCAGCATTCCACTTTTCGTAAAGTTTTAATAGTTTGTCGCTACATTTATGAAATTCGCGCAATGGTATGCGCGCTTGTTGCCAGAAAATTGACACGGCACTCACTGTTAATTTTGAGCTATCCTTTGAGCTTAGTTTTACGATTCGCATATTATAAAAAAACAACCGCAGAACATGCCGATTGAAGGGTAATTTTGCACCCAGAATTTGATGTGTGGTGCGTCCAACCATATCAACCATATATACCGAGTCAGTCACATTGCGTGTCACTGGTTTTGTGTATAAAGGTGATTGCAAACTTGACATTTTGTTGTAACGCGGACAAAATAACGGCGGTTTAGAAATGACTCCAAAGTTGCATTTTGATACTTTGCATATCGATATATCGCAAGTCAAACATACGGCAACTCGATTATGGCGCCAAGTATTTACCGAGTATATTATATTCCCTCCAATATTGAAGTGTTGCCACTTCTCTTAAAATTCGCTCTCGTAAAACTATCGTTTTATACCAGCGATAACACGCGGCATCAATATCTGCTTACGCCACATATTTTTTATGTTTATAAGCGATAATAAATATATGTAATCGTGGACTCCAACATAAGTAAGTAAATGAAGGCTTTTAATAAATATTGTTGTGATTTCTCCTTAATTATATAATGCAATTATGATACAAAAAATGATTTTTTTCTTATATATAAACAGAAAACAAAATGCTATAGTCATAAACCATTTTTAAAGAAGTTAGACAAAAAAAGTTTACGTATGAGTAATTTTTCCATATAAACCAAATTTTCCAACTTTGGGGCGATTTGGCGGCCATTAAACATTATCCGATCGGCCCCAAATTTTTTGTAGGTTGTTTTGGGCCCTAGTAGAAATGAATTCTGCCCGGCGGTTTAGAAAACAAAAAAAAAATATTATAAGGGCCAGTCTAATGTATATGCATTCTTATCTTTATAATTACATGCATGTATTTATTGTATGTTAATTCCCGATACTTGCCCCAAAACTTACCCAAAATACTCACCTCGAATTTACTCCCTTTTTCAGAGGTATTTCCTTGCAACCCTTCATTCGTTATTAATATAAAACGAAAATGAAACTGTAAATAAAATATGTAGGTAATGTTAGTTTATTTACATTCGCTCACCCAAATTCCAAAAAGGACGGTTGTGTCTCAAATAAATATAAATGTATATACAAATATAAATTGTGTGATTTTGAAACATTTTTAATAAAGAGCGAAATTCTTCAAAAATAGAAAGCTGTACCACTTGAGTCAAAAAACAGGAGGAAAAGCTGTCCTACTTATAAAAAATTACGCTCTCAATGATCTCAATTTTAAACTCGCATGGAATGCTCTCAAGTCCCGCTACGAAAACCGCAGAATAGTCGTTGAGCAGAGAAAGGATACAAGAGATCCAGACTGCAATCAATAATTGCATCAAGACCCTCAATGCAAATAGTGTAGCCACAAAAAGCTGGGACGCGATATAGATATACCTCTGCTGCTCAAAGCTCCCAGACGAAAAACTCGCGCTGTGGGAACAGTTACTAAGCTCAAAAAAAGAGTTACTCCGATGGTCGGAAATGTACCAATTTCTCACTACAAGGTACGAAGTTGTAGGTCGGCTTAGCACATACTATAAATGTCGAATAAAATAAAACCACCCCCACCAGGCTACCCCCAAAGAACTTCAGTTCCACCTCAGTCTCACATATTCCGGAACAAAGCTCAATCGTTCCACACCCAACCCAAAAGGCCGGTTGCATGCAAAATATGTAACTCGAACCTATGCTCCTATGGCTCCAATGCTGCAATCTCATCAAAGACGAATCCAAATATGCCTCAGTTGCTGCTCTGCCTTCAGTAATTTCTACACCTGCTATTATTACGACGCTTACTGTTTCTCAGACTTTTTCTACAAGTTACTCAGACGTACAGAACAAAAATTCTTTCAAATCTAAGAATATAGTAAAGACAGAGATGCAATTAAAACAAATTGTATAAGTGGTGGAGGTGTTTTAATTGCAATTAATCGTACTTTTCAATCTTCTGTTGCTGCTTTTGATAACGATGACTCTATTCTCGATCAACTCTGTGTCTGTGTCAATGGAAAGTTAGGTTATTTTTTCCTTTGTGTTTCCTATATCCCACCCTCCAGCACGGAAACCTTATATGCTGCACAAGTAAATAATATCTTTAGAATCTATGAAAATAACGAAGAATAACTTTTAAATATTAGGTGATTTCAATCTGAGTAAAACCAAATAGCTAAATCTTTTAGATAATGGCATTTTAACACCAACTAACATTAATTATGGTCATGAAATAAACTTTAATGACAACGTGTTTAGTGCAAATCTAATTCAAGTTAATTTCTTTCAGAAGAAGGTTAATAATATCTTAGATCTTATTTTGTAGATGAAAATTTAATCTTTGAACTTATAGAATGTGCTTTCCCAATTTGCAAATCGGATATGCAGCAATACTATTAAACGCTATATCGTTCGCTATCGTTTTATGAAAAGAGGTGTGTTTTTTATTTAAACTTTTGGGCCCGCTCGATAGCCGGCACCCCCTTACTTCATCAAGTCCTTATCGACTTGAACACTGGTCCTTCGACACTAAAACTGAACCACCCAGTGGAGTGCAGTAAAAACAAGAAACCTGAAAAATTTTAAACCAAACCTACGTGCCCCCGTACGAACGAAAAAAAAAACAGCTGTGTTGAAATTGTGAAAAGTAATTTTGTTTTAAAAGTATACACATACATACATATATCAAAAACCGAATATGGGTGAAATAAAACGTATAATATTTGAAAAAAAAAAAATAAAAATAAAATAACAAACTGGTGGTGCAAGAAACAAGAAAAAAAAATTTTTTTTTCATATTTATAAAAAAAAATTAAATTAAACTGAAATAAAATGAAATACTTTATACAAAAAAAAAAAAACAAAAAAAAAACATTGACAAGACATGGTACATAAAAATTATGGAATTACAAAAACAAAGGTGTTAAGCACAGACAAAAAAAATTTATTCAAAAATTTATTTTATGAAGAAGTGAGCAATAATCAGCCTTACTTCACGACTACCAAGATAAAAATAAGGAAGATCAACAGGAACTTGCCACAAGTCACCACAACATCACAGTAAAACAATACTACTTGTTGTACACAACTACACAGATATAGGTACATGCATGGCAACAAAAAGAAAGGGAAGTGGGACGGTATGGAAGCCTAAGTAGTAAGTAGGCAATCTTTTTGATTTCCTTAAAAAGAATTTATAAATTAAATACGGCAATTAGTAGAAATATATATTTGTTTCACATCCGTAAAATTTGTTCAAATTACGGCTTTAAACATTTTACAAAAATAAAAACTTTTTCCAGTTTTAAACTCCCGCAAAAGAAGGGGTAAGAGATAAATCTACTTAACCGCTAGTTACATAAACGCGAATACAGCATTCCTACTGTATACATTCCGCTTATGTACATACAAACATAACAAAACTAAATTTAATTGCAGTTATAAAGCCTACTTGCAATAATAGGTCAAATCTTGTAATTATTTGCATTGTCAGCTGTCCTCTAGGTTCAATCACCCAGAAATATAATACCAGAAAATTAATAAAATTGGAGATATTCACCGCTTTGCTAAAAGAGCGCAGCTTTAAAGAGCTAATATTTGATCTACTTAATGCATTTTTCCAATTTCCCCTTTGTGCGATATTCGCTCTCGACAGTACAATAGAAGCATATGTGTGTATGTTTATCTTCTTAACATTGGGAACACACGAGCACTTAAAAGTCTTTGATCTATCTGCTCTTATTGTTTTTCAACATTGTATTGTTTTATGCGCACTCTTCATTGCGCGAGCTGCTGAGGTCAAAATATTTGTTGTGTAAATATACTCACATACGTATATACCAATATAGCCGTGTATATTCAAACAGCTGTTGTATCTGTTTACCATTGTCATACGTGTATGCATACGTACATATTTACATGTTCATGCTAAATTTTTGACAACAAGATACAAGATCGTTTAAATAAACCAACAAGAATTTTTCTGTCCGCTATTTTTAAACGAAATATATCATTTCGATATAATAATTACATAATTAATAATTAAATAATTTTAATTTTTTTACAAATTTTATATAAATTATTTATTACATTTTACTTTTATTAATACGTATATAACCCACGTTTATAAAATTGAAAGTGTGTGTGATTTTTTTTAATTCCTATTCGGAATAATTTTTTTCTGTGATTTAATTTTATAAATACTAAATTAACGTAACGACAGTTGTGATTTTAACAAAAAAAAAACGCAAACACAGCCACAAATTTTTTTCAAATTTTTCTGTGGCATCAAGTGCATTGTTTTCCTACAATAAAGCACGAAGTGCGAACATTCAATATTCGTCTAAACTCTATTCGAGTTTCACGGTTTCATCTTGCGATTATTAAATACATTTTTTCTTTTAAATGCGAATTGGTCATAGTCCTACCAAAGGTACTAAGGAACCCAAAATGTCCGATTCCGAAACAAGAAAGGGAACTTCACTCGAAGCCCTAAGCACTAAAAGAGAATCGTCACAAACGCGCAGATCTAAACAGATTGATCCTTCCGCGCATCTTTTAATTTCATTAAGTGACAATGTGATTCGATACTGTTCTCGATTCAGTGATTCCCCTATTCAGGATCACACGGAGACGTATCTTAAAATTAAAGACAAATCACTAGATGAGTGTTGGGCAGAATTTAAAACGGTCTACAAAGAGGTTTGTTCAAAGCCCGACAAATGTCTGCCCAAAAACTTCAAAATTTCAGCAGGCAATAAATACTTATTTAATAAATGAATTGACAAAGATGAGGATAGCAGACCAGCTCGAATTAATTCGAGCAGCTACTCAGCCGAGTCCACCTTCCCGTGTGGAACGAAATTCAGAAGAAGCTTCCTCTTTGAATATATGCTTTAAAGTCCCAGCCTGCGACACAGAGACATTTTATGGGGGCTATAAAGAATGGCAAGCTTTTCGTGATATGTTCACAGCGGTCTACATAAACCACCCTAAGCTCTCCCGTGCGCAAAAATTGTATCATCTCCGGTACAAAACGGAAGGCAAAGCTGGCTCGATCGTTAAACAATATCCATTGAGCGATGATAATTTCGAGCTAGCATGGGAGGCATTACGGGCAAAATACGAAAATAAACGTGTTCTAGTGGACAACCAAGTGAAAGTCCTACTCTCGCTGTCCAACGTACAGACCGAAAATAGCGAGCAATTACAAAGACAATAAATGACTGTCTGTCTGCCTTACATTCCCAAGGCGTATCGAGAGATAGTTGGGATCCAATATTAGTCTATATATGCTCCTCGAAACTGCCTGAAACCACATTATCCTTGTGGGAACAATCTCTGGCATCCCGAAAAGAGCTGCCAGCATGGTCGCAAATGAACGATTTCCTCACTTCTAGATATGAAGTGGTGGAGCGTCTTAATCGGCTTCATCCAAGCCAAAACAAACCAAAACCAGTCGCCACTCAAAACACCGCTCATAATATATCCTATAACAGGACACAATCATTTGTGGCGGAACAAAAAAGGGATAACACATATCCGTGTTGCAATTCCCGACACCCAATTTCACAATGCCACAATTTCAAAAAAATGTCGGTATCAAACCGAATACATTTTGCGAAGCAGAATCAATTCTGCAAAAACTGCTTATCACGAGGTCATCGCAGTAATGATTGTACGAGCAGATTTGTCAGTTACGGCATCATTCCTTGCTGCACCTAAATGCAAAACCAAAGGCTCAAACCGCCAGCAGCAGTTCTCATAACTCTACTGTGCAACACTCAACTGTCAAGTCAACTTCTCCAGTTCGACAAGCGCATACAAGCTCCAATCCAAGCGAGCAACCGTGCTGCTCTAAGCAAGCACACATACAATCATTACGCGCGGGACACGATAGCAGAACTCTCTTTCCAACTACCATTGTCGCAGTGGAACACCAAGGAGAATTGTCCCAACTCAGAGCCTTAGTTGACCAAGGCTCACAAAGAACTTTCATTTCCTCGAAAGTTTAGAATAGGTTGCGACTTCCAGTCGAACATTCCAAGTTCGAAATTTCCGGAATGGGTGGACATATCGTCCAAATTTCATCCAAACTTTGTTCCTTGACGTTGATATCATCCAAAACCAAGCAACGGATCAATGCCCAAGCCATCGTGCTACAAAAGCTAAGGAGGCATTTGCCAAATTTTACCTTAAGCCGTAATACCTGGCAACAGTTCAAAATCCTTGAGCCTGCTGACCCAAATTGTCATATACCAGCTCAAACCGACATGGTAATCGGCAGTGACATATTTCCACAAATTCTCGTGGAAGGTGTACAAACAATTTGCGACACAGTACTTGCGCAAAACACAATTTTTGATTGGATCCTTAGCGGTCCAGTAACCGAAAAAGTGGTGTCATTTTCGACACAAGTAGAAGAGATCTCAACTGATACACTTGGTGATCAATTGAGAAAATTCTGGGAAGAGGAAGAAATTCCTCCAATTCCACAAATTTCATATACAAGCAAACCACGACTCGTGCCCCAAACGATCGGTGCATTGTGCGGCTTCCATTCAAGGAAGATTTCCCCGCAAAACTCTCTATAGGCCATTCCCGGTCTGCAGCACTTCAACAATTTTTCAGTATGGAGCGCCCGCTTAAGAAAAAAGGAGAGTTAAATATAATGTACAACAATGTGTTGCAAGAATATCTTGACCTCGACCACATGGAGTTCACCTACCCGCGTGAAATAATCTCCAGTGGCAACTATCACTCATTTTACTTGCCACATCATGACGTTGTAAAACCGGATAAAGTGCCCACTAAAGTTCGAGTGGTATTTAACGCCGCGAGAATATCGAGCTCAGGCAACTCACTCAACGATGTTTTGTCTGGTCCTACTCTCTAACCAGACCTCATGCTGCTCATTCTCCAATGGCGCATGTATAAGTTTGTATTCAGCGGAGATATTGGAAAAATGAATCGTCAGATATTGATTCACGACGATGATAAACAGTTTCAGCGAATCATATTTCGTAAATCGGCTGAATCTCCTGTCACCGATTACTGTCTGAAAACTGTTACATTTGGGATCAGTTGTGCACCATACCTTGCCATCCGTACGTTGCATCAACTTTCAACGGATATTGAGGCAATATACTGGCGGCGCTAATAATACGAAACCAAATATATGTCGATGACGTTTCATCCGGTAGTCACGCCATAAATAGTGCTTCTGAATTACTTTTTCAAGCGGTCAGCGCTCTGAAATCTGCTGATTTCATGCTTAAAAAATTAACGGCAAATAACGCCACTATACTGCAACAATATCCAAAAGAGGATTTGCTCGATACAAACTTCCCGAAATTCGAGAGTGCTTCTAAAATTAAAACTCTCGGTATCCAATGGGACGCTCTAACAGACAAGTTAATGTATACAATTCGGCCAGTTATTTCAGCGAATGCGGTCATTAAGCGACAAATATTACCGTCGGTTGCACAACTCTCAAAACAGCCGGTTCTACGCACCGGAGTTGACTTGGATTTTATCCGGCCAAGGGCTACCACCCTTTCGGCGATGTAACCCCGTTTAGGTCAACAGGTAAAATTAATCTAAGTACGCCTACGGAGCAACACCTCGCAACTGGGCTGCTCCAAATCCTTCTCATCAGGGCTGGCGTCGAAATCAACCCTGGTCCGACGGATTATTTCTGCTGCGTGCCTTAAAAGACTCCACCACCCTTCCAGCTCGGTTAGGTGTAAACAATGCAATGGTTGCAGTCATCTTAAGGTATGCTCATGCCTTAAGACTCATAGGAAGTGGACCACAAGTATTGTGGCCCTATGCTGCCAGCGCCCAAGTGCGCCCCCAGCTTCCACGGTAGTGCCTTCAGCACCCTTGCCCCCTTTGAGGGCTACCCAGCAGCTCCTAGTCCCCCGCTCAGTCTGTTCCGTGTGTCAGACCATAGTACGTCGGAACATGATCTCTGTCAGATGCAATTCTTGCTCCGGCTGGTGTCACTTTCGGATTTGCTCTGGCCTGCGCACCACCCGTGAGTGGAATGATGCGTGCGTTGCCCCGTGCTGTAAGAGTCTGCCCCCGCTTGCGTCTACAACAACACCGCCAACCAACACCAACGTGTGGAACCAACTTTAGCGGGTAACACAGCAGAAACACACTCCATCCAAGCATCCCTCCCTGACCCGCCGCATCACGAACGTTCCCTCGAGACAGACATGACCCTTACAACTCAACTGCAACGGACTCCAGGTGAAGATCGACGAGATAGTCGCCTACATGAGCCGGGAGCATTTGTCAATTGCTGCGATCCAGGAAACGAAGCTGACCGCCCGTTCGGATCTTCTGAGCCGGGCCGGATGCAGTATAATCTCCAATGATCGCGGGCGAGACGCTTAGCGTTCATTCTACACAACACCATACAGTATCGTCTTATCGACGGCGACATCGACCGCAGGGATACTACCCTAGAATGTCAGGGCATAGCTATCCGGTCAGGCGATGCCGAGCTCGAAATATTTAATATATACAATCCTCCTGTTACGAGTTGCCTAGTTGGATATAGCCATGATATAGGTGCGCTACTCAGAGGCGAAAACCGTTTGGTTTTGGGCGACTTTAACGCGCATCACGATCTTTGGCATTCTAGCATGGCAAATGACCGTAGATGAATGGAGCTGGCGGAACAGATAGACGCTTCAACATTTTGCACAATGAACGATAACACTTCCACCAGAGTTGTGGGTAATTGCCAAAGCTCGCCTGATATAACAATTGCGAGTGCTGGTCTGAAAAACAGAGTAGTCTGGCGACCTATACTGACACTGGCATCGGACCACTTACCCATACACATCTCGATTGACAGACCTCCCGACTTTATTTCCGCGGATCACCGGACATTCGTTAACTTTAAGAAAGCTAACTGGACTGGCTTCACGGAATTCACCGAGAACGTCTTCAGTGCTCTCCCCACTCCAACAGACGTCACCTCTGGTGAGCGTTCTTTCCGCAGGATTGTTGTGACCGCTGCCGCCCGCTTCATCCCGGCAGGCCGAATTGCGGAAATCCGCCCTAATTTTCCGACGGAAGCGGCGGCTTTAGCATCAAGGCGCGACATCCTCCGCAACTCTGATCCAGGGAATCCCCTAATCAGGGATTTAAACGCGGAGATTCGGACCGTAGTAAACAACTACAAGCGGAAGAAGTGGGAGGAGCACTTAAGGTCCTGTAACCTCTCTGTATATGTTGAGTGGGGGTAAAAAATGGGCCGTTTCAAATGAAATGAAGAAGTCTGGGTCTTTTGGGTTTATAAACGGTATCAATTAAAGTTTATTAAATTTTTTTTTAAGTTATAAAATGGATTATTGAAAAAATAAGAATAATGTAGAGAGAGTTCTTCGGCATTGGGTTCGGGTATCGATATCAATGGAACACCGCGGAGGAGATTTCCAGGGGTGAGTGCTAGTAGGTCTTGCGGGTCCTGCGATATGGCTGAGAGCGGGGGAATTGAGAACCGCTTCTATTCTTACCATCAGGGTTGTGAGTTCCTCGAAGCTAAATTTGTGATTTCCGGCGGCTTTAGTGAAGTGCAGCTTAAAACTCTTCACTGCTGCTTCCCATAGTCCATCCATATGAGGGGCATACGGTGGAATAAACTCCCAATAGAAGCCGAGTGGGGCGTATTTAGCGGAGACGTCAACTGCTACTTCCTTCACGAACACGCCGAACTCGCGGTGGAAGGTGCGTTGAGTTCCGACAAATGGTTTCCCGTTGTCGGACATAATCTTATAGGGGAGACCGCGACGTCCAACAAATCTTACGAAGGCTGCTCGGAAAGCCTCCGTAGTCAAGTCAGAGCAGACTTCGAGGTGTATTGCTTTCGTGGAGAAGCATACAAACACACAAACGTATGTCTTTAAATATGAAGCTCGCCGATGAGTAGATACTTTTACTAGGAACGGGCCGTCGAAATCCACCCCAGTCGTGTGAATCAGTAGGGTATATGTGGTTCGTTCGGAGGGTAGTGCTGCCATGATCTGCGATCTCATCTGCTGCTTGTGGATGGTGCATGTTTTGCAGTGAAAGATGCACTTTTTTGTTTTGGGTTTGAGTCGGGGAATGTAGTACTCTTGTTGTACCATTCGCATCATTAACATTTCCAGCATGCAGCATGGTGGTGGGTAGAAAGTTTAACAGCAGAGTGCAGAATATCGAGTTTCCTGGGATGATAATGGGATGACGTTCGTTGTAACTAAGGGCTGCGTATTTATGCCGCCCGTTTACGCGCAGTACGCCTTTGCTGTCGAGTATAGGATTTAATGTCAGCAGCATGTCCTTCTTGTTGATCGTTGAGTTAGGGTTATGAGTCGCGTTTTTGCTTAGTTTATCTCTTCGTGGCTTAGAGTCATGCTCATCCGAGATGGCAATTTTCATGACCTGTGAATAAAGCGAGATATATATATATATGCAATTACTCTAAGGGCTCGGGGGAAGGAAGAAAATCTCTCCAAGATATCTTCGGGTGGCGAGGTATGGAATGCGACGACGTGCCTTTGTTCCTGAGGCGATGGGTGTTGGGGGCGAGAGCTAGGCCATTCTTTGGTGGGTTTGGCGAGCCATTCAGAACCTTTCCACCAGATGGTATCTTCAACGAGATCCTGAGGTCGACATCCACGGGTGCCTAGGTCAGCTGGGTTGTCGCTGCTGCATACGTGCCGCCACGTAGCATTGCTTATCAGGTGCAGGATCTGGGATATCCTGTTTGCTACATATGTTTACCAAGAGTGTGGTGGTTTCTCTTGCCATGCTAGGACGATGGTCGAGTCTGTCCACAGAACAAGTTCGTGAGGCGGTAAACTTAATTCTGTTTGTATTTGGTTTACCAACCTTGTCAGTAGAACTGCTCCACAGAGCTCTAGACGGGGGAGACTTATCGTTTGGAGAAGAGCAACCTTTGTTTTTGCAGCCAGTAAATGTGAGGTGAAGGAGTTTTCGCCGTGTTGTACCCTCATGTACACACAAGCGCAGAATGCCTACTCTGAGGCATCTGAGAATCCAAGGAGTTGAATCGGTTTGTCGGGGTAGCACTGCACCCCTCGGGGTATTTGGATGTCTTTGATTGCCGGGAGATTCTCAGGAAACGAGTTCCATTTACGTAGGGATCCGGATTTTACGTTTTCGTCCCAATCCGTTCCTTCTAGCCAAAGTGTTTAGAGTAGTACCTTGGCTACTATCATAAGCTACCAACAACAATTGATCAATTTGAACCGTGCGCTTCAGAGAAAACGACCGGAATATCAAAAAAGACAACACAAGGTCATTTTTCTCCATGACAACGCTCCATCACATACGGCAAGAGCGGTTCGCGACACGTTGGAAACACTCAATTGGGAAGTGCTTCCGCATGCGGCTTACTCACCAGACCTGGCCCCATCCGATTACCACCTATTCGCTTCGATGGGACACGCACTCGCTGACCAGCGCTTCGATTCTTACGAAAGTGTGAAAAAATGGCTCGATGAATGGTTCGCCGCAAAAGACGATGAGTTCTACTGGCGTGGAATCCACAAACTGCCCGAGAGATGGGAAAAATGTGTAGCTAGCGACGGCAAATACTTTGAATAAATGATTTTTTCTTTTTCCACAAAATTTAACGTGTTTTTTGATTTAAAAAAAACGACATTTCATACTTGTACACCTGGTAGGGTTCGAATAGCTAAATATGGGGCACAGTTAACGCCAAACGTAACTGTCTTAAGCTTGAAATCTTCTATTGGAGAGTAGGGGTTCTGCGAAAGAGTATTCGCTGGAAGTCTTGGTCTTCCTGGTTAACGAGTATTTGACGGTACATTTTCTCAATGTCACCGTTAAATACGTACTTATAGAGTCGCTAATTGAGGATTATTAGCATTAAATCGTTTTGTAGTGTTGGGCCTGTGTGTAATACGTCGTTTAATGAGTTCCCTGATTGTGATAATCTGGAAGCTTTGAATACGACTCGGACCTTTGTGGATTTACTGTCGGGTTTTATGACAGCGTAATGGGGCAGATAGAAGGAGAAGTACTTCCCTTCGTGGATTACTTCGAGAGGTGAAGTGGGTTCCATGTGGTTCAAGGTCAAGTATTCTTCTAAGACCTCCTGATATTTTTGCTGCAGCACTGGTTTTCGCTCTAGTGTCCGCTCATTGCTGATGTACTGTTGCTGTGCTGCTAGTCTGGAGTGGCCTAGGGCTGCGTCCCTGGGAGACTCCTTTTTGAATGGTATTTTGACTGTGTATTTACCATTCTTTTGACGCGTTGTTGTTTTGCGATACAAATTTTCGCAAAATTCGTCCGCTTCTGAGTGAGTTTGAGTAGCTGGGACTTCTTCTTGCTCCCAGAATTTCCTTAGTTGGTGCTGATCGAGTGAGTTTGGGCTGGATGGACCTGTGTTGAAAAGGACTCTACCTTTTGAGTTATTGGTCCACTGATTATCCATCCAAATATTGTCTGTTGTGCCAACAGGGTTCCATTGTGGAGGTGTTGCACTCCTTGTTTGAGGATTTGGGGTGCTAAGTCGCTGCCGATTACCATGTTAATTCGAGATGGGGTGAGACATTTTGGGTCGGCTAACGCTAAGTGTGTTATTTCGTTGATGTCAATGGTTGACACCTGGGTTGTGGGTAGTAGGTGTGTGAGCTTGGGTAATATTATTGCTCTAGCTTTGACATGGTGCGATAAGTCTGACGAACATAGAGTTAGTTCCCAGAGTTTGGTTGAGTTCTGGACGAAAGTTCCTCCCATTCCTGAGATTTCGTAATGGGTTTCCTCCGTGGGTAGATTGAGTATTTTTTGAATCCGAGATGTGACAAAGGTTTTTGCGAACTTTGGTCTATCATTGCTCGGATTTTGTGGTGTTCTCCTGCTAGATATATCGGGACTATAGCCGTGGGCAAAAGTGTGGTTTCGTTGCTGCTTGCAAGGTGTGTTGTTACCTTCACTGTCTTCTGCTGAGCTTGGGCGGTGTGGCTGATTTCTGTTGAAGTTGAAGGTCTTTCGTCTGCTATTTCCACTGCGGTCACTGCCTGTGCTGTCGATGAGAGGGGTTTTGAGTATGGGATTGTTTTTTGATAATGGAGTAGTGAGTGATGACGCCTTTGGCAGTAAACGCAGGTGAATTTGCTTTGACATTGACTTCGCTGGTGTGAACAGGAAAGACAATTTTCGCAGTAATTGTTTTTACGAACGAATTTTTGTCGATCTGGGACGGAAAGGTTCCTAAATCGGATGCACATCTTCATCCCGTGATTTGAGTTGCATAACTTGCAGGAAACGGGTTTTTGGTACTCTGTGTGATAGGTTTGCGTACGACTTTTATTCGCAACTGGGGAGCTTTGATTGCCAGCTCTGGGTGTGAAAGTATTGCGGGGGGTTTGGGTTTACCTGGGCGGTATGTTCCCAGTCGTTCTACTACCTCGTATCTACTGGTCAGGAATGCGTTCATTTTGGACCAGAGTAGTAGTTCTTTCCTCGAACTGGGAGATTGTTCCCTAAGCGCGAGTGTTTCGCGAATTCTTGGGTTCTCATAGCGAGATTTTAATACTTCCCAAGCAAGCGGAAAACTTTCATCTGTGAGTGGGTATTGTTTCACAATAAGGCCTGCTGGACCTTTTGCCTTATGACGCAGGTGAAATAATTTTTGGGCGGGTGTTAATTGAGGGTAATTTATATAGACTGCCGTAAACATGTCTCCGAATGTCGGCCAGTCTTCGTAATATGCTTCAGTATCGCATGCTGGTACTTTGAGACGTACCCCACTGGAAACTGAGCTTGTGTGAGTATTTGTTGATTGCAGGGTTGTTTAGGTGGGTGTTGTGACTGTGAAAAGCTGTAATGCTTCTAGCATTTGCGCTTTGCCGCTCTGGAAGCTTTCCTAACATTTTGCGTATTTCTGCTCCACTGACTCGCTGACTTCCGGGTATGCGTCCGCCATGAAAATAGCCTCGTATGCTTCTAGGAGGCTATCCCAATTTTTGTCCAGCTGCTGTATTTTGACGCTGAGTAGGGTTTCCGTCTGGTCACTCGCCAAGTCCGTTGACCATTTTGCGCAGAAGACCTCCAGTCTGTTGGATTTAAAGATGAACTTCTGCAAGTACCTGTTCATCTTGGTTGATGCTTTTTCTGCCTTATCTTCTAGCATTTGTGGAATATTTTGGGATTTGATTTAATGGGGTTTTATAAAAAAATTAAATATATATTTAGTGGGTTTTATAAAAAATTGGGTTAGTATTGTAAAAATTGGGTGAGTTTGTAATAAAAAAAAATTGTTTTTTTTGAATTGCTTTTATTTGGTATATATTAACCAGCAGCAAAAATTTAATGTGTCTATTTGCCTCAGCGCGTCTGAGTGCAAATATTTGGGTGGGTATGCAAAATTAAATTTTTTTTTTTGGGTGTATATTTACTCCAAATAAATAAATTTATTACTTATTTATTCGGAATAATTGGGTTCTTAGTGGTGTACTCCGATTAAAACTATTCACTTTTGTCCCACGTTTTGCTAACGGGATTTTTTGGTGTTATACAAGCTTGTACAGTTGACACCAATAATTATGTAATTTATGAGGGCTTGAAAAATTTATTATATGCGACTATATATGTATGTACGTCTGAGTGAAGATTAGGTTGTACTCACTCCGCCATGGGTTTTACTTAGCCTTGGGTTTTGTAGTTGATGGGACTTGGTTATTGTTGTTGATTGGACTTTCCTTGCGCTGGCGGACTTGATTGTTGTTGTTGTTGGCGGTGGTGGTAGAAAGCGTACGCTTTTATTTATTATTATAATTAATTTTTTTTTGCCGAAGTGGAATTTTTATTTATTTCAAATAATTAGGCGTTGGAACAATTTGGTTTGTTTTTGAAGACACTTTGCTTTTTTTTTGCACTGTGTTGTTAATCCATTTTCTATGCGCTTCCTCAGAATCACCGTTGAATTTTGGTTAGTTTTCGTCGTTTGTATTAAAAAGAAAATGAATACAACACAATTTGTATAGTATTTCCACTGCTTGAGTATTATTGTTTGATACTATCGATATCGAGTTTATATATGTATATTGCTCGAAACTTCACGATATTTATATATACATATATATATATTTTTTTTTTTTTTGTTATTTTCACGTCGAATTGGTTGTTTTGTAATGAATAATCGAGCTTTCGACTTATGGATAATTTTCAGCGCCAACTGTTGCTGAACTTTCTATTTCACTTTTCTTTAGCCGCTATATTTATACTAATGTACATAAGTACATTTGTATGTCTGTATGCACGCAACAAAAACGTTAGGAAATGGGTTAGGTATTTAGAAATCAAAATTCAATTTCAAATATTTTTTTTTATATATATGAATTTTTGCTTATAGCGGAAAATATTTTCGATTAAAATTGTTTATTTTGGAACTTTTTTTTTTTCAAACACAAAAATCGAAAATTATTTAATACACTTCAACTTTATATTACTAATTTATAGCGCTGAATATTTACTGTTAACGTGCGTATATTATCATGCATTTGTAGGATATACATACATATATATAATAGTATTTTGTTATTGCAACTTTATTTTTTTTTGTACACAAATTACTGCCTTTTCGTTTCTTTTTTTAATTTTTTTTTTTTTTTTTGTTAAACTCTTAGCACGTTAGTTTGATAAAACTCGCACAGTTTCGTCACTTAACAATGTGTAAATAGTAGTTTTTATTTTCAAATTGTTTGGATTTTTGAGTTTTATAATTTTCACCGTCTCTTTCTCTAAGTCAAATATTTTATAGCTGCAATTTTAGCAGGTCGTACGGCTTTCCGTTTGCCCTTCTCCTTCTCCGACAAGTCCGCTATGTTATGTTATGCGAATGACAAGTAAACGAATTTAATTGTTTCCAAAAATTATTTAAAACAAAATTTGTCATTTCAAACACCAATTTCACAGAAGTTTTGTTTGCTATATTTCGCTTTTGAAAATATAAATTTTTATTCAAAGTTTACTTTCACGGCTTAATTTGTTTTTTTTTTTTTTTTTTTGATGAAAATTATTTTGTACTGCACGCAATTGTCTTTAAACCGTTTTGCCTCTGGCTTATTTTCAACATTATTATTGTTGAGATATTACCATTTTTTTTCTTTTTTTCACACACGACCGTTCATTTAAAGATTCCGTTTGATTTTGTGTATTCTGTGTGATGGCCGCAGTTGCCGTTGGGTAGAGTAGTGGTGCCAATTCGTTTTGGCGGCACCGAAGGACCATGTATAATGTTGAGTGGGGGTAAAAAATGGGCCGTTTCAAGTGTAATGAAGAAGTCTGGGTCTTTTGGGTTTATAAACGGTATCAATTCAAGTTAATTTAATTTTTTTAAGTTATAAAATGGATTATTGAAAAAATAAGAATAATGTAGATTTAAAATTCGTTGCACAAATTGTTAGACACAAATCATCTTAGTGTCTTTGAGATCATTTAATAATTACTAGACTAGGTCTTTGAATATTATTTGATATTACAATTAAAGATATAAGTAAATATAAGATTGAATTTAAATGATGAAGAGCGGTCCGTGGTCGCGATGTCGATACGTTGGGGGTTAAAAAGCGATTAAAACTGAATGTGTCGCTGTTGGCTACTTTAGCCGGTTAGTTAATTCAAACGGTGTTGCTGGTGCGGAACGTTAGTAACATTGGGCGACATTGGGCAGCACATCGCAGCGTTGCCACCTGAGGGGGATTACTCCGAAAACGAAAGGAGATCCATGTCCTCAACACTCTTCTCTGGGGCAACCAAACTCAAGGCTACAGTCAAGTCGCTGTCTAACCCAACGAGACGCGATGACCGAGTGTAAATTTCATTCGATGACCGCGCCTCGGCGGACCCGAAGAGATGCACGAACTATTTTAGCCGACTTTTCACATCGCATCCTTCGGTAGACAAAGCGAAACGACGTGTAACCCGCCGTATGCGCAAACTGCCAAGCACAAACACGGCACTTGATTTCTCCAGGGGGGAGGTTCAGGGGGTCATTGGGAAGGCGAAAGCCTCCAAATCCATCGGCCCTGACGGAATAAGCATGCTGATGCTAAAACATCTCGGATCAGCGGGAGCAGACTACCTTAGCAAGGGCCTCAACTTGTCTTTGACCACCCTAATGATACCTGACGTGTGGAAAAATGATAGTGTGCTCCCGCTACTTAAACGGGGGAAACCAGCCAACAAAGGAGAGTCTTATCGGGCGATAACTCTCCTCTCCCCAGTAGCGAAGACACTTGAGGCCTGCCTGCTCCCGACTTTCACCCACCATCTGCGTCCAGCAGCACATCAGCATGGCTTCCGGAAAGTGCACAGTTCCACAACAGCACTAAACTAAATAAACACTCAGATAGTCAATTTGCGCGGGAGCTATCCTGGTAGCACTGGATTTGTCAAAAGCTTTTGACACAGTGAAAAATTCAGTGCTACTCACGGACATTGAGGAATCCTTATTACCGCCGGGGTTGCAGAGGTGGGTCATGGGCTACCTGAGTGGTCGACAATCATCGGTTATATTCCGAGGTGAAACATCGAAATTATGGAAAATTAAACAAGGGGTTCCGCAGGGTGGTATCCTCTCCCCGCTACTATTTAATAACTATATATTAAAGCTCCCTCTACCACCAGATGGAGTTTCGCTAAGCTCGTATGCCGATGATTGCACGATATTGGCGTCTGGCCAGGATATTGACGACCTATGTTCTAAAGTGAACTGCTGCCTCGCCGATCTTTCTCACTTTCTCACTGCAAGACATTTACGAATACAACCGACCAAATCCTCGGCTACCCTCTTCACCAGCTGGACGAAGGAGTACACACTTGAATTAGATGTGAAAGTCGGTGACCAAAAAATTCCGACTGTAAACAACCATAAGATATTGGGATCACATTCGATAGCCTGCACTCCTTCACTCCGCAATTGCCGCAAAACTACAGGGCCGCAACAAAATACTCAAAGCGCTAGCCGGCAACACCTGAAGTAAAGATAAATATACCTTTTTGGCAACTTACAAAGCAATTGGCTGGCCGGTCGTAAACTATGCTGTACCGATCTGGGCGCCGAGGACGAACGAGACGCAGTTGAAGAAGTTACAGGCCTGTCAGAACACCGCCCTTAGGACTGCGACAGGAAACCTCCTGATGTCGCCGGGGTATCACTTGCACAGCGAAGCATCTATGCTACGAGTTAAGGAGCATAATGCTTTGCTGTGCAAGCAGTTCCTATTGGGATGCTACCGTAGGGAGCACCCCAGTACGCATCTTATTGAAGCTGAACACCCACCTAGGCACATAAGAAAGGAAGTACTTCATTTGAAGAGCACCATCCAGCAACACGTGCAACAACCGCTGGATAGGACGGCGTACCGACAAGCACCGATCGCCATTCACCAGGAGTCAGTCAACACCTTCAAAGACTCCCTTCCTGTGAATGGCGTGTTCGGAGTTAAACCACCACTTATTGCAGACAACGAGCTCGAGCTGCCTTGAAGACCTGCGTGACCCTGGCACAACTTAGATCTGGATATTGTAGCAGGTTAAGCTCCTCCTTATCCAGACTCGACCCCAGCATACCCAACGTATGCCCTGCATGTGGAGAGTGTCCGTTTGACACTAACCACCTCTTCACATGCACCCTTAAACCGACTCATCTAACCCCCCTCTCGCTTTGGTCCAATCCCGACGAAACAGTATGTTTCTTGGACCTCTCTTTATTTGACCTCGGCGACTTAGATTGACAAAGCCTGCCCTAAGCGGAGTTAAGAACCGCTACTACAGAAACAACATCGTCGGTTGCAAAACTTTTTGGCCCGGCAGGATGGCTGTCGCCAGTTATGATTCAAGCAAAAATTCTGTTGCAAGAACTCTGGCTAGACGGCACTGATTGGGATGTATATGCTAAGCCCACAGCTTTGTTAAAATGACACACCTTCGCAGAAAATCTGCCTGCCATTTGTGCAATTGAAATACCACGCTGGGTTAATTTCGTTCCGAGACAGGACACCTAACTCCACGAGTTTTGCGATGCTTCGTAGAAAGCATATTATGCATCATTTTCCATCCACACATATGCTAACAATGAAATAACGTCCACCCTTCTGGGGGCAAAAGGAAAGATAGCACCGTTGAAAACGGTAAGCTTACCACGCTTAGAGCTATGTGGCGCTTTACTTTTAGCGAAACTGGTTGCAACCATTCAAAAACAACTCAGTTTACAAGCGTGCAACATATTTCTATGGTCAGATTCCGAGATCGTATTGGCATGGCTCCGAGATTATGTTCCAAACGGTACATGGCCGATCTTGGTACACTCGGCTGCAAGCCGCAGGACTTAGCTGCCAATTCACTTTGGTGACACGTACCGAAGTGGCTCTCCTGCCACACGGATTTCTGGCCAAATTCAAAGGCCCGCAGAAAGGCGTAAGGTAGGATGAGCCCGATTATCTAGATCGGTTTTCCTCATACTATCGAGGGATTCGCGTGACTGTATATATGTTCCGTTTCATGGACAACCTCCGAAATAAGTCCAAGGGGCAACCATTATTCACCTTGCCACATCTGACACATGGTGAATGCCAAGCCGCAAATAAGCGCATCATCGACCTTTCCCAATAGTGCTATATTCCGAGCGAAAGAGATACTTTTCGAGCTAAAACAGCTATCAACAAAAGAGTCAAAAACTCCCCCTTTATATACACCAACTAGTCGAAAAACACCTTCGAAAGGGACCAGAATAGGGACAAGTTTCCGCTCTCATACCTCCTCTCAAGTATATATATTCTCGGTATATACACCCCAACTGGACCGAAACTCATTCCAACGGGCCAGAACCGGATCAGTGTAAACACATTACACTGCCCAAAGTCACCACCTCATAGCTCATTACAATACGTATGTACATACTCGTATAAGCTAAGCAAAGCACCCAGCATACAAAAAATGTATAATAAAAACCCATTATACATTTATATTGTACATTGCCGTGCTCAGACGCGCTGAGACAGTACAGTACACAACATAAAAGCTAACCAATAAATAAATTAATTAAAAATAATATATATACATACATATATATAAATATAAATATATATTTAATATTAAAATTTAATAAAATCAATATCTCACAATGGAGGACAAAATGGAGAAACCCCAATCCCTCCACCCGCTTACAGGACCACGAACTCGTTGGAAATCCCAGGCGGAAGAAGAGGAATTCTCTCAGTTGCATAAACAATTTTTATATGAGCTATCCAGAATGGAAAAGTTCTGCGGTAAATGGTGGAACAATTGTGAAGAGACTCACTCCGAAGCAGCTCTTAACATTTTCAAGGGCTGTCTGGAAAGGCACATGGAACTAGTGGGGGCAGCCAATCAAAACCTTCAGATGAGCAACGTGGAAGATGAGAAGACACGCTCAACATGCACAGAGACCTACGAGACCACAAATGACAACGCAATGCTCACGAAAATCCGAATAAGTGAGCTACTTGGCCAAATCCAGCAAAATATGGATTCTTCCCGGTCAAACACCTCCATCACAAAGAAGCCCCCCCCACACAAGCTGACTCACTCACCTTCATATGATACAGAAATCTTCTATGGAGGATATGAAGATTGGCCCTCATTTAAGGACATGTTCACAGCAGTGTACATCAACCACCCCCAATTATCCGAAGTTCAGAAACTATACCACTTGAGGCAGAAAACAAGAGGAAAAGCTGCACTCCTCATCAAAAATTAAAGATCAGTCAGCCCAGCTACCCCTAACGGACACCAGCGGTCCCTCCCCAACACTCAATTATCTGAACAAAACCCAATCGTTCCATACTCAAAACAAATGGCAAGTTTCATGTAAACTATGCCAATCAAACCACTCGATGATAACGTGCGTCAAATTTCGAGAACTGTCCGTCTCAGACCGGAACAAGTACATTAAAGACAACAACTACTGTAAAAATTGCTTGGCGTACTCGCATTTGGAGAAAGATTACAAAAGCAACTTTACGTACGTTTACTGTCAAAGACATTACCAATCCCTCCTCCATTACATTGCGAACAACCACACACCTTACCTCTCAAAACCTCAAAGAAGCTTCACTACTTCTGAAGTGACAGTCGATGAAGAACAGCCCTGCACCTCTAAACAGGCATCAAAAAACTCAAAGGCAAATGAAAGTGGTAGACCAAAAACTCTATCCCACTATTCGAGTAACAAAGAAAGGACATTGCTTCCCATAACAAATATTCCCATTCTCCACAAAGGAGAAGTAACTCACATCAGAGCTCTCATTGACCAAGGCTCTCAAAAAACTTTTGTAACATCCCGTATACAAAAGTTACTTGGTCTCCCCGCCACAAAAGCCAACTAGCAAATTCTTGGCATGGGCGGTAACACAGTCCAAAACTCGAATAGAATATGCTCTATTACGATATGCTCAGCTAGTCAAACAGTAAAAATCGCGGCTCAAGCGATAATACTGCCTCCTTCAAAATAAAAGAAGTAGATTTAACAGAATATCTCTCACTACCATTAGCAGACCCCAACTGCTTCACACCAGCTAGAATAGACATGGTCATTGGTAGCGATATAATCCTAAAAATATTCATCCCAGGCCTTAAAATTAATGTAGGCGGCGGCTTAATAACCCAAAACACAATATTTGGGTGGATATTAAGTGGACCAGTTGTGGAAGAAATCTCCTCATTCTCTACTCAGGTGATTGAATAACTAGAAGAATTACTCAGGAAATTCTGGGAACAAGAAGAGGTACCACCGGCCCTCACATACACAGACGATGATGAATATTGTGAAGCGCTCTACAAAAAAACCACTCATCGACGAAAAGATGGTCGTTATGTAGTAAACCTGCCATTCAAGTCAGCATTCCCGGACTCCATTGCACTCGGGCACTCCAGACCTGCAGCACAGCAGCAATACCTCAGCGTGGAACGAACTAACGAGAAGAAAGATGAACTTCGGAACACCCAATCAGACGTCCTGGAGGAATACTTAACGTTAGATCACATGGAACCAACCCATTCACGAGAAATTTTAGGCGACGGTAAATATTTTTCCTCTTACCGACCCCATCACGCGGTGATTAAACCTGCAAGTAAAACTACTAAAGTCCGTGCAGTTTTCAATGCCTCCAAAACCTCGCATTCCGGTCTCTCACTCAACGATGTATTACATACTGGCCCCGTTCTCCAAAATGACTTAATGATCCTCATTCTAAAATGGAGATTATATAAGTATGTATGTGTATTTAACGGCGATATTGAAAAAATTTACCGCCAAATATACGTACATAAGGAAGACCAAGACTTCCAACGCGTTCTATTCCGTAGAACGCCCAATAGTCCAATAGAAGACTTTAAACTAAAAACGGTCACATTCGGTGTCAACTGCGCTCCATACTTGGCAATAAGGACACTCCACCAATTAGCCGAGGACTCTAAGGAGACATACCCCCACGTATCGAAAATATTAAGAGGAGAGACATACGTAGATAACATCCTCTCAGGCGGACATAATCTCGACTCAGCCGGCGAATCGATACATCAAGTTATCGAAGTACTCAAGTCAGCCGGATTTCCGTTAAAAAAGATCACAGCAAATCACAAGTCACTGCTGAAAGACATCCCCCAGTCTGATCTTTTAGATGAAGAATTTCTCCAATTCCAAGATGCTAGTTCTACAAAAACCCTCGGAATAAAATGGAATGCTCTCACCGATACATTTTCGTACTCAGTTGACCCCCCGTTATCCTCAGACACTGCCACGAAACGACAGTTCCTCTCATCTGTCGCGAAACTTTTTGACCCGGCAGGATGGCTATCGCCCATAATGATAGCAGCGAAAACTCTTCTTCAACAACTATGGATGGAAGGAAAAGACTAGGACGAAACCGTGAAGCCAATCTCACTGCACAAATGGAACACCTTCAGGAGAAATCTCGCCGCAATCGAAGACACCGTTGGACTTTTTTCTCTGGGGTTATTTGAAAGAAAAGGTGTACGTCGATAAGCCAGCAACAATTCAAGAGCTAAAGGATGAGATAATTCGGCACATTAACGGCATAGAAACTCCATTATGCCTCAGCGTCATCGAAAATTTGGACCATCGTATGGAGGTGTGCCGCCACCACCCTTTATATATGTATATATTTCCTTTAACTTTATAAAGAAAACGCCCTTTCTTTATCTGTGTTAGGCACAGTGTGAAAATGAATATATTTCTTTAATTATTTATTTTTTCTTTACAAGATCTTTAAATTTAGCACTTTAGGTTTTTTAGACAAATGCGAGCGAAAACTAGCGAATGCTTTACAAATACTGTAAGCACAATACTTAGCTTAGTTTTATATTAACGGGGAAGGAGGGGAAATTTCGGTTTTCGTTTTCTCTTCAATTTTCTTTGCTTTACAGGAATCGGAAATTAAGGTAGGTATTCCAGTAGATAAAGGGTAAGTATTTCAGATTAGGGTAAACAATTCAAGGTGAGTATAAATTTCTTACACCAGGTGTGTTAATTGAAATTTGAAATTTGAAATTTTTTCGATAAAGAAAACACTTAACTTTCAGAGGAATCTCAAAATTTTTTTATTCAAAACATTGACCATTGGTTTCTACACATTTCGCCCATCTCTCAGGCAAATTATGGATACCATTCCAAAAAAACTTTTTCTCTTTCGAGGCAAGCCACTCGACGAGCCATTTTTCGACTTCTTCAAAATTAGCGAAGCACTGCTCTGCAAGGGAGTGTCCCATCGATGCGAAAAGGTGATAGTCGGACGGGGCGAGGTCTGGAGAGTACAGCGGGTGCGATAATATTTCCCAATTAAGTGTTTTTAATGTGTTGTCATGTTGCAAGATAACTTTGCCATGTCTTCGGGCCCATTCCGACCGTTGTTCGATCAACGCATGATTCAAATTGATCATTTGTTATCGGTAGCGATCCGTGTTCACCGTTTCACCAGGTTTTAACAACTCGTAGTACACCACATCACACTGGTCCCACGAAACAGAGAGCTTTGTCTTACGGCCATAGCGATTTGGCCTTGCAGTCGATGGGCCAGCTTCACCAGGGGAAAGCCATGATTTTTTTCGCTTCGGGTTCTCAAAATAAATCCATTTTTCGTCCCCCGTGACAATTCGATGCAGAAAAGATTTCCTTTCGAATCGTTGAAGCAGCATTTCACAAACGGTTTTTCGATTTTCCATTTGTCTATCGTTCAACTGGTGTGGCACCCATTTTCCATACTTCTGGATCTTTCCCATGGCTTTTAAACGTTGGCAAATTGCTCCTCGAGTCACATGTAGTGTTTCTGCCAATTTTTGTTGCGATTGGGTTGGATCAACATCCAATAACGCCTGCAATTCCTCGTCTTCGAACTTTTTCGCAGCACCAGGAAGTTCATTTTCTGTCAAATCGAAATCTCCACTTTCAAATTGACGAAACCATGTCTCACATGTTCTAATCACTGGAGCATGTTCACCATAAGTTTCTACCAGCTTCAGCTAACTTTTTTCTTTTGATGAAATAAGAAAAGCAACGAATGCCGCAAATGCGATTTACTTGGAACGAAACTCGACATATTCACTGAGGTAAACAAATATGACGTTATTATTTTGGCGGAATGTGACTTGCGTATTTTTGTAGGTTAATGTCAATAGAAAAAAATTACATACATGCCAAATCATAGAAATTTATACATATTGCTAGCGACATCTACTAGTATAACCGGCACACTTCAACATACACACCTGGTATATATATATATTTAATTTCTATTTTTCTTTTAGGACTCTATGAGATCGGCAGTCGTGTCTTCAACATACCGGCGGGCCTGCGGCGACGTTACTTGCAGAGTTTTTCGGGCTTTACTTACAAACCCACGGATTCGTTGCTGGAGGGCAGGTGATTTGTTCTTTCGCCGAGTTCTCTCGTTGGCTGTGCTTCGCATTACCTTGCGTTCGTTCGAAAAGCAATTTTAGTATAAGATGATGGAGAGTGGAGGTGTGTAGAGTTTAGCTTTTCGAGAGAGAGGGAGAGGGGGATGTATAAGCTAAGCGGGTGGCAGAAGGCAGAGTTTGGTTATGTTGCGGGTGACCGTTCCGCCTTGCATGCGGATGTCTACTTCCTTCATATTTCGCTGAGATCCTTTACATTTATAGCGGTTTTGAAGATGGTGGAGATATTCAGTTGTCCAGCGCTTGCTGAACTGATGATGGAGTACTCTTAATTTTTGCCATTTATTAATGAGTGAGAGATTTTCTGAGTTTGGTTCAGGGATCGAGAGTAAGGGCGCGCCTCGTAAGAAGTGGCCTGGGTTTAATACCTTCAACTCTTCGGGATCTTGAGACATAGGAGAGAGTGGTCTGGAGTTAAGTACCACTTCGATGCGTATTAGGAGAGTGGTAAATTCTTCGAAGGTGAACTTTTGATTTCCAGCGACTTTAGTGAAGTGAGTTTTGAAGCTCTTCACT
The DNA here is from genome assembly GCA_037013455.1 of Ceratitis rosa. Classification (NCBI taxonomy): domain Eukaryota; kingdom Metazoa; phylum Arthropoda; class Insecta; order Diptera; family Tephritidae; genus Ceratitis; species Ceratitis rosa. The sequence continues at coordinate 270,156 of JAWMAG010000022.1, read as the reverse complement.
GTCGCTTCCCAAAGTCCTCCCATATGTGCAGCGTAAGGCGGTATAAATTGCCATGTAAGTCCGTGAATGGCATATTCCGTTGTGGTTTTGTCCGGAACTTCTTCAAGGAAGGTGGATAGTTCTCTTTGGAGGCTTCGCTGTGCTCCTACGAAGGTTTTGCCGTTGTCAGATATTATCTTGTGGGGAATGCCTCTTCGTCCTACAAATCGTGCGAATGCTGCCTTAAACGCTTCTGTTGTTAGGTCGGAGCATACTTCCAGATGAATGGCCTTTGTCGAGAAACATACGAATACACACACGTATGCTTCGGAATGGGATGCTCGGCGGAGAGTCGAGGTTTTGGCGAGGAATGGGCCGGCAAAATCCACACCGGTAGTATGGAATGGGAGTGTATATGTGGACCGTTCAGGGGGTAGCGCTGCCATCAATTGCGTGTTCATCTTCTGTTTGTATATCGTGCATGTCTTGCACCGAAATATGCAGGATTTTACCTTCTGGCGGATTCGGGGAATATGGTATTCCTGTTGGACCACGCGAATCATCAGCTGCTTTTCCGCGCGCAGTAGAGTTGAGTGGAGGAACTCGAGGAGGAGGGAGCAATATCGGGAATTATCGGGGATGATAATTGGATGGCGCTCATCGTAGCTGAGGGCGGCATGAGTGAGACGTCCATTTGCACGCAGCAGTCCTGATTTATCCAAGAAGGGGTTGAGAGTACATCTTTTTTCTATCGGAAATTTCGACTCCAGTGGTGTATTTTCGCTGGGTGACAGCTATGAGACGAGTTTTTGCGAACTTTATGTCGCTTTGAGTAAGAGTGGTAGAGGGCGGATTTGGCAGTTTCCTAGCCTTTTGCGCGAAACGAAATATGTACGCTGTTACTCTGAGAGCGGTGGAAAATGAGAAGAAACGGTCTAGAAAATCAGGAGATTCTAAAGCGTGGAATGCTACAATTTGTCGTTGTTCGGGAGGGGACGATTGTGTTGGTGAACTTTTCGGCCAAAGAGGCGATGGCCTAGTTAACCACTCGGGGCCTTTCCACCAGAGTGAACAGTTGACGAGTTCTTGGGGTTTAGCTCCACTCGTACCTAGATCAGCTGGGTTGTCAGCGCTGGAGACATGTCGCCACGTAGCATTATTCACGAGTTCGAGGATCTGAGATGTCCTGTTCGCTACGTATGTTTTCCACGTCCATGGGGGTTTTTCCAGCCATGCTAATACAATGGAGGAGTCTGTCCACAAAATTAGTTCATGAGATGGCAGATTTAGGGAGGATCGGATCTGCTTTACTAATTTTGCTAGTAAAACTGCGCCAGCCTAGGGAGAGACGGTTTGTAAGGGGGCTACTTTACTCTTGGCTGCGAGTAAGTGGGATGTAGCAGCTTCACCTTGCTGGACTCGTAAATATACGCAATTGCAGAATGCCTTCTCGGAAGCATCTGAGAATCCGTGTAGCTGAATGGAACTGTTTGGGCTGAATTGCACCCATCGAGGTATCTTTATTTCTTCGATTGCGGCGAGATTTTTCCTTAAGGTATTCCATCCCAGTCTGTTCCTTCAATCCATAGTTGTTGAAGAAGAGTTTTCGCTGCTATCATTATGGGCGATAGCCATCCTGCCGGGTCAAAAAGTTTCGCGACAGATAAGAGAATCTGTAGTTTCGTGGCAGTGTCTGAGGATAAGGGGGGGTCAACTGAGTACGAAAATGTATCAGTGAGAGCATTCCATTTTATTCCGAGGGTTTTTGTAGAACTTGCCTCTTGGAATTGGAGAAATTCTTCATCTAAAAGATCAGACTGGGGGATGTCTTTCAGCAGTGACTTGTGGTTTGCTGTGATCTTTTTTAACGGGAATCCGGCTGACTTGAGTACTTCGATAACTTGATGTATCGATTCGCCGGCTGAGTCGAGATTATGTCCGCCTGAGAGGATGTTATCTACGTATGTCTCTCCTCTTAATATTTTCGATACGTGGGGGTATGTCTCCTTAGAGTCCTCGGCTAATTGGTGGAGTGTCCTTATTGCCAAGTATGGAGCGCAGTTGACACCGAATGTGACCGTTTTTAGTTTAAAGTCTTCTAATGGACTATTGGGCGTTCTATGGAATAGAACGCGTTGGAAGTCTTGGTCTTCCTTATGTACGTATATTTGGCGGTACATTTTTTCAATATCACCGTTAAATACACATACATACTTATATAATCTCCATTTTAGAATGAGGATCATTAAGTCATTTTGGAGAACGGGGCCAGTATGTAATACGTCGTGTGAGAGTGCTTCACAATATTCATCATCGTCTGTTTATGTGGGGGCCGGTGGCACCACTTCTTGTTCCCAGAATTTCCTGAGTAATTCTTCTAGTTATTCAATCACCTGAGTAGAGAATGAGGAGATTTCTTCCACAACTGGTCCACTTAATATCCACCCAGATACTGTGTTTTGGGTTATTAAGCTGCCGTCTACATTAATTGTAAGGCCTGGGGTGAATATTTTTGCGATTATATCGCTACCAATGACCATGTCTATTCTAGCTGATGTAAAGTAGTTGGGGTCTGCTAATGGTAGTGAGAGATATTCTGTTAAATCTAATTCTTTTATTTTGAAGGATGGGAGAGTATGCGTCAATTGAGACAATATTATCGCTTGAGCTGCGATTTTTACTGTTTGATTAGCAGAGCATATCATAATAGAGCATATTCTATTCGAGCTTTGGACTGTGTTACCGCCCATGCCAAGATTTTGTTAGTTGGCTTTTGTGGCGGGGAGACCAAGTAACTTTTGTATACGGGATGTTACAATAGTTTTTTGAGAGCCTTGGTCAATGAGAGCTCTGATGAGAGTTACTTCTCTTTTGTGGAGAATGGGAATATTTGCTGTGCTTGTTCCGGTCTGAGACGTATAGTTCTCAAAATTTGACGCACGTTGTCATCGAGTGGCTTGATTGGCATAGTTTACATGAAACTTGCCTTTTATTTTGAGTATGGAACGATTGGGTTTTATTCCGATAATTGAGTGTCGGGCGAGGGACCGCCGGTGTCCGTTGGGGGTATCTGGGCTGACTGATCTTCGGCTTATTGGGTCTGTAAGTGCTGGGTCGCTCCACGACCTCGTACCGAGCTGTCGGAAATTGGTCCATTTCTGATCATCGAGAAAACTCCTTCCTTGAGTTGAGTGATTCCTCCCTAGTGTTTTATCCGGCAGTTTTGAGGAGCAGAGGTAGGTAAGCATTGGATCCCAGATTTCTGTAGATACTCCATTTGCCTGTAAGGTAGAAAGAAGAGGGTAGCTTTTATGTTGTGTACTTTTCTGTCACAGCGCGTCTGAGCACAGCAATGTATAAATGTATACTGGGGTTTTATTATACCTTGTTTGTATGCTGGGTGCTTTGCTTAGCTTATACGAGTATGTACGTATGTATACTTATGTACATACGTATCTTTGCCCGCTTGCTATTGTAAATAGCGAAGAAGTGGAAATTGCCGGAATATGAAAAATACCACTTTATGTATATATTTGTATTTATGTACATGTACCACGGTTGGGTAGCGGTGACTTGCTATGAGGTGGTGGCTTTGGGCAGTGTAATGTGTTTGCACTGATCCGGTTCTAGTCCCGTTCGAATGAGTTTCGGTCCAGTTGGGGTGTATGTACCGAGAATATATATATACTTTGGAGGATGTATGAGAGCGGAAACTTGTCCGATTCTGGTCCAGTTTGTGTATATAAAAGGGGAGATTATATACGTGAGGAAATATACACGTATAATAAACGGTTTTTTTGATTTAAATATATATTGGGTGGTTAAATTGTAAGTGCCGATGTTGAATGTGAACCACACCTAAACGCCAAGTTTTTTTCCGAATTTAATTTGACATTTCTCTATTTCAGACTTACTCAATTTGAACCATGGAGAGATACACAATCCAACAACGTGTTAAAGTTATCCAGACTTATTATGAAAATTTTCGAAGAAAATCATCTTCAGTGATGAGGCACATTTTCACCTCAGTGGATTCGTCAATAAACAGAATTGCCGCATTTGGGCGAATGAGAATCCAAGAGTGATTGTCGAAAAACCAATGCACCCACAAACTGACTGTGTGGTGCGGTTTATGGGCTGGCGGCATCATCGGGCCGTATTTTTTCCAAAATGAGGCCGGTCAGGCAGTTACTGTGAATGGTGTTCGCTATCGTGAGATGATAACGAATTTTTTATGGCCACAATTGGAAGATATGGATGTGGACGATATGTGGTTTCAGCAGGACGGTGCCACTTGCCACACAGCTAACGAAACAATGGCTCTTTTGCGCAACAAATTCAATGGCCGTGTTATCTCACGTAATGGCGATGTCAATTGGCCCCCAAGATCATGTGATTTGACACCGTTGGACTTTTTTCTCTGGGGTTATTTGAAAGAAAAGGTGTACGTCGATAAGCCAGCAACAATTCAAGAGCTAAAGGATGAGATAATTCGGCACATTAACGGCATAGAAACTCCATTATGCCTCAGCGTCATCGAAAATTTGGACCATCGTATGGAGGTGTGCCGCCGAGGTCGCGGCGCTCATTTGGCCGATATTTTGTTACATACAGAATTGAGTAATACCAATATATCATAATAAAATAAAATTTCAATAATTTCCTAAATAGTTTGTGTTTTATTCAAAATCAACATCGGCCCTTGAAAATTTAACCACCCTTTACTTTGGTGGTTAAAGCGCGCGTTTTTCATATACATATACGTTTTAATATATTATATATGAGCGCTCTTATATTCGGTAAATGAAGATTAGATGATTTTCATTTACCGAATTTTGGGACCCGCTATGTATATTATATTGTATATATTGTGATTATATCTTATTGTTTAGCGGATCTTGAGATTTTGCACAAACGTAATAAAAGTTTTTATTTCATTATTATTATTTTTTGAGATCTGTATGTACCTATATGTATGATGAGGAGGTATCATACACCGTTTGGCAAAATCCGCTAAACTTAATGCAATATTTAATCGAGTGAGAGAGTGGGACTTACTTTGACATCTGGACTTATTACAAACCACTTATTTTGAGAGGGGGGTGACGTGCTGACTTCTGTGTAGTGCAGATGTTCCTGTGTTGTTGAGGTTTTGATTGTCCACCTTGGTCCGATATTTTTTTTTTGGTTTTTTAGAGACCACTTGTTTGTAAATTTTATATATATTATTATTATTTTTTATTTAAATTTTTTGTAAATGTACATACATATGTAAGTGTTTTTATATGTTGAGTTGTTTTATGTATGTTTTCACGACACTTTAATATGTGTTTTTATATGTTGTGTTGTTTTAATTTCACCTCATTTCGGTTTATTTTGTTTATAATTTTATTTAGTTTTCTTTATTTTTCTTTTTTATAATTTTAATTATTGTTTGTATGTTTTAGTATGTAGGTATGTTGTGCACGTACTTTTATAACACTCTCATGCCCGAATTAAAATGGGCATGGCTAAAATTTTTTTGAGTATATATATAAGATGTAGTTGACCTAAATATCAACTGACAAAAATTTCAATGTCCTGGTTTGAAAGCTACAGGTTGCATAGTCTACATCTGTCTCTTGTTCCCCATTCCGGCCAAAGATTATAACCATCAAATCGTAGGGATTTTGCAGGCTCTGCAACATATGCTCTTTTATAAGGATTTGCTTCAGAACTCGTAAAAGGAGCTGGTGATGATGGATTTGGTGATGGTGGAGCTGGTGATGACGGAGTCGATGAAGAAGGTGATGAAGTTTCTGAATTCATTGTCAAAAGGAGTGATGATGGACGACCTATTTTTTTTGAGACAAGTGTAGTTTGACTTGAGTTCAAAAGCTATGTAGCAACATCCAATTGGAAATTTATGAGCGGCATAAGCTTCAATTCGCCGTCTAAATGTGTGATGTCTCTGCGGTACAACAACCAACTGTTTACTAAACTCGAATTTATGCGGTGGTTGATTTTGTACAATTCAAGCAGCATATCCGCAAGATCAGCCTCTCCCATGTGCTTGTTGTAGCAGTCTACTATACCTGGACGAGGTATAGTTATGAACTTCTTCTCTTTACGGCACCATCTCTTGCATTCACTCACAGGGTTTTTACCTGCATAGTTTGAAAGCAGTTGTACACTTTAATTATCATACCAACGACAAGCAATCAAGTTATGCGTTGCTTTATATTTGAAATCACTTGATCCTCGTCCTCGTTTTTGAAGCTCCTTCTCACTACTTTGACTACAATTTTTCAATCGGTTGCTTCTAATTGTACCAACGGCTAATATGCCTTTTTCATTCAGATAAACCATCAAGCTTATTGAAGAAAACCAATTGTCAAAAATCAGTTTGAAATTTTGGTTTCCTGGTATATTGGATGATAAAAATAGCACAATATCTGAAGATATTCCCAAGCCATAAGACTTGCACGTTCCTTCTCCAATGTAAAGAGTAAAATCATAAATCACCCCACTTGTGGGGCTTCATTGGAAAATATTGTTTCAAACTATGTTGACCTAAGAAAAGAATGTGTTGTTGTATTATTCAAAAATATATTTCATATGTTCATATATAATAAGATACCTTTATATGCAAGCATTTGCTCATCAATGCTTTGGTATTCTCCCTGTGAAATTTCATTGATTTTTTTTTATGAAGTCCAACAAAGGCCGAACTTTGTACAACTTATCGTACTCAGGTATTCCCTTCTGAGGCTGTTTACTATTATTGTTCAAGTGAAAAAACTGTTTGATTCTTTCGAATCTGTTCCTTGGTAATGCACTTGCAACGGCCGCTAGTTTGAAATTGGTAGCCCATGCCATTCTATATGTTGGTATTTTCACAACTGCAAGGTATAGTAGAATGCCAACAAACCTTTTTATTTCAGGCACAGTACATTTCAATTGCATGGCATATAAGTTCATTTCGTCACATATTTTCTGCCACAGTTCATCCGCAAAAAAAATACTAAAATATTCGATAGGTTTTTTCACCGCATTGATGCATAATTTACTTTTCCTAACTGGTCTCGCTTTCCATAAACTCTCTACTACTCCACTTCAAACTTCGTAAATCAATTTTTTCCATCACCTCCTGTGCAGCGTTGTCATTTTCACTCACATCTTCATCATTTTCGGTTGTAATAAATTGATCAATCAAACCAACTTGCATATTTTCAGCTCTGTTATCCAAATTTTTCAAAGTTTCTTCTATAGTTCTGTCCATATTTCCTCTTCTTCTTCTTCATTTTCTTCGTCAGCCGAATCATCTCAATCAAAGTTGGCAAATTTTTCAATTTCAGCCTGAGTCAGACCTTTTGGGCGCATCTTAGAATGTGTATACAAAAATAAGTTTTTATTTTTTGAAAATTACCACAATAGACCAATGTTGCATATACGCAACACTACATTTGCAAAATTATTACAGACAAACTAAATAATATTTTCATGTCGGATTTTTTTTAATTTACTCACTTACCTTTTATTTTTTAGTTTTTGAACTTGGTTTTGGAATGAGTTGATTTTATTAATGTTTTTCAACACTTTTTCAAAACAACGGTTTTTTGCAAAATAAATTTGTCCACTTCGCCCTCGCGAGAAGAGCTACTAACCGAACAAGTGCACAGTTGACAACCAACTAATAAACATAATGTTGCATATTCATTTCACTTAGGTACATAAGGATGTCTATGTATGTTTTTTTGTTTTAATATATGTATTGTACGTATGTATATATGTATATTTTTTTCCGTTTATATTTTTTCCGATATTGTTTTAATTTGTATTTAATGTTTCACTTTTTTTATTTATATTTATATACAATACTATACTAGCTGACCCGGCAGACTCCGTACTGCCTCATCGATAAATAAAAGACCTAATCTTTTGTATAAAATGATTTTAAAACAAACAAATCGAATGCGTATTTAATAAAAAAGCATTTATTGAATAAAGCATGAAGTTTTATTATTATTTTCGATACATCATGTTGCTTACTTACAAAACAGAGTTTTCCTGAAATACTGGCTATTTATTACACGCTTTATATTAGCTTCACTTGTCTGTCAGTATGTCTGTCTGTCAGTATGTCTGTCTGTCAGTCTGTCAGTTTGTAACTTTTTAGCGGTGACGCGATCCCAATATGAAATATTTGAAATGCGAATCGTTGCATACATCGTAGCGTCTATAATTTTACCATAAAATCTTAGTTTGACTTATTTTCAGCCTAAACAGTTTGATTTATACTTTTCACCTTATGTTGGCTGTCAAACTGCGCGATACGTAATTGTCTTGGCTAAAAATTAAATGAAATAAATATAAATAAATATAGTTTAAAAAACTAAAAAAACACGCTTTTAAAGAATATTGTACTAAAAAGTTGAAAATAATTTTGAAAATAAACTTAAGACAATAGTATATAAAAAATACTTGTATAATTAAGAGAAAAGCGTGGGCCGCTTTGTACCATAATTTCCATATATCGAGCGCCCCCCGCTTTTCTCTTATTTATACAAGTATTTTTTATATACTATTGTCTTAAGTTTATTTTCAAAATTATTTTCAACTTTTTAGTACAATATTCTTTAAAAGCGTGTTTTTTTAGTTTTTTAAACTATATTTATAAGGTTTAAATTTGATATTCACAGACACACACTGTTAAAATACAGTCTGTTAAATAATTTAAAGCTTTCTCATAAACTATATTTTTTGTTTTGTTTTGTGGTGCGTAAATAAACAAAGAAGACAGTTTTCCGACGCGCGAACACGCGACGTATAATTGTCCATGCGCGAAACAGGGATACTCCAAGTTGATTCCACAAACTTCTAACGACTGTCCTTGCGATTTATTTATGGTCATCGCAAAGGCCACACGTATTGGAAATTGTAAGCGTTTAAAATCGAATGGTAAGTCCGTTGGAATCATCGGTATCAAGACATCCTCTCCTTTGTATTTTGCTGTTATGATTGTCGCCTCAATGACGTTATTTATCAGTCTTTTCACAGCCAGTCTTGTTCCATTGCATAGTCGAGGTTGATTAATGTTACGCAGCATGATGACAACTGATCCTACTTTTAACTACAAATTGTGAGGTGGTAATCCAGGCAATTCCAGTGAATTTAAAAACTCAGTGGGATAGTTGACTACGTCATCCTGGTTCATTACGGTGTCGACTGATTTGAAGGAAACCAACTGTCCTGGAAAAAAATTCTGAATGGTCGCATTAAGATCCTCGACATCTTTATTTTTCGCTGCTAACATTGCTCGTTCACCCAGCCAATTATGGTTATTGAACTTTTGCGCTATATCTGGGAAAACTCGCTGAATAAGCTCCACTTTTGAGTCTGTGATGTGACAGAAATCTGTAGGTAATGTGATGAATCCGGTCGAGGTGTCCACTGCAACTTTATTATTTCCAATGTCTAACAACTGCTTCGCAAACACATTTGCAGTTTCATCTTGTTGCAAAAATACTCGCATGTTAGTTGTTAAGTTTGTTAAGTGGAGTGTCTTTACGTACTGCCACAAATTTGATGATTTTAGGCATGCATTTAGTTCATCAGCAACAGTTGATCGGGGAATAACTGGAAGAGTCTGACGAAAATCACCTGACAACAGAATCATAGCCCCACCAAAAATATTTTGGTTGTCATGAAGATCTTTCAACGTTCTGTCCAGTGCCTCCAGTGAACTCTTATGGGCCATTGTGCATTCATCCCAAACAATCAATTTGCATATCTGTAGGATCTTGGCCATTGCGCTATTTTTGGCGATGTTGCAAATTGGTGTTTCGGTGATTCGCATGTTTATTGGTAATTTCAAGGCAGAATGTGCAGTTCGCCCGCCTTCTAGCAGAGTCGCAGCTATTCTAGATGAAGCCAACGCTAGAGCAACATCATTTCGCGCTCTGATCCTCGCCAAAAGCAATGAAATTAAAAACGTTTTTCCGGTTCCTCCGGGAGCATCAAGGAAATAAATTCCACCAGATCCTCTGTTCACAGCTTCTATAAAAGTGTCGTACGCAATTCTTTGTTGTTGATTTAATTGTGGAACATTTGTACGAACTGTTTCGGCCAATGCTTCAATGTCGTACTGATGTTCTCTTTGCAACTCGTGGTTTAAGGCATCGTGCATATGACGATTGGGTGCTGTCATTCCCAAACACGACAATACTTTATTTGCCATCAATAAACACATATCTTCTATCATGATCAATGTGTCATTGTAAATTTCTTCAGTCATTTGTAGTGTAGGATTCAAAGTTTGACGGCGCACACGATGCAAAACATCCTGAGACATGTCATCTCTATACTTAACCCACAAATCTTTTGGATTCGAGGGGAAACATGTCCATATGATAATCGCAAACAATGTACGAATTTGATGCGGAGATGAAGATATTACGGAATCCTTGAGCGTATCATCCCAGTGCGAATCGTTCTCAAGTAAATGTAATAGTTGACATGCCTCACGGTAAGTCGCTGTCCATTAACTGTTCTCAGTTGTTTGAACGATGTCGGACCACGAACATTCACCAACAACAACCGCAAATAATAACATTCATCGTTATTTGGATGTACTGTGTAGATGCGACCCCGAGCATCTGAAGCAAATACATTTGGATGGTGTTCCTTGTTTTCGACGCTGAAACGATTTCGATGATGCGCTCCATGTGTAATAGCCAGGCATGTCAGCATACAGCAAAGTGCGAGCAAAATCATCAGTTTGACAGAGTGTGTAGAAACTTGTTAATGTTGTCGACGGTGGATGTGCCGCCCTGTCTGCTGCCTTAGATTCATTAAAATAAACTCGTTGACCATTTTCTAAATGGACTACTGTAGGGTGTCTTTCATGTATCGCAAATGAAAAGATACGCCAGATAGCTTCGTTGCTACTTACATAGCGACCCATCTGGTACTGTGATATTTCATCATTTGCATTGGTTACACCGAAGACAGCCATATCACTACCTTTATTAACATAGGTATTTACATACATATGTACTTTATCGACTTCACAGAATTACAATATTCCACATTGATGTGAGTCTCAAAAGCTTTGGACAATATTGGCGAGTATGGCACAATCCAACGATTGTCTACATCAACATTTTGTCCTCTTACCTTCACAACTACCGATCGCCCACTGTCCGCAACTGATCGCCGACGATACAATGGGTATCCCTCATTTCCCGTTATGGTTTCAGCGAGCAGGTCTCTTGGGTATCGCTTGGAGCACCTACCGTCGACTATACAGGGTGAATTGTAGTTGAAATGTCCGCAAGGTCCATGTATCATGTGTTTGGTAACTACTGCATGCAATTTTGGGTCAACTATTTCATCTGGAATTTCAGCTGAAATTATGGAATCAGTATCATCTGGCCTTATTTTGTCCACTAACCAGACTAAAATGTGCGCATGTGGCAATCCACGCTTTTGCCATTCTACAGAGTACATCCAACAACGGACTCGGCCATACACACAATGCTTTATTAAGAAATTCATGAGAGATTTTAATTTTTGTTTAAAAACTCTTGCAGTTATGTCATGTCTAGCAAATGGTGTTTGGCTATGTAGTAATTCCTTCTCGATTTCGGACCATTTTGGGTTACATGTGAATGTAACAAATAAGTCTGGGCGGCCATAATGCCTAACATATGACATAGCATCCTGAGCATATTCATGCATGTGGCGTGGGCTTCCTATATAAGTAGCTGACAAAATTGTCATTCTTCCACATTATTCACATGAATGTATTCTTCTGACAGTAGCCGTCGTTGGTTCAAACGGATGTATGTCAATCGTTCAGTCTCAATTTTGACAAACATGTCAACTGCAAACTGATGAAAAATTCGTTGACACATCAAAATATGATTCACTTCACCTTAACGGATCATGAGTCTGTATGAATAGAAATTCATAGCACTAACATTTTTGTTGGTTTTAGCACCTGTAATCAAAAATGATATATGTTTAAATTGTTACTTAGATGAATTGAATTTAAAAATATTATTTAATCTTGTTCAATTCATTTACCTGTTACTTGATTTACCATTTTGATATTAAAATGGTATCCATCTTCCCCCTGCCAGAAGATCAAAGGATATTGTAGTGCATCATAACTCCTGTGTGTTTCAGATACACGTTTTAAATCACTATTTCGACGATGAAGCACAATATCTCTAGATTGTAAATTTTCTCCCACAATGACAACAGCCACTTCATCAATGATAGGTGAATTGAACCTCCTTGTGTGTTCACCGGCAGGTATTTCGTCAGCTCGAATAATAATATTATGGCTATCAGATGGTAAGATTTAAGATTTATAATTTAATTTGTGATAAAACTTAAGATTTATCTTTCGATTTCTATATAGTCTTATTAAAAAAATAATCGGACAGATTAACAACTGAAGTTAGCTAAAATTAAGTTTCTCGAAGCCGACCACTATTTATGTACTATGTATTTTTGACTATGCAATTTTGCAGCGTTCGCGATTCACTTTCACTTTTGTTGAGTTTCGGAACGCGGTATTAGATCCTCCAACGCGCACGCGAATTTGAACTTTATGCAGCGGAATACAAATTGACTCTCCATTTTATTTAGAAAACGTTTGTATGGGAAATAGAAAAATGCTGTTTTGAAGATTTTCCGGGAATTATTCGAATTTTTCTCACCTTTTAAACCTTCCCTAGACCTCCACGAATAACTAAAGACCACGATAAGATAAATCCGTTCAGCCGCTCTCGAGTTTTAGCGAGACTAACGAACAGCAATTCATTTATATATATATAGATTATTCTATTTTTCCTTTTTGCACATATGTACATTTGTACCATATGTAATGTATATATATCACCAGAATTATAGGTATGTATCTCCACTTTCCTCATATGCTTAGTTTTAGAAACTCTTTACTGTGTCTTCTTTGCTTATTTTGGCTTTTTGTATGTAAGTACCCATGTACGTATATATTGTATAATGTATGTATAAAACATATACATATGTTATTTTTTTTTCAGGAGTTAGGAATCACTTTTCGTATTTTTGTATTATTGAAGTATTTATATATACACAAGCATATATTTTCTTATTTACTGTCACCACTGACACTTCGTTTTTTGCTTTTAGTTTTTGTTTGTTTTGTTTTAAGTTTTGCGTTTATGTACGAAGGTTATTTTTCATTTTTATTTAGTTTCACTCCGTAATTGGGTTTTCGGCACCATGTATAATTTCAACAGTTTTGGTTTTCCTTTAAAAACGTTATAAAGTTAACTAGTTTTATTGGACGACTTCAAATTAACATACATATGTGTGTATTCAAGGATTTGAACGATGGTGTATTGGGGAATTCGGAATTTTTAATCATTTAATAAATGCCTTTCGTCTTGTGGGGGAGCTTCCAGACTCGGGAGTGAGACCTGGTTTAAGGGGGTTTCCAGTCTCGGGAGTGAGACGTTTTTTACGGAAACGTTTAGATGTTCACATTGAGCGAATTTGCTGGAGATGATTTCCACGAGAATGTGAGATGGGTTCGAGCTTAGTTTTGGGACTGTCGTATGAAAGCCATCGTCTCTGAGTTTGGGGTCTCGCACTTTTCATTTGGGCATTTGGCGATCCTGGTGGGCGGGTCAGAAAATTGTGCTTTGAGCTAAGAGGCTTCCGCTGTTCTTGAGTCCTGGAGTGAGTGTTTTCGAAGCCTAATAACCATATCTATTAAAGCTGGCGGAAAGCAGTTGAGATCTCCTAGGGGTAGTGATATATAATCATCAAGATTATGATCTTGAGTCAATTGGGGTGGCACTAATGCGTGAGGTGTAATTTTTGTTTCGAGATCTGGGAAATAAATTGTTAACGTGCAAATTTTGTTAGAGGTTTTATCGCTGTTTGTTAGAGGTTTTATCAATGTTTGTCCTCCCATTCCGAGATTCTCATGGTGGGGTTTTGATGCTGGTAGGTCAAGTGACTGTTGTACATGGGACGTTACAAAAGTTTTTTGAGAGCCTTTATCAATGAGGGCCCTTATCTGGGTTACCTTTTATTTATGAAGAACCAGTATTATTGCTGTGGGAAGCAGTGTTCTCTCTTTGCTGCAAGCGAAATGTGTCAGTATTTTTTCATTATCAGAATGAGTATTGCCTGACATTGTCGTCTGTTGAAACCTCGACTTGGGATGCGACACAGTTTTGTTGAGGCTTTGAGTTATTTGGCGTTTGTGGGTTTCTTGGGTAATGGAAGGGTGCGTGGTGCCTCCTTCCAAACAACATATACCAAATATGTCAAGTTTCATGAATATCCGTTGACTCGTTTTTGAGTTATTTCGGAACATACACACGGACACTAGTTTTTTATATATTAAGATTGTCTTAAGTTTATTTCCAAAATTACTTTCAACTTTTTAGTTTAATATTCTTTAAAAGCGTGTTTTTTAAGTTTTTTGAAACTATATTTATTTTATATATTTTTCTAATTAACTCTATTTTGATTTAATTTTTTTTTTCTCTGTATTAATTTTATTAAGTGCAACGCCACGATGTAAAAGAGTTATACGTACAAACTCACAGACAGACATACAAGTGAAGCTAAAATCAGCGAGCAGCTTTTGCAGGGCGCGGATGGCTTCGCCTATAGCACTCTTCGTGGTCCACTAGGTGAAGTGTTTGGTATGCAGTCCTCTTTCTGTTGCGATAATTGTGCGCGTCTTCTTCCTTCTTTCCCTGCCTGTGGTCGCTCGAGTTACGTGCTCACTAAACCTCCGCTGTAAAGATTTTACTATGTTAGCTTAACAAGTCACAAATAAAATATAATAGTTATTATGTTTAGCTTAACAGCAAATAAATAGGTATGCTTATATGTATATATTTATATGCTGTGATATGTATACTCAAAACCCGTACAAATGTACATATGTACATTTTACATTATATAAATATTTAGTATATAAATTATTTAGACAGGTAGAAAATAGGATGATTTTCGGTGTAAGTTAGTCTTAAGACATCATTGGAAAAATAAATATAAATATAAAACTTCAATAGTGGAATCAAAATCAGCAACTAATGGCCAATGATGGAATTCTGCAACAGCTACAACAACAAGTGTCACCCCAGCAAATTCCAATTCAAACACGAACAAAGTTTTAGACCAGTTTCGACATCTAGAAGCATTTTCGGAACATGAATCATACAGTCTCAGATCTTTCATTAAGACAGTTGAATGTACAATGGCGATTTGCGATAGAAACTAAGCTGCACTAATGTTTAGATTGCAAATAATTATGAACGAGAAAATAACGGGAGAGCTGTAGGAACCCCAAAATCCTAGATGTTGGAGCCCTTACAACAACACAAGAAAATATATACATATGTATGAGGGTTTTCACCTCACGAACACTTAGTTATACTCCATTGAGGGTTTTCACCTCACTGGAAAGAGGGCTAGTAGAGGATTTTCCCCTCCACAGCCCATACGAGAAGTAGTAACTGTTGTATAAAAATATTAGAGATTTATATATTGTATAACTCTGTTTATTATTAATAAATTTGTTGTAGCCTTAAAATAGCGTGTTGGTATTTTATAGTAGAAACCCTTGGCAAGGCTGAGCTAACCCCAGCCAAGTGGAAAACTCCATTACAAAGCTGCTGGAAGCATCAGAGCTCTCGAAACAACCCCATGTGGAGCCGAATTAATTGTACACTAATGGAAGACTTCCATCCAATTACAACATACGATGCGGTGTTTAATAAAGCAAGAATCGTTACAGTTAGCTGTTTAAAAGAACTTTTTACTGTATTTATCAATTTCAAACACGAAATAAATGGAATATATCCTTTTGATAATAATAAACCCCATCTGTACCGACCAGAAAATGTCGACAGAGCCCTTGTGGAAATTATTTTAGAAAAAATAAGGTAAGGATACATATAGGAGAAAATGAAACTTTAGAATCGTTGTACGAGTATAGAAAATATGGCAGGCTTAAGCTACTTTTTGATCCAAAGTGTATTGATTATAGCCACAAAAGAAATAGAAGTATAGCAATATTGCAAGAAAAAAAATGTAGATGAATAAATGCAAAATAAAGACAAAAATGCTGAAGATCTAAATACTAATATGATTAGTTTTCGAAATAAGCAAAACAATCACCGATAATCATAGTAATAATAAAAATGAGAGTAATTTACGCCAAAATTATTTAAAAATAAACTAGTCAGGTCAGACTAGATTAGAGTGTAGATACTCATCAGATTAGTAATCACCCAATGGATTTCGAAAATATAAGAAATAAATTGTTTAACGCTGCCTCTGAGTGTAAATTACCAACAACAATAATTATTATCGGACGACAGAACATCAGATGCTTCATAGATACTGGGTCCGATACTAATATTATTAAATCAACCGTATTCTCAGAGGATTTTGAAAAGGAAAAAATAGAAAGACCTTTATAGTACGGAACTATTCTATGCAACCGACCAAAGTTACTACACCAATCCCTATACAATTTTTAGCAAAAGGTACTCTCACCTGGAAAGCTACCGAATTCAAAAACAAAAAATATAATGTCATTATAGGTCAAAATTTCATTATACCCTTTAAAGCAAATATTGATAATGGAAGTCGCTCTATAGTGATATTCGGAAATAAAATTTTCTTCGAACAGCAAACCTGTCCCTATATCTTTGATGAAATTTATAATTTAGAATACACTACAAAGCACAGTATTTTAGCTAAAATTAACCTTTCTCATTTAAATGAGGAAGAACGAAATAGGATTCACAAAGTTTCGTGCGAATATATATATATATAATTGGCACTTTGTAACCGCTAAAGCGATTTTCTGCCGATCTCCTCCTTCAATTTTTGGTTTTGCGTCTTGATGTTTTCCCAACAAATGGAGGGACCTACAGTTCATACTAAGCCGCCTACGAACGGCTGATGAGGAGCTTTATTTCGTGCAAATATAAGGACCGTTTTTACAAAGAGAGAGATAAGCTGTCGGTTACCACGGACGTTTGCCATAAAATCATGACTACAGTATACAAGCCCCGGTATTTAAAAACATACAGATACAGATTCATCAAGACGAGATGCAATCGCAAATAAGGCAATTGTTTTCCCAAGATATAATAAGAGAGAGTAACTCACCCTACAACAGTCCACTTTGGATTGTGCCGAAAAAGCTTGACAATTCAGGTGAGAAAAGGTGGCGTTTAGTTGTAGACTACTTGAAGCTAAACGAATACACCGTTGACGACAATTTTCCGCTACTCAAACTGTGGGGGATTCTGGACAAATTAGGGAATGCCCACTACTTTACAACAATAAATCTAGGTAAGGGATTTCATGAAGTCCTTCTTTAAAAAGAGGAAAGGAAAAAAGCGTTTTCAAGACTCCAGGTGCATTATGAATTCAATCATATGCGTTTTGGTCATATAAACACCCCTTCGACTTTTGGGCTTAAAAACGCCATCCTTCACGAATTCATTAAATATTTGAATTCACTAAGTGTGTGGTCTACATGGATGACATCTTGGTTTTAGTACATCCCTGGTGGAACACATTAACAATCTAGTTTTAATATTTAAAAAGGTGCGATAGGCTAGGCTAAAAATTCAAATAGACAAATGCGATTTTTTGCAAAAAGAAACGCAGTTCTTGGGGTACGTACTCACAACGAGGGGAGTGAAGCCGATAATTCTACAGCTGCTATTATCCAAAACCTCAAATTACCAAACACTCAGACGAAAATTGAAGCCTTTTTAGGTATGGCAGGATTCTACCGTAAATTTATCGAAGATTATGCCAAAATAGCATACCCCCTCACTAAATATTTAAAAAGCGACCAAGTAGTAAATACACATGATCCTATCTTTATAATTTGAACTAGAAAGCGATCACCAACCACTTAAGTGGCTGACGGTAAAATACTCCGGCAAGGATATTAGTCCACGCCTTCAAAGATGGTTAATTGAACTAGGTGAATACAATTTTAAAATTGAGTATATATAAGGAAAATGTAATTACATGGCAGATTTTCTTAGTAGAAAATGTGGGGACTTGCCCGATTTACCTAATAATCGGACCTCGAGTGAAGATATGAATTCTATGGAGGCCCAAACTTGCCATTTTCAGGAAGAAGATCAAAATGATCACTTTGAAATACTCGAAACCGTAATTAATCGATTAAGAATCCAAATAATTCCTGCTCAGGATAAACGATGCAAAATCGAAACTATATTTGGAAACAAAAGAATATCTATAGACCAAAATGATATAGATCAGGGACTCGCGGCAGACATTGTACGCAGACACATTAAAGCGGGGAAAGTAGGTATTTATACGAGAATAACCGATCACCAATACAACAAATTGCTTCAGCTCTTGATAGGTTTATACGGAACAAACTCAAGAGTAAAATTTGTAAGATGTTCGTATTTCGCTAGAGACATTGAAAACGAAGGCGACCTCAAACCCCAAATTTCATATTTTCATAAATTTGAAACCGGACACAACCCAAAAATAAAAATTTTTATTTACAAAATTATTAATAATGACAATATTTCCTCATCTGCAAAGTACGTTAGAAATCCTATCAAACCTAAATTCAGTAATACGGAAGCACCAGCAAACATTAACGAAATCGTGCACATCGATACATATACTAATAACAAAAATTCATTCATTATTTTTGTTGACAAACTAATTATTAATTATTATAGACTTTTTGAATTGAGAGGGAATTGAATTTCATGCATCAAAGCCTAATAGTCATACTATACTCTGAAATAGAGAGCTAAACAATATACCTATAATATTAACAGAAAAAATTAAAGTTTTGAACTTAGAGGAACAAATACCTATCATGGAACAAATGGTGAAAGCAATAACATTTTATAATAATAGCTTCCATACTATTGGATGAGTGCATAAGTTCGTGCCCGATTTCAAGTGCAAACTAAAATTGAAATTTTTTGAAGAAAGCGCTTTTATTAATCAATTATGTATTCGCCATCATGTTCGGCAATCCACTCCCAATGTTCAACCAATTTACGGATGCCTGATTCATAGAAATCGCGCGGTTTCTCGTTGAAAAAGGTGTCAAGGTGGTTTTTGACGTCTTCCACATTTTTAAATTTTTTTCCATTCAATCAGAAGGTGCAATGTCGGGTGAATATGGGGGATGCGGCATGATTTCCCAATTCATCTCCTTCAGTTTGGCCAGGGTCGGTTTTGCAACATGTGGCCTGGCGTTGTCATGATGGAAAAGAACTCCTTTGCGATTGGCCAAAATCGGACATTTTTCATCAATTGCTTTCTTCAATTCGACCAATTGCTGACAATACTTGTTGGCAGTGATCGTTTCTCCAGCTGGCAAGAGCTCAAAATAGATCACGCCTCGGATATCCCACCAAATGCACAGCAGTACCTTCATCGGATGCAATCCACCTTTCGACATCGGTCCCGCCCCTTCGTGTGCCTGTTTCCATGTTCTTTTGCATTGAACATTCTTGTACAGGACCCATTTTTCATCACCAGTCACGAGCCGATCCAAAAAAGGTTCGTTTTTGATCCGTCGAAGCAAAGAAATTGCTGTTGACATACGGTCCACTTTGTTCTTTTCAGTCAACTGATGTGGCACCCATGTATCGAGCTTCTTTAGTTGCAGCGCCCACTGTTTTTCCTTTGCGGAATTCGTATAACATAATATGACGCATATGATCTTTTTCGTTGTTCATCTTCCATGCGTCTTTTCACTAAGCAACTCAAATCAAAATGAAGTTATTTTATGCTTGATTTACAGTTCGGACTGTCACCTTTCCAACGATATATAATATGTATATATTTCTTTCACGAGCGCCACTCTCAAACGATTCGTACGGCATCCAGCGGAATCGGGCACGAACTTATGCACTCATCCAATACTATAAAGTGCACTCCTTTCGAAGCCCAGATAGATTTAAATCTGATTAAGCAGAGAATCGAAAGTAATAAACAAAAGGTATTGTTAAAACGAAATAAAAATAGAGATGAATATAACGAAAGCAGAGCTATTGGATAAGGAGCAACTTAAGTTTAAGAAGGAAAATTTGGAAAATGTCCACCCTACGAATATAAAAAGACCGACAAAATAATATTTAGTAGCGGAACCAATCAATAATGTTTAAATATCTATATTTAGCAAATTATTAATAATTTTAACCTATAATATAATTTATACTAAATTATGCCGAGAAAAGAATACACAATAATTTATAAAATTTCTGAGTTGCCTTATTGTTTTATTGAATCGATCATATATCTAATTAAACAAATCAAATAAAATAATAAAGGAAATAATGAAAAAAAAAATAAATAAATAAATAACAAAACATTTGAACAATTGTTCTGTTGGGCAAGACGTCAGAATAGTTCTTTGACCAGGGCAGAGGAGTTACGTAAGCTTAACAACTCACAAAAAAAATGTTATAATTATTATGTTTGGCTTAATAGCAAATAAATAAATATGTATGTATTTATATGTTGTTATGTGTATACTCAAAACCTGTTTTGAGTACAAATGTACGTATGTACTTTTTACATTATATTAATATTTAGTATATAAATTATTTAGACAGGTAAAAAATTGGATGATTTTCGGTATAAGTTAGTCTTAAGACATCGTTGGAGAAATAAATACAAATATAAAATATCGATCGTGGAATTGTAGTTTTTAATCATTTAACTCGAGTGGCTGGACGCCAAGTGGTTGAGTGGTGCGCTGCTGTATGGTACGAGCCTGTGTGGCACGTTGCTTAGTAGCGCACTTCTCGATGCCGCGTTGTTGCTGCCACTTCTTCGTGGCGCTGTTGGTGAGCGCATTCGTGGGTGCTCTTTGCACCTTCTTCTTATTTGCTGCTCTATTTTTTGCGACAGTAGGTGCTATTGACGCTGTGTTGTCTTGCGTTGGCGCTGCCGGATGTAGTAGGGTGCGATGCACCTTTCTGCAATGCTCGCATCCGTCTGGAGAATCGCATTCCTCAGTTGTATGGGTGAGAGCCAAGCAATTATCACAATATCCCTGCGCTTGTGCCACCAAGTTGCGCTTCTGTGGCCGCATCTCCCGAAAGGCCGCGCAGTTGCGTAGAGCATGGTATCGATGGCATAACCGACATTGCAGCCAACTGTTTATCTCTGCGGTCGGCGCTAGCGGTACTGCTTTTCGGGGAGCCATCGTTTTGTTGTCTGAAAGAAAAAAAAAACAAACAATAGCGAGTTAGTGCTGCGCAAATATCGTGTGGGAAGGGTGGAATGTACAATCTTCTATAACAGTGTACAGCTGCTGGCGTACGCCGATGATATCAACATTACTGGCCTCAACAACCGCGCCGAGAGTTCTGCTTTCTCCAGACGAAGCGAAGATAATGGGTCTGGTAGTGAATGAAGGTAAGACGAAATATCTCCTGTCATCAAACAAACAGTCATCGCATTTGCGACTCGGCTCACACGTCACTGTTGACAGTCATAACTTCGAGGTCGTCGATAATTTCGTCTCTCTAGGGACCAGCTTTCACACCAACAACAATGTCAGCCTGAGAATCCAACGCAGAATAACTCTTGCCAACAGGTGCTACTTTGGACTAAGTAGGCAATTGAAAAGTAAAGTCATCTCTCGGCTTACGAAAACCAAACTCTACAAGTTACTCATTATACCGGTCCTCCTATATGGGGCAGAAGCGTGGACGCTGTCAACATCTGATGAGTCAGTCCTAGGAGTTTTCGAGAGAAAAGTTTTGCGAAAGATTTATGGTCATTTGCACATTGGCAACGGCGAATACCGCAGATGATGGAACGATGAGCTGTAAGAGCTTTAAGATGATATTGACATAGTTCAGCGAATGAAGAGACAGCGGCTACGCTGGCTAGGTTATGTCGTCCGAATGGATGAAAGCACTCCAGCTTTGAAAGTATTCGATGCAGTACCCGCTGATTGAAGCAAAGGAAGAAGAAGAGGAAGACCTCCTCTCCGTTGGAAAGATAAGGTGGAGAGTGACCTGGCCTCACTTGGTATTTCCAACTGGCGCCAGCCATCGAAAAAAAGAGAGGAATGGTGCACTATAATTGATTCGGCTATAACGGTTTTTTTTATGATGCGCCACGAGCGGATGTTGCCCGATTGGAATGAAGCACAATTTAACAAGAGGTATGATTCCACTTTGATTGCGGAGATCCACTACACAGATGTGGTTATGCGACTCTCGATGCACCGGTTCTATTCGTCCAAGACGCCACTTTATGGGAGGAAGGCAGTCGTCTCGGACAAATGTAAATTTGCGGCATGCAGCAGCTTGTTTGAAATGTGTTTTGAAGCTTTTCACTGTGGACTAGACCTCAATACTAGAGCTTTTAACATAAACGGCCTTGCAAAGTCCACTCCGGTTATGGGGATGGGAAGGGACATTGTGCAACGCTCAGGGGGCAGAGCGGCCATAAGCTGGGAGCGCGTTTGTTGCTTGTATAAGGTTCAGGGCTTGCAATTGAAAATGCACCTTTTGATTGAAGGTTTAAGCTTCGGAATGAAATATTCCTGCCTCACCATTTGGAGCATAAAACGTGTCTCTGCATGGAGGAGCAGAGCGTGTGAAAACTCTAAGTAGAGGGAGCACAACCTTGACTTGTTGGATATAATGATTGGGTGCCGCTCATTGTAGCTGAGAGCGGCATGCGCTAGTCTGCCGTTTACACGAAGAAGGCCATCTTTATCCAGGAATGGAATGGATTGACATTAAGAAGATGGCTTTTCTTACCAATCGGCTTTTTGTTTTGCAACGCGTTCTTTTCGCAGGGGAAGTAGCGAGACTGCGAAGCATAGATAATACGCTTCTTTGCGAATTGGCATTCAACGTGGGTCAAATGAAGCATGGGAGATGATGGTTTCCCCTTTTAACTTACTTTGTACATTATTCACGAAGCGGAACATATACGCAGTCAGTCCGTTTGCTTTTGGAGCCACCTAGGTCCATGCTACCAGAGTGAATTGGCAAATAAGTCTTGTGGTGTGTACCGAGATCAGCGGGATTATCGCCGCTTGCAACGTGGCGCCATACGTCGAATTTCCGAATTAGGGAGGCCCGGTTTGACACGTATGTTTTCTAAGTGCATGGTGGCTTTTCAAGCCATGCCAGAACAATCTCGGAATCTGACCACAGTATGGGCTTGCATGCTTCCAAGTTAAGCTGTTTTTGGATAGTTGCGATCAGTTTTGCTAGCAACACTACGCCGCACAGCTCAAGGTGTGGTAAACTCACGGTTTTCATGGCTGCAACTTTACTTTTTGCAACGTTGAAAACCACACGCACTTTGGTCGGGACTTTGTCTGGTTTAACAACCGCATGATGTGGCAAGTAGAGTGAGTAGAATTTGCCATGGAAAGATAATTCACGGGGAGTTGTAAATTCCATATGGCCCAGTGTAATGTACTCTTGCAACACATTGCTGTACATTGTCTTTAACTCTCTTTTTTTTTGAAGCATGCGTTCCATGCTGAGGAATTGCTGGAAAGCCGCAGACCTGGAATGGCATATGGTGAGCTTGGACGGAAATGTTTCTTTAAAAGGAAGCCGGACAACATAGCGACCGCTTGGATTACGTGTCGTTGTTGCAGTGTAATAGTTTTCGCATACCTGGTCTTCAGGCGAAGTTTGTGAAGGTTGATGAATTTCCTCCTGTTCCCAGAATTATCTCAGTTGTGCACTGAGCGTTTCATTGGAAACTGGTTCTACTTGGGTGGTTAATGAAGTCACCTTTTCTGCCACCGATCCACTAAGGATCCATCCGAATATGGTTTGTTCGAATGGTAGTTTCAGTTTTTTCTGAACCTTTGAGAAAATAAAGGTTTTTTGTGAGCCTTGGTCTATTAAGGTTCGTAATTGAAACAGTTCTCCTTCATGTTCGACTGCCACCTTGGCTGTTGGAAGGAGCATCTTGCTTCTGTTGTCGGTATGAAAGGAATGTATATGTGCTTGCTTTGAGCAGCACGGTTGCTCGTTGGTAATAGAGCTGGTCTGCGGCTGCCGAGCGGGAGTCGTCGACTTTGCCGTAGCATGTTGCATAGTAGCTTCATGGAGTCGGCTACCGGAACGCTGAGCATATGGATTTATGGAGAAGTGTATTATGTCTTTTATAACATGTTAACCTTCTGACAATCTTTGAGAAGATGATTGAACGCAAGGCAGTTCCTGCACAGATTGTATTTCTGTACCGCCTTACAACGTTCTTGCTCTGAACTTCTCAAAAACTTTGGACACAATTTTATGACATCTTTATCAATTTTGTTTTCGGAAAAAACACGGCACAATTGAGCATGTAAATCGTATAAAAAATGAAATAAGGAAAGCTTTCGAAATGCGAGAGTACAGCTCGGCCGTTTTTCTTGATGTGGCGCAAGCATTTGACAAAATGTGGTATGATGGCCTCATTCATCAAAAAAAATCACTACCTATTATGTGTACAACTTTGCTTCCGCCGTTTTCCGATAGGTGGCTGTACCAGCTGAGGCTGGTTTAAATACATAGATGATAATGCCTTTAAAGTGAGTGTGGACAGTGCTTAACGAATTGTCATCGCCGTTTCAGTGACAGTTGTTCTTGTTTTCGTATTATTCAAGCTCGGAAATGTCCGTTTATGTGCCCAATTCTCGCCATTTGCGGGAAGTTTTACTTTTCTGTTACAATTCGAAAAAAATGCAGCTGAAGCGCATCGAATGCTCTCAGAAACTTACGGTGATGCTGCTCTGAGTAAAGGAACGTGTCGGGAGTGGTTTCAACGTTTTAAAAATGGTGATTTCGATGTCGAAGACAAACATGGTGGTGGAAGAGAAAAAACCTTCAAAGATGAACAACTAGAAGCGTTGCTTGATGAAGATTCGTGCCAAACCCAAGAACAGCTTGCCGAATCGTTGGGAGTGAGTCAGCAAGCCATTTCAAAACGTCTCAAGGCCCTGGGCTTGGAAAAAAACGGCGGTAGCATAGTTGTACACCTAATACTTGTTTATCACAGATATTCCTACAAGTGACGAAGTAATTACTTCAACATTTGCGGATGATACTGTTATACTAAGTCGACATAAATGCCCCATTACAGCCACAAAAGTGTTACAACAGCATCTTAAACTAATTGAAGAATGGCTGGCGAAACTGCGCATAAAAGTTAATGAAAACAAGTGCAAACACATAACTTTTACATTAAGGCCAAAAACGTGTCCTACTGTTAAGCTCAACAATGTATCAAGACCGCAAGTCGAAGCAGATTCAATAAATAAATATTAATGTTTCAAAAAAAGAAAATGTTTCTCATTGCACATAAGGCAGGAAAATGCCTTCTTTGGTTCTGTTATGAAATTTAATGTCCTATTAAAGGGATTTTGCTGAACAGCAAGTGGAGCATATGGCTTAGGCTTACTGGGGTGAAGCCTGTTTATTCTTTCTACGACTTTGTATCAGGATGTTAAAAAGTCGTCCATTGAGACCATTGGTAGATCTCGTCTTGAAGAGAGTGATTGTTCCCATAGTGACAATGTAGTTTCTGGTAGTTTTGTGGAACAAATGTATACTAGTATTGGTCCCAACTGTCTGTCGACACGCCTTGGAAATGTAAGACAGACAGACAGTCGTTGATTGTGGTTTGAAGCCTTTGTATTTGTTGACTATTCTCGGTTTGAATAGTGGGCAAATTTATTAGTGTTTTGACTTGATTGCCAACAAGGATACGCTTGTTCTCGTATCTTGACTTGAACGCTTCCCAAGCCAGGTCGATATTATCGTCGCTAAGTGAATATTGTTTGACGATGGCACCTGCTTTGCCCCCCGTTATTTTTTGGGCACGAGAGAGTTTTTGGTGGTTTATGTACACAGATGTGAACATGTCACGAAAAGCCGGCCATTCTTCATAGCCCCCATAAAAGGTCTCTGTATCACAGGGAGGTACTTGGAGACAAGCGTTGGAAACGCTTGATTGCTCCGAATTGGATTCCAAACGGGACGGTGATTTTGGAGCTGCGACTGCCCGCAGCATTTTGAGTTGATCAGAAATTTTTTATTGTTGTCAACTCGTAAAAGTCAAGGCAAGCATAGTACTTGCCTTGTGCTGACTCCTTGAATTTATCAGGCAAGCTGTCATCTGTTTTGGAAAAAAACATTGTCATAGGCAGCTTGTAACCGAATCCAATAATCGTATAGATTTTTGTGTTTTATTTCAAGATCTGATTCGGTGTAGTCCTCAATGAGCGAATTACCGAATTTTGCACAATATCTTACTAGACTGTCACTTTCGGAAATGCATTTTTGCGCATAGGGGTCGCGCGCTTTGGATTTTGAGCGCGTTTGTGAAGTTTCCCTTCTTGCGTTTACGCTTTATAGGGAAGTGGATTTCGCCTTTATGTCGCTATCGGTCATCCTTGAAAATTTCGTTTCTTGTTCTTGAGATTTCTTGGGATTATGTCCAATTGACATTTAGAAAATTATTTGGCAAACCGAAAAAATTTGAACAAAAAACTAATATATGTATATAAGATCAGATCGTGGAAGAAGTTTCGCACTATTGCTCACCGAAAATTGAATGTCCAAAGAAAAATTAAAATGTAAATATATACATATGTAAATATATATATTTATATCTGCTCAATAAAACAAAAACGGTTAATTATTCTTCAATATTTATTTTATCCCCTTCAAAATAGTCACCATTAGAGGCGATACACATATGCCACCTTTTTTTCCAATCTTCATAACACTTCTGGTAGGCCGCTTTAGGTATGGCTTTCAGTTCCTTCTTCGAATTCTCTTTTATGACTTCAATCGACTGAAAATGGTTTCCACGAAGCGGCAATTTTAGTTTAGGGAAAAGAAAAGAGTCACACGTCATGTTATGTCGGGTGAATACGGTGCTTGCGGAACAATATTTACGTTGTTTTTGGTCAAATAATCGCGTACAAGACGAGGCGTATGAGCAACAATTTTGGATCAAGTCGAGCAGACACACGTCTCATGCCCAAAACATCTTGAATAATGCTATGAGCGGATCCATTTGATATGTTGTGCTCACTAGCTATCTCTCTTTCAGTCACACGACGATTTTCCAACACAATTTTCTTTACTTTTTCGACGTTTTCTTCGTTTATTGACGTTGCTGGACGACGATCATGGGGCAAGTTCTCCAGCGATGTACGGCCGTCCTTGAACGACTTATACCAATCAAAAATACGTGCACGTGATAGGCAAGACTCCCCATATGCCTTCTGCAACATTTTCATTGCGTTCGTCGCACTTATTCCATTGGAATGACAAAATTTCAAACAAACATCTTTGCTCAACGTTAATTTTCATAGTAAAATTCGATAAACACACTCGAGGTTGTCTTGTTTATAGTGCCGTAAAAAAAAACTATGTGACAGATCGCGCTCAAATTTGACATGTAAACATATAACAGTCCTGACAACCTAAGCAAGAAAAAAGTCCTTGTCGAGTTATGGATAAAGGCTCGTTTATATTTGAGTAGAAGGTATATATACATATATAGTCTTCGGAGAAATTCGAAAAACGAACAAGAGAAGACGAATCATTGTGCACCATGACAATGCGAGCTCTCACACATCGGCTCAAACCAGCGCCATTTTGACCGGCTAAAACGTCGAATTGATAGGTCGTCCGCCGTACAGCCCTGACTTGGCACCCAATGACTTCTTTTTATTCCCACACATCAAGAAAATAATGCGTGATCGACGATTTTCGTGGCCAGAAGATGCTGTTGAAGCATTCAAAAACCATGTTTTGGAAGTGTCTCAATCGGAGTGGAAAAAGTGCTTCGAAAATTGGTTTGAGCGCATGCAAAAGTGTATAAATCTTGATGGGGAATATTTTGAAAATTAATAAAACCATTTTCGGTGATAAATATTCGTATTTTCATTATTAGGCCAGAAATATATATAGCAGGCCTCGTATATATATAACTAATAATAATTTCCAATATTTTATTAATATTTAATATATTGTATATTTACACACGTATATTTCCAAACGTATATTTTCATACGCATCTTTTTATATACAATTTCAGACCACAAGTGTGTGTGATTTTTTTTTTATTCTTTTATTAGAGTTTTTTCTTTAATAATAACTTAACAAGTGTAACATTAGTTAAATTTTCAACTTTAGCTAAATAATTTAAAAAAAAAAATACACGCACACACACATATATATATATATATATATATATATATGAAAATTTTCGTATTTTTTCAGCATTTCTTTACACCAATCCAAACGAGCCTTTTTTTGAGCGATTTTCAAATTGTTCGGGATCCAACGAGAACAAACCTTTTTTACGGCCAGGTGTTCATGCAATATCGAATGTATGCTGGTGGGAGAAATGCATAGGCATGCCTCTATCTGAAGGTATGTTACATGGCGGTCTTGCATTATCAGTTCACGTACGGCATCGATGTTTTCTGGCACAACGGCTGTTTTTGGACGACCTTCACGGAATTTGTCTTTGAGCGAGCGTCGGCCACGATTGAATTCGTTGCACCAGTTTTTCACAGTGCTATAGGATGGTGCTTCATAGCCATACAAAGATTTTAGTTCATCGATGCACTCTTGTCGTGATAATCCACGTCGAAAGTTGTGAAAAATGATCGCACGAAAATGTTCACGAGTTAATTCCATTTTTTGGCCGAGATGAATTTTTTAATTCCCTGTAAATAAAACAATTCATGATTAAATGACAAAACGTTCTGAGTGATGTTATGCTAAAAAATGTCAAGCTTTCCAATGGAAATGTCAGATTGCACCTGGCAACACTTAGTGTTGCCTAGGCCAGAAATATACAGGGTCCGCCACGTAACTTTTTTTTTCCGAAAACAATGCGCACAAGATCGATCGTAACGTTGGCTGTGTGGCACGGAGCGCCGTCTTGCTGGAACCAAATGTTGTCCAAGTCCTCCTCTTCGATTTCTGGGAAGAACCAATCCGTTAACATGGCGCGGTAGCGTTCGCCATTGACCGTAACGGCGGCTCCTGCCGTATTTTCGAAGAAAAATGGGCCAATGATGCCGCCGGCCCAAAATCCGCACCAAACAGTAACTCTCTGAGGATGCATTGGCTTCTCTTCGATCACGTACGGGTTTTCCGTCCCCCAAATACGACAATTTTGTTTATTGACGTAGCCGCCAAGATGGAAATGAGCTTCGTCGGAAAAGATGATTTTTTGGTAAAATTCCGGGTCTTCGGCCAAGCGCTCATCTGCCCGTTCCTCAATCGTATACACAACCATTTTCGTTCAGCGGAAGGATAAAACTAACTTTCTGTCAAATCAGATGTAACATCAGTGTTACCACACTGAAAATAACCACTAGTTAAAAAAAAAAAATGTTAGATGGCGGACCCTGTATATAGCAGTCTTCCTATAAATATGGGTATATGAGTACAAATTGTTGATACCAAGATTGTTTGAAGAAATCTATCTTGTACATTCACCGTACTATTGGCGCACAGTGTTAACAGTGTAAACAAGATAATCAGTTGTTGCTGTACAGGATATATGAGAATGTTTGATTTGCTGGCAAAGAGACGTACAGCTGAGAAATGCTAAGGATAGCAAGAAAAAGACTCTGAGAGTATGCACACTTACTCAGTAGAACGGCTACAAGCTGCAGAAGTACCTTACTTTTGCGAAGTTCAAGTGTGTATGGAGGACAAAGCATAAAATGGAGAGCTGAGAAGATTTATAAAGCGCTAAGAGAAAATTATTGGGGAAGGCGGACAAAGCATAAAACACAGAGCTGAAACTTGTAAAGAAAAAAGTTTTTTTATTACTCTACTCTTTTTAAGCTGCGAAAATTGATATTTTGGTGAATTTCTTCTCGCTTATGTGCACATGTGCTTGCAAATTAGTTTGCTATTGGTTTTTTGTTACGCTGCTATCTAAGGGCGATGAACTTAGATAGAACGGCTACCAATGCACTAAATTGAAAGTTTTAACCTTTTGTTCTTATAATAGGGAAATTGCACCGTATGTAAAGTAGACAAGGTAAAACTAAAATTAGTTGTATGTATACAGTTATGTACATACATATATTGATATGATTGATATAGATTTTTTGAATATTTTGGCGCGAATGAAAAGTCCGTTTTTAGACACAGGTTTACTAATTGCAGTTTTATTCGAAGTATATATGTACATATATGGATATAGGTATATATGTTCATGTATCTTGTTGAAGAGAAGATACGCATGTGCCCCGGTGTATCGAAGAACGCCTGTCAACAAACTCAAGGAAAGTTCGACGTCAAAAGCTGCAATCACAACAGACTGCCGAGCGATTTTCAACTCGACTTGCAGTCCTGCTGTCTGAGAGCATTCATCAGCAACTTGGCATAAGGGACCTATGGGACGGCATTTCAAGTTCTCTACGTACAGCAGCAAACGAAACTATTGGATTTCCCAAACGTCGCGAAAACAGCTGGTACGAAGAGGACTGCCCTGATGCAGTGAAGAGAAGAGACTGCCTACCTCGCAACCTTGCCATCGACCACAACACGTGCGAGATGAGATAGTTATCGAGAGCTGAAGAGGGAAGCAAGACGTATCTGCCGACAAAAAAAGAAAGAGGCCGAGACGCGTGAGTATGAAGATCTTAAGAAGCTGGCCGACAAGGGTTATGCTCGAACATTATATGAGAAGATACGGCGACTTATAGAAGGTTTTAAGACCTTAGCAGACTCCTGTAGGACACAAAGAAGTTATCTAGCCACCGACGCCCAGAGCATATTGAATTTATGGAGGGAACACTTCTCTAGCCTGCTGAATAGCGGTGAAAATGGAGTAACCGGAGATAGTGAACCCGAAACCCTAATCGATGACGATGGAAAAGACATTCCATTACCAGACCATGATGAAGTGTAGAGCTGTCAAGGTGCATGTATCAGCTACTTTGCAGAAGTCCACCGTCAACAAACTGGTTGGACCTTATCAGTGTGGCTTTAGACCTCTCCGAGCCGTACTGTAGTGAACAACCACAAGCGGAAAAAGTGGGAGGAGCACTAAAGGTCCTGCAATCTCTCCTCTGGGGCAACCAAGCTCTGGACTACAGTCAAGTCGTTGCCTAACCCGACGAGACGTGATGACCGAGTGGAAATTTCCTTCGGTGACCGCGCCTCGTCGGACCCGAAGAGATGCGAGCTACTTCAGTCGACTCTTTATACTGCATCCTTCGGTAGACAAAGCAAAGCGACGTGTAACCCACCGTATGCGCAAACTGCCAAACACCAGCGCGGCGCTTGATTTCTCCAGGGAAAAGGCTCAGGGGGTCATCGGGAAGGCGAAAGCCTCCAAAGCCATCGGCCCCGACGGAATAAGCATGCTGATGCTAAAACATCTTGGACCCGCGGAAGCAGACTTCCTCACCAAGGTCCTCAACTTGTCTTTGACCACCCTAATGATACCTGACGTGTGTAAAACGGGCAGGGTGGTCCCGCTACTTAAGCCGGGGAAACCAGCCAACAAAGGAGAGTATTATCGGCCAATAATTCTCCTCTCCCCAGTAGCGAAGACACTTGAAGCCTTGCTGCTCCCGACTTTCACCCACCATCTGCGTCCAGTAGCACATCAGCATGGCTTCCGGAAAGTGCACAGTACCACAACAGCACTAAACACTCAGATAGTCTATGACCTAAACCAAAACCGACCCTGCTCGCGAACTGTCCTGGCAGCACTGAATTTGTCAAAAGTTTTTGACACCGTTAACCATTCAGTGCTACTCACGGACATTAAGGAACCCTCATTACCGCCAAGGTTGCAGAGCTTGGTCATGGGCTACCTGAGTGGTCGACAATCATCGGTTATATTCCGAGGCGAAACATGGAAACTAAGGAAAATTAAACAGGGGTTCCGCAGAGTGGTGTTCTCTCCCCACTACTGTTTAATTTTTACATATCGAAACTCCCTCCTCCACCAGAAGGAGTTTCCTTAACCTCGTATGCCGATGATTGCACGATATTGGCATCTGGCCAGGACTGCTAACTTGCCGATCTTTCTCACCTCTTCACTGCACGACAGTTCAAAATACAACCGACTAAGGACCCCGGTTTTCTTCTTCACCAGCTGGACGAAGGAGTGCAGGCTAGAATTAGATGTGAAGGTCGATGATGTAAAAATTCTGACTATAAACAACCCAAAGATATTGGGAGTCACACTCGATAGCCTGCACTCCTTCACTCCGCATACGACCCCAATTGGATGCTACAGTAGGGAGCACCCTAATAGGCACCGAGGATTCAGACAGGGTGATTACTTATCATGTGGCTTTTTTAATTTAATGCTAGAGAAAATAATACGAGCTGCAGAGCTGAATGAAGAAGGTACAATCTTCTATAAGAGTGTTCAGCAGTTGGCGTACGTTGATTTATAGTGACATTATTGGCCTCAACAACAGCGCCGTGAGTTCTGCTTTCTCCAGACTGGATTATGAAGCGAAGCATATGGGTCTGGTAGTGAACAAGGGCTAGATGAAATATCTCCTGTCATCACACAAACAGTCATCGCATTCGCGGGTTAGCTCCCATGCCACTGTTGACAGTCATAACATCGAAGTCGAAGATAATTTCGTCTATCTTGGAACCAGCATCAACACCAATGATAATGTCAGCCTTGAAATCTAGCGCAGAATCACTCTTGCCAATAGGTGCTACATAGTTCATCGAATCAAGAAGCAGCGGTTACGCTGGCTAGATCGAGCGGTACGAATGGATACGAATAACTCAGCTTTGAAAGTTGTCGATGCAGTACCCGCCGGTGGAAGTAGAGGAAGAGGAAGACCTCCACTCTGTTAGAAGGATCAGGTATTTCCAATTGGCGCCAAACATCAAAAAGAAGAAACAAATGGCGCAATGTTGTTAACTCGGCTGCAATCGCGTAAGCGGTGTCTACGCCAGTTAAGTAAGTTAGTAAGTAAGCTCACGCGATTTTAATAAAATTGAGGAAATGGTGAAGAAAGATGTAAAAACAGAAAATTTACAATTTGAACTTTAGATGCTTCACGGGTGGATTAGGTTCTTTGAATGTGTATGCTCCACTTATCGTATAAATTGTGCATAAAAAGTGGCAAGATCGAACAGTAAACGAGAAACTATTAGTTTCAGAAAACAAAGCACGTATTCAAAATAATTTAAAGATAAAATTGGTCTGATTATTGACAAACCGAAACATGCCTTTGGGAATCTTAAAGATGGCAATACCTCCAGGCGTTTTTTCAAAATCCCGAGATGTCTGCAGCAATTACTAAAGTTGATATAAAGCTGATTAAAAAGATGCATACAATAATCATAATTGTTTCTAGTGGGCATGATATCGACGGAGTCTCGTGACTACGCTTTAAATACAGGAAAGTATTTCGTTGAATGTTATCCATTGTTATAACATGTCTCCAACACTTCGGAAATATTACCAATCGGACAATTATCAGAAGAAGCTCAGAAAGCTCGAAACAAAAATTATAAGACTTAGAGAACATTTTTCTCTCAAATGCAGCAGAAAAAAAGCAAGTGAAGATATTTAACAGACTTTTAATCAGTTCTAACTCCGTTATATCTACCAGAAGAAAATTACCACCCAAAAAAGTGGAGGATTTAGGAAGAAGCCTTAGAAATGATCGTGATGGAGACGATGATGATGATGATGAAGGCAATGATGACAATTTAAACAAAGATGATTATGGTCATGAATATGATTATGGTGGTGAAGAAGCAGCTTATATATTTTAAATAAAATTTGAACCTTAAGGGCAATTTTTTCGAGTGCCTGTTAATGTGAGGATCACGAAACCAGCAGTTAAATTTAACGATATGATAAATTCGATTTCATTTTCTCGACCTCCTGTTAAATATTTATTTAATATTAGATAAAAGGTGGCAGTGCTGCGAAGAGGAAGAAAGGAACAACGTAAATCAGCTGTTCTAAACGTAAATGAAGTAAATATTCTTAAATTTCTCTCAGCAATATGGCACACAGAGGCTTCTTCGAATCTTTCCTCATGCTAATGAATATAAAATACCCTTCTATTTTCCATTATATTTATATATTGGGACAAAAGAAAATAATTAAATTTGTAAACCACCAGTGTTCTGTTTGTAAACAGAACAAATGTCGCTGTCGAAAAAATAAATTGACAACTAGCGCTTTGACCACCTGTTAAATTTAACAGCCACATTCTAAAACAGACAGTTGAAAAAACCAAAACGTGTTTAAAGAAAATTAAATTTTAACAGGCACTCGAAAAAACGGTCCTAAATAAATAAAAATTGTTGAAAACCGAAATTCACAATGTTTATGATATAATAAAAAATAATTCAAATAACTTTAATTGCATTATTTTCTTAATTCTTTATAATTAATTAACTTAAAAAACTTTTCCGTAACAAGAAGGCTTGTGGGAATTAATCTCCATTTTGAGCACCATTTACCCCACTGTACGATGGGACGATGAGCTGTACGAGATATACGGCGACATTGGCATAGTTCAGTGAATCAAGAAACAGCGGCTACGGTGGTTAGGTCACGGGGTCCGGATGGATAAGAATACTCCAGCTTTGAAAGTTTTCGATGCAGTCCCCACGGAAGCAGAGGAAGAGGAAGACCTCCACTCTGGATGTATTTGGTATTTCCAATTGGCGCCAAACGACGAAAAGAAGAAACGAAGGGCGCAATGTTGTTAACTCGGCTATAATCGCGTAAGTGGTGCAAACGCCAGTAAAGTAAGTAAGTAATGTCACCTATCGATCATCGTTACAAAAGAGTTAGCGAATGGCATAATCGTTAGTACAAGCGACAAATTCGCAAGATTGCGATCCGACAAATAGTATCGATAATATATACTGAACTGCACCACTGTGTCGATCAACATCCAAAATTATTGAAAACCAATTTTTCTAATTGCTGTCGCCCCTTTCGTAGAGAATGTATTTCTGACATGAAAAAGAAGCTCTCCATATACATATATCGATCGGCTGTTCAGAATAAATGGTAGGTCACTTCATTTGTTGAAAAACATCAAAACGCTTACCAAAAATTGGAGGAGGAGCCCGGCCGAAAATCGTTTCAAAATGCCAGTTATACATATATAAGTAATTTTTCCCTATAGCCAGTAGCAAAATATAGGTATATGTGTAGATGTATATAGGATACGTCATAGCCAAAAAGGAGACCTATTTTGCTTTTCAAACACCATTTCAAATATGGTAATGTTCATATAGGTTTTCTTTTGGTTATTGCAATTTTACAACTACGCTTACCAAATAAGCGTACATTCCAGATATTTACATTTTATCGTATGCTGAAGGATGCGTATTTCATATTGACATTTTGTTACAAAAGAATTTCACATATCATTCATGTTTTAAAGTTTACTTTCCACGTTAAAAAAATTAATATTTTTAATTACTTTTATTACTTTCAATTTACATGCAAAAATTTCTAATGGTAAAATAGATTTATTTAGAAGAGTTTTTTGTTTATTTATTTATTTATTTTTTTTTTTTTTGAACGAGTTTGTATTTGATTTTATTTTTTGGGAAACAATCTATTTTGCGTCTTCGCTTCCCTAAGGTAAGGCCTTACCAGTTTTGCTGGGGGGCTGGTACGTGTACTTATAATACATATGAATGCATGCACAGATGCATTTACGTTCCAAAGCTAATTATAATTCCCAAGCAGCAAAAGGAAAGGCCTTGGAAGCGGAAAGGTAAACTGGAATCTGTGTAATGTCGTCTGAATTCACCGCTAAAAATTAACACTGCTATGTCATAGCGAATGTAAGGCATCATTATTTCCTTTGAAAATACCATTTCGAGTAAGGGAAGTGTTCATTTTACTTTTCTTTTGGTTATTGCACATTACTACTACTAGAGAATTATAATTCGTCTCATTTCGCATACCATTGTTTCGTATTTCCTTCCCTGTTTTAATACGAAAACCGATTATTATAAGTGATTTTTATTATTTTAAATATACACGTAATACCAATAGCTATGTATAAGAAACCGTTTAAAATGTAGCTTTCTTTACTCCTGCAATAACTTTCGTAACTCTTACAAAAAAAGGGATTGACCTTACTATGGCTTCGATGTATTGCCCACTACGTTTCGTAATAACAGAGAAGCAGTTCAGTGAATTTTTATAACACTTGGATACAGATTTTTAGCTGGAGGAGATTATAATGCGAAGTACATTCATTAGGGTTCTTGTCTTATAAACCCAAAAGTTCGCCAGTTATATACTACGGTTATGAGTACTCAAAATATCTAGCTCCCCAAAACAACAAACTTACTGGCTTACAGACCCAAGAAAATTACCTGACCTGATAGACTTTGCTTTAACTAAAAACATAGATAAGAATTTAGTATTTGCTGAAACCTGATCAGAGTTATTCTCAGATCACGCCCAGTAATTATAAAATTGAATGAAGAATCAGTTGAAGGTCAGTCGTTTTACGACATTTAGAACTAACGGTTAAATATAAAAAAACATAAGCAGTCACAAGCAGTTCGATTGGGAACTGAGGAGTATACATGAAATAGATAACGAGGCACTTGTATTTAACACTATGCCAGTGACGGCAACAACTATTGCTACACCGAGTCAGAAAACCCAGCTAAAGACCGGAAAAATTATAACTAACAGCAAAATATAATTGCTGGTTTGAAACGAGTAGCGATTGCGCCAAGAACGGCAAGCCTACCGATCGCCCAATGCAAAATCCCGACTTAAGATGGCAGAAAAAAATGGGTGAAGAGTGAAATTAAAAAACGATGAAAAAACGCTTCTACTAAGAAATCGCTTTGGAAAGCTTGCAAAAATCTTAAGCAGCCAGCGTTCCACCACGGGGTTCCTGTTCTTACCTTCGGCTTCGATATCTTGCAGCTTGAGTTAAATGCTTCTATTATGCTATAATTTAAGTATTCTACTTTCTGTTCTAACTCTTGGAAGTTTCTTGCTTTGTTTGTTATTTCTTCCCTGTTAATGTTTAAGTCAGTTCTGTACTTTTTCCAGTCAGTTTTAATGGGGTTTCTTATTGTCTTACTAGTCTCGACTAAAGATCCTCGGTAGAATTGTATAATCCTATCATCTGACATAGATGGTTCCGGCGAAACCATCCACTGTGAGATCATATTTTCAGACCAAGTATTTCCTTTTGTTATATCTAGTACCTCTTTCCTATTTCTTATAACGAATTTGGCTGTACACCTCACGTTCTTTCGTGGTAATTTGTATTGCTACCAGGTCTCTACTTATCAAATCTGAGAGACAAATGTAGTTTATGTTTCTGTTAAGTACTCGTATAATACATATTCTAGGGTTATCACACGTAAGATCCCATATAACTTTTGTGGACTTGCCTTTTAATCTCCTTACCTGACGTTTGTAGATCCATGGCTCATGCGCCAGAACAACGCCCAGTTCATCTGAGGCTATTTTATGCGTTATTACCGCCGAGGCGGCAACCGCATGGCTTAGATTGATCTCCGCAATCTTTATGTTTGGCGTCATTCGTCTTTGCCCGTGTGCTCCTCGAAATCGGAGATCATCAGGTCCTCACTATTGCATCCCGTTCTCATGAGATTCAGGCCTTCCGCCAGTTCCCTCGTCGAAGAGATTTCTTCATCTGCTGCTAAGTTTGTTGTATGACCGTTACCTTGCGATGAATTGCTTTGGGCTACATCCCCTTCTTCTACCCCCTCAACCTCTGCTGGATCTGAATGGATTTTGCGCATGCAGTACGCCTAACGTGTAAATTTGCCCCTTATCCACATTTCGGGGAAGAAAAATGGTTATATTGTGGGTTACGGGTATATTTTCACCCACTTTCGTGGTCAATTCTACCGTGCTGATATCTTTACAGTCCGCTGTCGGTACTCCAGTGAAGGCAAGCTGCTTCTTCCAGCCCTTTACTACCTCATTTATTTTGGGGTCCTGGATGTCGGTCAGTTGCTCCGGTGACAGTAATTCCTTAAGGAAGTCCTTAGGAAGCACCGCTACCCTGACAGCTTTTATAGCTTCAGCATAGCTGTGCCCCTGGCCAGACTTTAGTGATTGCTGTTTCGGAGCAACTGACCCCTCCTGTTGGCCCACTGGAGAGGTTGATCTCAGCCTTTTCGAGGGTTAGTCATCTGTTGGCGTTCATTGCGTGCTAGTGCGCTTAATACCTATGCTTGTTTGCGCCTCCATATGTTTTGCTTGGACTCGGGCTGACTTCGGGCTCATACCCCTCTCAGGATTGCGTAAATATCTTACAATTCCAGCTCCACTAAGTGCATGCCTTCTCGGGTCATCACGTCCGCCGGCGCGCTCTAGTTCTATCACCTTCGGTCCGCGTGGTCTTTTAAGCTTTCTGTATCCTATACTATCCTTTCGAGGCGAGGTTCTTTGCCCTCTATTCACTCCATTGCTTTTTCTAATTTGTTTGGCGATGCATGTGTGTCCTCAAGCCTGTCTTTTATTGGAGATCATGGTCTTCATTCCTTCGTGGGTGAGACGCCTCTATCCAGCGTTCTTCACGTCCCTGGTTTCGGATAGGGGAGTTCAGTCTTTGTGGAGGTTTAAGGCCCTTGACGCTCTGACTTCTCCGTTCGGCGTTGCTGTCACTTTCGTCTTCATGTTGTTTTGTCTAGTTGGGGATGTACGTCTCAGTGGTCTAAGGCCCTCAACACCGATAGTTGATCGCTCCGTGGATGAACGCCTGCTCCCTGGGAAGTCAAATCTGCTGCTTCGTACGGTCGATCGGCTACGTTCCTATTCCTGCTCCTGCGGGGATGTTCACTGCGATCTTCATCTCTTCGATGAGCTTTTGTGGACCTTTCCGCTATTTCGTTTATGCTACTCAGCCTGCTTCTTTCACATTCGCGCTTATTTGGCCGATGTCCTGATGGTTGGTTTTTGGCTTCATGGAGGTGTTTGGTCGTCTCCTGAGATAAGTCAGCGAGTACTACCTTGCTTCCAATGAAGCTCTTCTGAGACAACTCAGCGAGGACTTTACGACTTCCATATTTATAATTGTTGTTGTTTTTGTTGTTGTCTGCCAACTTTATTTCCCTAAATAGGATTGATGAGCAAGCAGTTAAGCCCCCACACCAAAGGCATACGTCTACCATCGTGGAGAGAAATCTTCACGAAAGGCGATCGATCCATAAAGCAAGGTTGCTTTCTTAAAAACCCGAAGACGCAAGATATAAGAAAGTTATATCGTCAGATGAAGAAGAAGACGTAAGAAGGGGCGAGATCAACATAAGCGAAAAAGACGACTCGAGATTGGGCGACGGGTAAACCGAACACACTCGTCGCGTCACGATGACGATGAGGATCTTCGATAGGGTCAATCTCTGGTTTACTTCCCGGAGAAAAAAAGAGTCTTCGTTAATCAAATCAAAAATTCACCTATGCACCCAATTTCAAGTGAATCGAGCAATAAATAAAATTTTTTCGAATAGGGCAGTCTCTGGTCCATTTGCCGGAACGAAATGTAATCTTCCTGTTAATCTAAACAAAAAACTAGGTAGCGTATGTACCGAATTTCAAGAAAATCGAACAATAAATCCAATTTTTCTTCGAATGGTTCAGTCCTTGGTCCACTTCTCGGAGATAAGAGAAGTCTAATTTTTTTGATTGGGTTGTTGTTCCTGGTCCACTTTCCGGAGAGAAGTGCAGACTTCCGGTTAGTCTAAGCAAAAGGCCACCTATGTACCGAATTTCAAATAAATCGAACCATAAATAAGATTTCTTCGAATATGTCAGTCTCGGAGAGAAGTGTAGTCTTCCTGTTAATCTAAGCAAAAGAGGCCACTGAAACATTTTTTTAATGTTGACAGCACAGTCTGCACCTTAAAAAAAGCTTCATTTTGACACAACAATTTGTACTGTCAACTTTGAACATTTATTGAATTCATTTTCTACATAAAATGTAATAAATACCGCTTTTGTGCAAACTTCTCGTAAACCATCTACTAAGGTATATGGTATGGTGTGTCATGAAAACGCTACCAATATGATACAAAGAAGTTACATGGTGTGTCTTGAAAACGCTTCCAATGAATATACCCTTAAAGATAGTCCGTGTGAAAAGTAGAACTACTCATGTTTTCCATTACTCTTCCTTTTCGGAAAAAAATTTATAGGACAAGCTAATACAATAATTCGGCTGAGTGATCGCCCAGTTATAGACCGGACCGTAACATACTGCTGCAAATAAGGCACCTTTGCCGCCGAATCATACTGCTCCAAAACACACTGTTGTTGCGGAGCATTTGCGTCTGAACTAAAAAAAAAACAATCAAAACAAATAAAAAAAACTCATAAAAAATAGCATTCCTCTCAACAAACAACTCTTACCAGTTGAAGAACGCAAAATACCTGATTCTAGTTATAAAGGGAATAGAGGCTTCGGTTGACTCAAGTGAAGTTAAAGAAGCACTAGATGAGCAAGGGTGTGGTGTTAGGACGATAGTAACTATAAATGACAGAATTAAAGTACAGTACCATGTTTAAATATTTCTTACCCCCAAGTTCAACTGAGCATCAGAAGAATGAAACCCATCCAATTTACAAAATAAAATATCTCTTACAAGCAGAGCTACGGTAAAAGAACCACATAATCGAAGTGGGCCTGCACAATAAACGAACTGTCAAGAATTTGGGCACTCCAAAACCTACTTTCTTTACGTACTGTATGCGTAGAATGTGGTGACCTTCACCATTCTTCTTCTTCTTTACTGGCGTAGGCACCACTCACGTGACTATAGCCGAGTTAACAACACTCCACATTCATTTCTGTTTTTCGCTGTTTGGCGCCAATTAGAGATACCAAATTCAGCCAGGTCGTTCTCAACCTGTCTTTTTCAGCGGACTGGAGGCCTTCCACTTCCTCGGCTTCCACTAGCGGAATCGAAAACTTTCAAAGCTGGAGTATTCTTATCCATCTGAACCACAAAACCTAGCCAGCGCAGCCGCTATTTCTGGATTCGCTGAACTATGTCAACGTCGCCATGTATCTCATACAGCTCATCATTCCATCGGCTGCGATATTCGCTGTTCCCAACTCGTATAGGACCATAAATCTTACGAAAAACCTTGCTTTCGAAAACTTCTAGCGCCGACTCATCAGATGTTGTCATCGTCCATGCTTCCGCACCACATAGCAGGACGGGAATGATGAGGGACTTGTAGAGTTGGTTTTCGTTCGCCGAGAGAGGACTTTACTTTTCAATTGCCTACTTAGTCCAAAGTAGCACCTGTTGGCAAGAGTGATTCTGCGCTGAATTTCAATGCTGACATTATTATTGGTGTTGATGGTTTCAAGATAGACGAAGTTATCTACGACTTCAAAGTTATGACTGTCAACAGTCGCGAATGCGATGACTGTTGGTTTGATAACAAGAGATATTTCGTCTTGCCCTCGTTCATTATCCGGTCTAGGGAAAGCAGAACTTACCTCGCGGTTGTTGTGACCAATGATGTCAATATCATCGGCGTGTGCTAGCAGCTGTACACTCTTATAGAATATTATACCTTCTCTATTCAGTTCTGCAACTCTTATAATTTTCAAATTTAAATTTCCAGCATAAAATTAAAGAAATCACGCGATAAGGAATCCATCCTGTGTGAAACCTCGTTTGGTATCGAACGGTTCGGAGAGATCCTTCCCGATCCTGACGAAGCTTTTAGTATTGCTTAACGATAGTTTACATAGCCATATAAGTTTTGCGGGGATACCAAATTCAGACATAGACAGCTCTTGTTCGTGTTGTCGAAGGCGGCTTTAAAATCAACGAAGATTTGGTATGTGTCGATCATCTTTTCGTGGGTCTTTTCTAAGATTTGACGCATGGTAAATAACTGGTCAATGGTAGTTTTACCAGGTCTAAAGCCACATTGATAAGGGCCAATGAGTTTGTTGACCGTGGGCTTTAGTTTTTCACACAACGCTCGACAGGACCTTATATGAGATATTAAGGAGGCTTATCCCACGGTAATTGGCGCAGACTTTTTATGAATTGAGCAGAGCACACTTAAAAATTCCAATCGTCGGGCATGTTTTCGTCCGACCAAATTCTGCAAAGTAGCTGATGCATGCATCTTGTCAGCTCTTTACCGCCATGTTTGAATAGCTCTGCCGGTAAGCCGTCAGTACCGACATCTTTGTTGTTTTTTAAGCGGGCAATCGCTATTTGTACCTCGTCATGGTCGGATAGTGCAACGTCTTTTTTATCGTCATCAATTAGGATTTCGGGTTCACCATCTTCGGATGTTTCATTTTCACTGTCATTCCACAGGCAGGTTCCCACCAAAAATTCAGTATACTCTGGGCATCCGTCACTAGGTCACCTCTTTGTGTCCTACAAAAGGCAGCTCCGGTCTTGAAACCTTCTGTAAGCCGTCATATCCTTTCCTAAAATTTTCGATCACTACCCTGTTGGTCAGCTTCTCAAGCTTTTTATACTCATGCTTCTCCACCTTTTTTTTTGTCTACAAATGCGTCTAGATTCCCTCTTCAATTCTCGGTATCTATCCCATCCCTCACGCGCTGTGGTCGATCGCAACGTTGCGAGGTGGGCAGCCTGCTTTCTCTCCATTGCGACTCGTCAAGCCTCTTCGTACCTGCTATTTTTACGACCTCTCCGAAATTCAATAACTTCGTTTGCAGCTGTACTTAGGGAGTGAGATTCCACAAGCTGCAATAAGATAGTGGTCCGAGCCCATGTTGGGTCCTCGGAGTGTACGTCAAGAACACTGAAGACATGTCTTCCGTCTGTCACAAAATGATCGATCAGGTTTTGTATTTTTCGATCGGGGGACAGCCAAGTAGCTAGTTGTACCGAAGATACCTTCTTTGCCCACCCTGGCATTAAAATCGCAAATCACGATTTTGACATCGTGGTTGGGGCAGCGCTCATGAGTACGCTCCAGGCGCTCATAAAAGGCATCTTTTGCCAAATCGCCCTACTCTTCCGTCGGAGCGTGGGCGAAAAACAACGATTTGTTAAAGAATTTCGCTTTGATGCGAATTGAGGCAAGGCGTTGTTGTTGTTTTTGTCGTAGCGGTTCACCAGCCCCGCTTAGGACAGGCTTAATTAGTCTAAGTCGCCGAGGTCATCTAATGGGAGGTCCAGGAAATGTGCTATTTCGACGGGATTGGACCAAAGGGGGAGGGGGCTTAGATGTGTCGGCTTAAGGAGGTATATGAAGAGGTGGTTAGTGTCGTTTGGACATGCAGGGCATACGTTAGGTATGCTGGGGTTGAGTCTGGATAGGTAGGAGTTTAACCTGCTACAGTATCCAGACCTAAGTTGTGCCAGAGTCATGCGGATCTCTCGAGGCAGCTCGCGCTCGTTGTCTGCAGTCGGTGGTGGTTTTGCACCGAGTACGCCATTCACGGGAAAGGAGTCTTTGAAGATGTTGACTGACTCCTAGTGAACGGCGTTCAGTGCTTCTCTGCACGCCGGCGACATCAGCAGGTCCTGTCACGGTCCTAAAGGCGGTGTTTTCACAATCCTGTAGCTTCTTCCCCTGCGTCTCGTTCGTCTCCGCCAATATCGTGAAATCATCGGCATACGAGGTCAAGGAAACTACTTCTGGTGGTGAAGGGCTTTTTAATTTTTCTTAGTTTCGATGTTTCGCCTCGGAATATAACCGCTGACTGTCGACCACTCAGGTAGCCCATGACCAAGCTCTGCAACCTTGGCGGTAATGAGGGTTCCTTAATGTCCGTGAGTAGCAATGAATGGTTTACGGTGTCAAAAGCTTTTGACGAATTCAGTGCTACCAGGACAGTTCGCGAGCAGGGTCGGTTTTGGTTTAGGTCATTGACTATCTGAGTGTTTCTGGCGTTTAGTGCTATTGTGGTACTATGAACTTTTCGGAAGCCATGCTGGTGTGCTACTGGACGCAGATGGTGGGTGAAAGTCGGGAGCAGCAAAGCTTCAGGTGTCTTCGCTACTGGGGAGAGGAGAATTATCGGCCGA
The DNA here is from genome assembly GCA_037013455.1 of Ceratitis rosa. Classification (NCBI taxonomy): domain Eukaryota; kingdom Metazoa; phylum Arthropoda; class Insecta; order Diptera; family Tephritidae; genus Ceratitis; species Ceratitis rosa. Next base: position 226,105 of record JAWMAG010000022.1, on the reverse strand, counting down.
TAATACTCTCCTTTGTTGGCTGGTTTCCCCGGCTTAAGTAGCGGGACCACCCTGCCCGTTTTACACACGTTAGATATCATTAGGGTGGTCAAAGACAAGTTGAGGATCTTGGTGAGGAAGTCTGCTCCCGCTGGTCCAAGATGTTTTAGCATCATCATGCTTATTCTGTCAGGGCCGATGGGTTTGGAGACTTTCGTGGACCGTTATACTGTCGGCTGTAAAAGGACATCGACTTCGATCCTTCTGGTTCCTTTGGGAATAAAATACCTGATAGCCCTATATGACGAACATTTCTATGAGCTTCATGCGCTCTCGAAGGATCATACAGTGCTAGGATCTGTTTTCTTTTAATGGCCTTCTTCAATAAACCGAATGCATTCTCATATTCTTCATTCCAAGTAAGAGAAGTGTCTTTCTTTAACTGTTTCGTGAGTGGTGCAGCGATGACGGTCTCAGTGTTAGACCCGTTCGACGTATTGCACCCAAAACCTTTTTCAATACTAGCTGACCTTTTTCTACTGTTTGACTAGTTCGAATTAATTCATCGACGTAATTAACGATCTTGTCGCGGTGCTGTACCCCTGATGTCAATCTCGTTATCATTACCTGAAAGTACATCGGCGCATTTATAAGGCCGAAATGCATAACATTGTATAGTCCCACGTGCGTGATGAATACAGTGTACCTACTCACTATCCTCTGTTAACGTGATTTGGTAATAATCCGACGTCATATCCAGGGAGGTGAAAAATCTATCACCTGAAAGCTTAAAAAGCTGTTCCTCCACAACTGGCATTGGAAAATTCTCCGGCTCTTGCGGTTTTATTCGTTGGCTTTACGTACGAGGATTGCAGACGCTGCATGTGACGTAGTGCTTAGATGTACAATCTCGTTTGCCAACAAATTTTAAGGAATAGTTGTCAACTCCTTTTGTCGGGACGTACTTGATAACGTTGGCCCAAGATGGGATCAAGTATTGTATCATCCAAGATGTGATAGTCTTCAGCAAAACAATCTAAGTAGTCGTCGAGGAAAACGTTAACGCCCATACCTTGGATTTCGATAAGACTATCGTTAACTTTGATCTTGCTGCTTTTCATGTGCAACTTAAGAGCTTCGTTGACGATGATTGAACTTTTGTCCTTGTGACATAGAATGTCCCTACCCAAAAGTAAATCGTAACCTAAGACGTTGGCTAGTATGACGAAGAATAGGCTTTAACAACTACGATGTTAAATTTTATGTCGACTTGCACCTTCCATCTGGGTTCGATTATCGAACCCCCAAACCCTTGCAGACGTTTATATACTGGTACGGCTATGACAGCAGACGGTATTGCAATCCCTCAAATCAGTGAGTAGTCGCTGGTTGTGTCTACCAAGGTGTGATGAATTTTATTCGTATAGTAGAACTCAACCAAAGTCTCACCAGATTTGTTTTTAAGTCGGCCGATTTCCTGATGAAACATTGGTTGGGTATTTATCCAATCCTTTGCAATTCCTTAAGTTTCTGCCAAAAAGTAGCATAATAGCTAAATCAGCTATCATTTCTTTTAAGTCGCTAATCAGTCTTCCATGTCTCTTCTTACTCGAAATCACTTGCCTCGACTTCATTGCTACCGAATGATTCCATTTATTTTGCAACTTTATGGACCTTGTTGCCCGTTACTGACATTTTCGTGTTTCGTAATAGTTTATTTAGCTTTAGTTTATAAAGCTGTCTAGCTTTATCTGTATTTCCTTAGCCACCAACTTTTCTAAAAACGTTTTAAATTATTCTTTTACAAAACTATCCTTTTTCATGTTCACGTAGCCGTTGTTTCTCCGTGAGAAAAATTGATGTTTTTCTACGACGTGCTACCCAGAATACCCCAAAACTTATTTTTTTCTGCTTTACCTGTGCGCCGCTTACTTTTCTCCGAAGTAACGCTTTGCCTCGCCGTCGCTACTGCCAAATTCAACTTAACCGCTGCTTGCAAGCTGTCGTGGTTTTTGCTGTAACTTTCCGGTTCATTTTCCCTGTTTCTTATGCGTTGTACACAAGCGTGCATAAAAATGTGTGTTCTCGCTTGTAGAATTCAGCGAATTATTTCCATTGAGCTAAAACGTTGCTATATTTTCGTCGGAGTGTGATAATTACTAATCAAACGTTGTCTCCCTATTCTCCTTTCGTAAAGAGGAGAATAATTCGTTGACTGTTTCGTGGAAAGAGTTAACGTGGTACGTTGCTCGTTACTTTCCGCGAAGCGTTGCTTCATTGGAAGAATTGTCACCTCCACTTTTTCAATTTACAGTATGTATCACCGCACAAAAAGGAGATGACAAAACTAACAAAGCGACCGGCCAGCTTAGTGAAGACGGCGTGGGTCGTTAGCTATGTACACTAACAAAACTATTCGCAAGGAAGGAAAACAACAATAAGTGAATTTTACTAACGCTGGTATAAACAAATGCACGACAACAATTAAGCAACGATATAAACCAAAATAAACAAAATATATTTTTGGGGTGCACCCGAGGTGTGGTCCAACCAAACTGGTTACGAACCTACTCGCACTACTCCCGTGCTGCCGGGGGTAACTTTAACCCGCCTGTATGACTGGGCTCGGGGTGCGGGATGCTAAAAGGATGGGTATGGACGAACGGAGGGAACGGCACTGTCGGCACGACAAAAACAACGTACGAAAACAATAAACAGGCAAAATGATACTTATCGGTTTCAGTCGGGTGTGAGTGCCCAACTTCGGTGCTCCTCCGGTGATGCCGCCAAACTTCGGTTCCGCCACTGGAAACCACTAAAAAACTATAAATAAACACTATGGGCTTCGACTGCCCTTACTTGGCTTCAACTGCCTTTTCTTCTGTTAACTATTAACTGCCTCGCCTGGCACTGCACTATTATAAAGTTTTGTTATTTTTATTTTTTTTTTTCTAAAACACTGAACGCACGTCTGCTCAAAAAGGTGTGCACCCTTTCGTAGATTGCTAGAATCTGATCCGGCACGCACTTACGAGCCAGGCCGCAAGCTACGCGTCGGCCGTCAGAATTCTCAGGCGAGTGTGTATTGGTGCCCAATCATTTGGCGCCGCCCCCATTACCCAAAGGGACAGAGTTATATAGCGCACGCCACCATGGCACACCAAGTACACTGGGATAATTTTCCCCTCGCCGTATAAAAAGAAAGGCGACACCCCTTTTTACGGAATACTCGCGCAAAGCATTCCGTTTCCCTAATATTTGTTAGTGGAGGAACCGTTTTGACGAACATCTCCTTTTGGAGACTTATACCACTGGGTAGGCACACACCGAGTGCAACCGTGCCAACAATTCATGGCTTTGAATTATGCAATTATTAGCTGACAGATGCCACTGCCAACGCTTGGAGTGAGAGGAATATTAGGCAAAACAAAGGAAATGAACAAACAAACACAAAAGAAGTTTTTGTTGCGGCCAGTACGCGACAACTCCACCCCTTCCTCAACGAAAAGGAAGGAATCTTGCTTTTGGTCAGGGAACGGAAATCTCCTACCGTATCCTATCAATCCCTATATGGCCTCAACTCTTTAACGTTCCAAGTCCCTTTGTCTTTGCCTAAGTCATCTGGTAGTGTGTATGTCCACGGTGACACTCTCTTCCTAACGATAAACGGCCCTACATACTTTGGCGCTAACTTCGCTGCATCCGACAGCATAAAATTCTTCCTCCACACTAACTCTCCAGGCATGTACTGTACATCTCGACGTCTGAGATAGTACTGCCTCGCAAGATTCTCACTCGCCTGCTCTAACCTAGTTCTAATGTTGACCCTAATCTCTTCAATCCTCTTTGCTCGCTCCTGACAATTTAATTTCTCCTGATCTCCTAAACTGTCTATGAAGTCTCTACTGCCTTCTACCGCCATTTCCCTACCGAAATTCACAAAATATGGCGTAGCTCCTAACACTTCCTGTTGCGTTGTCCTAATACAGCATGCTACCTTCGCTAACTGTTGGTTCCATGTCCTCTGGTTCTCTGATATATAAGCCCTAAGTGTCGTTTTAATAATCTGGTTTATCCTCTCGGCCGGGTTAGCCTGTGGGTGATAGTGTGCGGTGTACCGGAGTTGGACGCCATAGTCACCGCAGAGGCCCCGAAGCTCTCGACTCCTAAATTGGGGTCCATTGTCACACACAACCGACCGAGGAACTCCAAACAAAAGAAATACATTATCCTCCAATTGTTTGCATACGCTTTTTGCCGTGGCAGTACGCAAAGGGAATAGGAGGGGAAATATGGAAAAGTAGTCCACTACTGTCAAAATATACTGGTAGCCTTGTGACGACTTCACTAAAGGCCCTACCAGATCTACACAAATCATTTCCCACGGCTCGACTGCCTTGGTCCTCTCTATCATACCCCCAGCTGGCTGTGAATTCTCAGGTTTCACCTGTTGACAAGTTTTACACGCCCTAACATATTTCGCAATGTCCGACTTCATCCTTGGCCAGTAGAACTTTTGTGAAATACGCGCTAAAGTCTTTTTTACGCCCATATGGCCCGCTAATGGATTGTCGTGACATTGTTTTAAAACCTCACCTCTACCATCACGCCCTATTACTTTTTTCCACTCTGGTGAATCGCCGTAAACAGAAGGAAATCTCGACCTAACAAACTTGTAGAGGTTGCCACCTTCAACTCTCCACGCTGGATACGACAAAGGCTTTTTCTCTACTAACCGAATCATCCTTACCAACCAAGGATCTGCAGTACTCACCTCAGCAATAACTGGCACACTTCGGGATAGCATATCTGGAACCACATGTTCCTTGCCTTTCCGATGCACTATATCAAAATCGTACTGCTGGAGCTTCAAAACCCATCTAGCTAACCTACCACACGGATCCTTCAACTTATTCAACCAAATAAGTGAATAATGATCTGTGACGACCGTAAACTTAGCGCCCTCAACATATGGTCGCAGTTTCTCAACCGCCCACAGAACCGCTAGACACTCCTTTTCGGTCGTCGAGTAATTTCGCTCTCCTTTGTTCAAGGACCTACTCAAACAAGCTATCACCCTCTCACCGTCATCAAACATTTGCGTTAACACTGCACCTATACCGAAATCAGACGCGTCTGTCTGGATTGTGAAAGGTCTATGAAAATCCGGGCAACTCAAAACCGGAGCTGTCACCAAGCGTTCCTTCGCTTCTCTAAAACTCCTTTCACAATCTTCAGTCCAATTGAACTTTCGATTCTTCTTTGTTAAATCGGTGAGAGGCCTAACTAACTCTGCAAAATCTTTAATAAATCTGCGGTACCAGGACACTGTTCCTATAAATGACCTCACTTGCTTTACGTTCTTCGGTACCTCAATCCGAAGCATCGCCTCTACCTTCTCGGGGTCTACGTGTAGACCGTTCTTGTCCACCACGTAGCCCAAATATTTTAACTCCGACCTACAAAAATTACATTTATTCCTATTTAATCTGAGCCCTGCACTAGCTAATCTATCTAAGACAATCTTCAAAATCTCTAAATGCTTCTCAAAATTATTTGTAACGATGATAATATCGTCTAAATACACAAAAACATGAGGTTCTAACTCTGGACCTATGACCGAATCTATAAATCTCTGCCAAGTTGCCGGTGCATTATGCAAACCGTATGGCATCCTCTTAAACTGAAATAGTCCTCTACCTGGTACCGTGAATGCGGTTAAGGGCCTCGACTGCTCTTCCACCGGAATTCGCCAATACGCGGACTTAATATCCAGACTGGACAGAAACTTGGCATCCCTTAGCTTGTCTAAGGTCGCCGACACGTATGGAAGGGGGTAACTATCTTTCTCGGTACATTTGTTCAAAACCCTATAATCTACACAAAACCTATATGTATCGTCTTTCTTTCTGATCATTACAACTGGAGACGCCCCTTTGTCAAGCATATCCTTAATCTCCTCGTCCATACGCGATTGTATGACGGGAGACACAGGGTAATAACACTGTTTCACAGGTTCAACTCCTGCTTTTACCCTGATCTTATGCTCGACCAAATGGGTCCGGCCCAGCCTGGAACGCCCCAGCTATTAGTTGACCTAATGCACTAGATTCCCTATCACCTAACTCGGAGTGGTCCACTATTGCCACCAACGGTTCTGATTCCGGCCGAGAAAACGACCACCTCATTTATGATATATCCGGGATAATACCCGCCTTGGCCCAAAAATCGATGCCAAGGATTACGCCCTGAGGTAACTCTGGAACCACGAGGCATTCCAGGAGAACCGACTTGCCCTCCACCTCGATTGGCAACAAAACCGAACCTAACACCGAGATATGACCTCCATCCGCGAGAGTCACTCTCAAAAAATTCGAAACTCTGCTCACCCTAATACCAAACGAACTCAATTTCTGCCAACCTAGCCGACCTATTACTGTTCTGGTCGCGCCAGAATCCAACAAAGCCCTAAAAGTAAAACCATGGATCCTAATATCCAAATACGGGCGTTCGTCGTGACCGTCCGTCACCAACGAAAACGCCAACCTAACCTCTTCAAAATCGACTCCTACATTTGCCAGCTGGGAGTTAGCAGGTTCACTAACTCGCCCTACTAGACCGCCAGTCCTGCTGTCCCAGGGGTCTATCTCCCGTTTCCCGATCTGTTGTCCTATCGCTCGACCGAGAATTTGCACCGCCGTCATCCGGCCTATTATCCTTAACGCGCCCTGACCTGAAGGGGTTGTGGTTTCGCCCACCACCGGAATCTGAGCTTCGTTGGGTCCGCGGGGAGCCACTCGGCTTCGCTGCACACGCCGGGCAGTCCCGCTTCATGACTCCAAGTCTACCGCACCCGAAGCACTTTATCCCCTTCCCCTTCGACCCCGGCCTAAAACTATCAGCAAGGTCCGGCTCCACTACCGCCGCGACCTCTACACCAGCCGAGACATAAGCCAGGTCAGGTTCCAATAAACCTTTGGCCTTATAACTCGGAGGAGGGACAAAAGCATCCACCGATGACCTAACCGCCTCTAGTTGCCTACCCAAAGCGACTAGCTCGGTAACCGACCCTATTGTCACCAGTCCCAACTGGGTCTGGTAGAATGGTAGGAGATTCGACCTAATCAATCCTAACATCCTCTTTTTCGATAAAGGCTCTTGAAGTCTACCAAACATGACCTTCATAGCCGCAACATAAACACCGATGGACTCATTCGCTCCCTGAGTCCTTGCTCAACTCCTCAACCCGTTCCAAGAACGCGAAAAGCGACATACCCGCTTTTTCGCCGTCGAAGTGGACGTCCCACTTCGACAAGTTCACCGGCTTCTGAGACTCGGCTGTCTCCTCAACGACGCGTTGTACCTCCACGGGCGGGGGTGCTATCGGGTCCGCACAAGTGGCACCCGAGCGCTCTACCGAACCGGTTTCCTTTTCTTCGGCTTCCTCGCTCCCGACTACCTCTTGTAGTTCGGCGAGATGGAGCAACAACTTGCTCTTCAGCTCCATCTGCTGAGTCATCTCGCCGTCGCTTCCCGGTCGCGCCCATCCGATTCGCGAAAGGCACCATTCGATCTTCGCCATCGCTTTCACTCCATGCGATAGCTTGCCTCCACCCGATACCGACGCGATTAAATGCTCCACAAAAAAAATAGATTTAAAAGAAAATTTTAATTATAATGAAAATTAAAAAAAACTACTACCCTAATGTGGTAAACGCGTTGCCCTATACTGGCACAACACAAGACCCTATCACGTAAATAACAGAAAAGCCTAACCACAAAAAAAAACAAAAAAAATTAATAAAATAAAAAACAAATATTGTCTACTCTGACAACACAACAATAATCAAAACAATTTTTATTTTTTTATTAAAAAAAGTTTTTAATCAGAAACAATAAAAAAATCAACAAAAATCCTTAATTAACAAAAAAAAACAAAAAATCTCAACCTAACTTTGGGCAGGACTACTACTGGTTACTTCTGGACCTGTCACTACCCACTCGACATACAATTTTTCCTACCTAGATAACACTCCAATACAATTTACCGCAACGCACACACAAAAATTGCAAATTTACAAAACGGAACGAACTCACCAAATTCCTTTGTACTAAGTATATTCTAATCAATCTGCCGATGGGCCTGGGTTCGACCCCCAATCTCTTGTTTACTTCCACTATTGGAATGCCTAACTAACAAAAAGAAAAAAAAATAGAAAATTGTTAAATATTATAAAAACAAAAACCAACGACACAAAAACCAATAAAAATTCGCTGAAACAAAATGCTTTTAAATATCGGGCCCCACGTTGGGCGCCAATTTGTCACCGCCACTTTTTCAATTTACAGTATGTATGTGCGTATGTACATACGTACATACATATGTATACCTACAGTGGCTGTTGGTCAAGCGCCTACCAACAACCACACACGTCAACAAAACAAACTACCGCACAAAAAGGAGATGACAAAACTAACAAAGCGACCGGCCAGCTTAGTGAAGACGGCGTGGGTCACTAGCTATGTACACTAACAAAACTATTCGCAAGGAAGGAAAACAACAATAAGTGAATTTTACTAACGCTGGTATAAACAAATGCACGACAACAATTAAGCAACGATATAAACCAAAATAAACAAAATATATTTTTGGGGTGCACCCGAGGTGTGGTCCAACCAAACTGGTTACGAACCTACTCGCACTACTCATGTGCTGCCGGGGGTAACTTTAACCCGCCTGTATGACTGGGCTCGGGGTGCGGGATGCTAAAAGGATGGGTATTGACGAACGGAGGGAACGGCACTGTCGGCACGACAAAAACAACGTACGAAAACAATAAACAGGCAAAATGATACTTATCGGTTTCAGTCGGGTGTGAGTGCCCAACTTCGGTGCTCCTCCGGTGATGCCGCCAAACTTCGGTTCCGCCACTGGAAACCACTAAAAAACTATAAATAAACACTATGGGCTTCGACTGCCCTTACTTGGCTTCAACTGCCTTTTCTTCTATTAACTATTAACTGCCTCGCCTGGCACTGCACTATTATAAAGTTTTGTTATTTTTATTTTATTTTTTTCTAAAACACTGAACGCACGTCTGCTCAAAAAGGTGTGCACCCTTTCGTAGATTGCTAGAATCTGATCCGGCACGCACTTACGAGCCAGGCCGCAAGCTACGCGTCGGCCGTCAGAATTCTCAGGCGAGTGTGTATTGGTGCCCAATCATTTGGCGCCGCCCCCATTACCCAAAGGGACAGAGTTATATAGCGCACGCCACCATGGCACACCAAGTACACTGGGATAATTTTCCCCTCGCCGTATAAAAAGAAAGGCGACACCCCTTTTTACGGAATACTCGCGCAAAGCATTCCGTTTCCCTAATATTTGTTAGTGGAGGAACCGTTTTGACGAACATCTCCTTTTGGAGACTTATACCACTGGGTAGGCACACACCGAGTGCAACCGTGCCAACAATTCATGGCTTTGAATTATGCAATTATTAGCTGACAGATGCCACTGCCAACGCTTGGAGTGAGAGGAATATTAGGCAAAACAAAGGAAATGAACAAACAAACACAAAAGAAGTTTTTGTTGCGGCCAGTACGCGACAAAATGAATTTCCATTTTGTCGTTGTGAAATAATTACGGTTTTTATTTTAAAAATAATTCGGAGGCTTATGTGGATGAATCCTTCTTCTGAACTATGAAGAATAGATGTCCACTAGTTGTTTTGAGTTAACAAAGATAATTATTTATAATTAAAAAGAATACTGAGTATCAAAATGTTTAATATCAAATGAAGAAATTGTCTCGCCGGTACGTCTGCACCTTTCGACCACTCGTTCTCAACTAACTGTTGACTTACACTCGTTTGTTGTTGACCCTCGTATTTACCAATATGCTAGTGACAGCAGCAACTATTGCTATTTATACCGAGTCAGAAAACCCAGCTAACGGCCGAAAAAATTATATCTAACAGCAAAATAGAATTGCTGGTTCGAAAAAGAATGGCAAGCTTACCAGTCGCCCGATGCAAATGGCAGAAAAAAGCGTAAAAGGGGAATTAAAAAACGGTGATAAAATTATGAAAACCCTTTTATAGTCTTTGTCTCTTAACGCTTCTACTAAAAAATCGCTTTGGAAAGCTTGGAAAAATCTTAAGCCGCCAGCTAATATTGAGGCAACGTTGATACTGCGTTCCATCGAACTTTGAGCCATCTGTGAAGATGATGGTTTCCCACTCATGTCTGTTGGAGATTCTCGTAGAGGAAAGATTATCGAAGCACATAGTGGAGGTGGTATAAAGCAGATCCTTTGGCACTTTTGCTAGAGATAAAATTGTTGTGTGTCCTATACTGCAATTCTTCCAAGGCTGAGTTGCATTCAATCTTATTGCGTTGCAGCCCGCTTGTAGTTTTTCGTATAAGTCCACAGGAAGGAAATTGACAAGAGTTAGCAGTGCTTTTTAGGGAGTGGATTGCAGTGCTCCCGTTATCAGGATAGAAGCCGATCGTTGAACTTTCTCTAATTTGATCCAGAAGGTAATTTTATCGAGTGCCGGCCACCAAACGGTGACGCCGCAGAATCAGATTGGTCTAACTACCGATGTATAGATCCAGAGCACGATACTCGTTCTTAGATCCCATCTCTTTCTTATTGCTGTTTTGCAGGCACAAAGTGCAGTTATAGCTTCCTTGATCTTTTTCCATGTTCCGGCTCCAGTTTAGTTTGCTATCTAAGATTATAAGAAAAATAGAACCATTTTGGTTTTATAGAGGTTTACTTCCAGCTCGCTATACTCGCACCATCTCTTAACTATAATAATAATAATAAACTCAACGAATAGCCTCCACCCGCCTAATCGACTATAATAACCGAATATTTTTTTTGATGCTAAAAAGTGAGTCTTAGAGATCGAAGCTGCTGGAAGGAAAGTTAAAATTGTGACACAATCGGTGAAAAGGTTCATTCAATTCATAATTTGTTTTACATGACTTTAATAGTAAAGGACTAAACTGCTTAGATACACGAGTTAGAACATTAAAGTTTACCTTAGATAAGATCCATTAACTACAAATTGATCCGTTAAAAATTTACTACGAACAACGCGCCTAACATATCTCTACGACTTGCGAGAGTAGGTAGATTTATAAGCTTTAAGTGTTTGGTATAGGGAGGAAGATTTATTGTAGAATTCCATCGGAAATATCATAATGCAAAAAGTAAAAATTGGTTATGAACAGGTTTTACATCATCGGCATAAAACAAGATATTTTAGTCCTTTATGACCGAAGATATATAATTTTTGAATAACAGAAACAGAATCGGGCCGAGATGGCTACCTTGAGGAACTCCGGATGAGACATTATATAATTATTATAAAGTGTCTTTAAATGTAACACGTTGTGTTCTATTGTAGAGATACGAGGAAACCCATTGAAGAAATCTCGGTTGACAGCCCGCCCAGAAGATCTATTGGGTTGCCCCAAAAGAAACCAGCGATTTTTTTAAAGAAAGTAAATACATTTTTTAAATTTTATAATGAACTTTAATCACTTATGCAATTTCCATTTTTGTTTTGGTGTCTCGCTTAACTTATGGTTTCGCTTTATGTTCCAGATAATTCGTCCGCTTTCTTCAACTGATAAGAAGGCAAAGCCGTAAGAAAAAGTAAGTTCTTACCAACCCGTTGATTCTATAAACCGTAATTTTTGTTATTACATTTTTCGTTAAAAATATTATAAGCAAAATATTATAAGCAAAACCTGCCACGTTGGTTGCCCTGTTGCTGTTTGTGAAAAAAATGGAAATTTTATTGAATTTAGAAATAGGTGTGTATTAAATTTCAGTTCATTATTTTATTAGTTTACTTAAAATAAATCTTAAAATTAAATAAAATGTTATCGAAATTCTTATCATATGTTTAACCAGGCTGAGCATGATCCAGATAGCACATATCCAAAGTAATCGGAGGATCTATATTAGTGGCGGGGCTGATGCACCGATAATTCCGAATAATGGTGATATGTATGCTGGTCTTGCTGATCCACTAATGTAGCCGAGTTTTTGCTCCGGACTCATTGCTTTCGCCCATGTCTGGTTGCAGAGTCCTGGTCTCCGTCCCAGAGTCTGTGGTGTTGATGCTTAATACCTCTTCTTCTTCATCGGTTATCTGCTGGCTCCACCAACTCGTCTCTACTTGGAAATTTAGGGTGGTGTGGTGCTTCTACCTACGTCATCTCCCTTCGTAAGTGCGGTACTGGCAAATGATCCAAGAGAGTTTCACATAGCGTTCGTCGTTTTTGTACGATAAACCGAGCAGACTCTGATTGGGTGCCTCTTGTCGCACGCACGGTATTGCGAGCAGCTGGGGTTCCCGCTCTGCCTTTTTCTGATTGCGGCGAAACGAGTCATGTAAAGAGTTCCGCGGGTATGTACGAATATCGCATGTGATATTACCACTTGAAGTGAAGCAGACTGTAAGCAGGCAAGAGAATTACTTAATTTGTATATACAAAATTTTAAGTTTTTTTGGAAGCTTGGCACTGTCGATGCATTAACAAAGTGTTCAGTGCATTAGGGAACTTGGTGAAGATAAAGTCGATGTAATTGAATGGTAGGTAGTTTTGAATATTTTGGCGAAGATGCCATATACGAATGTGAGATGAGAAAGGGAGGCCGATAACAATTTTTATAATGCGTAAATCGAATGTTCGTTATTGAGAAGCGGAACTAGCTGAGTATTTACAGGAGAATGAACTTAGTGAATATAGAGTTAGAAATCTGTGTGTATGAAATAAAATAACTGAACAAATACTTTTTGGCGCTTTTATTTAATGATCCAGTGATCGAACTTGAAAGATTTGGGAGATCGTCTAGGCTTTTTTAGTAAAATTGTTACAATATATTTATGAAGTAGATCTTCCACACACAAAAAGTAGAAAAGAAAGGGAAGAAAAATTAAAGGAATTGAAAATGAAATGAAGTAGTTTTAATTAAATTATTATTTACGAGAAATGACGTTTCATAATCTTCATTTGTGTAAACGTGGAATTATAAAAGTGGAACTTATGTGGATATCGTTTTCCATGAATGGTGTCAATTAAATGAAATGAAGTGACAGTTTTCTAATCATTGTACAGTCCTACAAGTAAAAAAACCTTTCATCTGGTCAAAAAACAGCTGAAATCATGCTTTGTAGTAAGGTCTGTTTTAGTAGTACATATTGAAAAGCATCAAATACTTCACTTTTTAATTTATATAAAACTAAAGAAATAAATAAAAACACACATCAAATATATTTATTTTGTTATGCTTCTTTATTGGTTATACTGCGTTTCCACAACACCGTTGAGGTCGCAATAAATGCGAGGGATCGATTTTTTTTTGGGTGTTTGGTTCCCCTGTAGGCTTATTTTCACTCATTTATATATATCTCTTTATTGTGGTAAATTTAAGTTACATGACGCAGTGTTGTAAGCGATAAAACAATTCTTTAAAAGTAGATGAAATCCCCAAATTTAATACTTTAAATTTTACAAATATTAAATTAAAACTCTTCTCAATAATAAAGATTATATTTACATTATATTATTTATAATATTTTTTTTAAATCTTAGTCACATTCAAGTGAGCTCAGAAAAATTATTCAAAACTTTTACCGAAGAAATATTTAGAACGGCAAGACACCCAACTAAATACTAACAGATTTCCTCGAAATGCAGAGAAACATACCAAAAAATCTATCTAAGCAACCCGCAGCTCGTGCCTGCGGTTGGTGCCTATCCTCAAATTCGCTTTTTCATTCCATTCTATTCTTATTGCAATTTCTTTCCTTCACACACCATTTAACTAAATATGTGTGAAATATATGAGTTTTGTTACTTATAGGTTTCTATCTACAATGTTTCTAATTCCGCACGTACAGGTTAGTAGTACACAGGTCAGAGCATTTCATTAAAATTTTAATAACTATTTTTTAATTCTATCCCCTTTCAGATTTTCAACAAATTTTTTCCTAAATACTATATGCGTATTTCGATATAAACGCGTCGAAAACCGATAATTTTTACAATTCGCCAGTAACTTAAACAACAACTCCATTGCCTTAGGTGGACTGAGCATCCACCTGACATATTTTATCGTGAAAGTCATGAGAATTAAAGTTGTTAAATGTGATTTCGGATATTACGTTACGCCCACCAGTAAAGAAAAAAAGAAGAATTGTTATAGAGTCGATGCAACTGCTTTCGCGCACGATTAAGCAATATAGTAAATATTGGAGCATAAATTAACGACCAACATATTGTGGTTGAGTTGCAGCATCACATTGATAAGGACCAATCAGTTTGTTGACGGTGGGCTTTTTTTTTTAAAGCCATGGTTTGATGGCACGGTTGTATTCGGTGTGTGCCTACCCAGTGGTATAAGTCTCCAAAAGGTTCCTCCACTAACAAATACTAGGGAAACAGAATGCTTTGCGCGGGTATTCCGTAAAAAGGAGTGTCGCCTTTCTCTTTATATGGCGAGGGGAAAATTACCCCAGTGTACCTACTTGGTGGGCCATGGTGGCGTGCGCTATACAATTCGGTCCCTTTGGATAATGGGAGCAGCGGCTGGCTCGTAAGTGCGTGTCGGATCAGATTCTCGTACTCTTTGAAAGCGGAAACAACCTTTTTTGCGCAGGCGTGCGTTTTCTGTATTTTAGAAAAAAAATTAATAAAAAAAGAAAAATAGTGTAGGCAAGTGTTTGGTTTAAAGGCAGATGGAGCCTATTAGGAAAATTTTGAGAACGGAGTCCTTTTGGTTGTTGGATAAGTGGCGGAGCTGGAGTTTGGCGACATCGTCCTTAGGAGCACCGAGGTTGGGTACCCACACCCGACTGAGAAACCCTAAGTAACTTTATTGTTTGTCCACTTTCTGTCGTGCCGACAGTGTTGCTTCCTTCGTTACTTCCTCACCCATCCTTATAGCTTCCCGCACCCATAGTCCAGTCACTTAAGCGTGTTAAAGATACCCCCGGCAGCACGGGAGTAGTGCGAGTGGGTTCGTAACCAGTTTGGTTAGACCATACCTCGGGTGCACCCCAAAAACACATTTTGTTTATTTTGTGTACGTGCATATACGTAGTGTTGCTCTGTTTTTCTTCCTTTGCGAATAGTTTTGTTATTGTACGGGGCTAACGACCCACGCCGTCTTCACTTAGCAAGCCGGTCGCTCGGTTAGATCATTTTGTCACCTTCTTCCTTGTGCGGTGACTCGTTTGCTTAGTAGGTAGTGGGGTTGTTGGTAGGCTCTAACCAACAACCATTGTAGGTAAATGTAAATATAGGTATATAAACGCGTATATATAAGGAAAAGTGAAGGTGACAAACTGGCGCCCAACGTGGGGCCCAATATTTAAAGACATTTAGTTAGAAAAATTTTGGTTTTTTTTTGTTGGAAAGGTTGGAAAGGAGGTTGTGTGTTGGAAAATTCTGTGTCTTTCGAATAGTTGGTTGTTGTTGGCAGTTTTTTAATATTTTTCTTTGTTTTCATTAGTTCCTACTAATATCCAAAGGATATTAAAAGTGCCGAATCCAAGACAACATCCACAAATTATCAAGATACATATTACAAAGGAGTTTGGTGAATCCGTTCCGTTTTGTAAATTAGCAGTTTTCTATTTTGTTGTTGCTCACATTACCTGAGCATTTGTGTGTGTTATCCAGGTATTGAAAATTGTTCGTCAAGTGGGTAGGGACTGCTCCAGAAGTAGTAGTACCGAATTCGGTGGTGGATTTTATTTTTTTTTGGTCAACTTCAGATTTTTGTTGGGATTTTTTTTTTATTTTTTTGATATTAATTATTATTTTGAATTTATTTAAAAAAATTGTTTGTTTAATTTTGCTGTCAGCGTAGACAATATATTTGTTTTCGTTATTCAATTTTTGTGAGTTTTTTGTGGTTAGGCTCTTTTGCTGTTTTCGTGTCAGGGTTTTTTTTTACGGCCAGTACGCGATATGTTGACGGCGTGCTTTAGTCTTTCACACAATACACTTGATAGGACCTTATTTGCGATATTAAGGAGGCTTATTCCATGGGAATTGGCGCTGGTAGCCCTTTCTGTGGATTGGGCAGATCACCCTTAGGTTCTAATGTTGTTGTGTTGTGGTTGTAACCGCAAAAATATTCCTCAAAGTAATTTTTGGCGAATTTTGCGGGAGTGACAGTCCTTGACCGGATAAAAAATCCGGGTCGTTCCGGTATAAAGACCCACAGGGGGGCTTAGGTTCCAATCGTCGGGCATGCTTTCATTCGGCTATATTTTGCAATGGAGCTAAAACATGCACCTGATGAGCCGTATTGAATACCTCGGCCGGTAATTCATCGGACCCAACCGCTTTGTTGCTTTTTAAGCGGGCGATTGCTATTCGGACCTCTTCATAGTCGGGTAACGGAATACCTTTTCGATCGTCATCAAGCTGGAGAAGTGTTCCATCCATAAGTTCAGTATACTCTGAGCATCGATTACTAGCTCAGTCCTCTGCGTTCTACAAGAGATTTCTCCGGTACTGAAACCTTCCGTAAGTCGCCATATCCACATACTGACACACTTCGTCCTCTTTATTTTTTTCCTGCATCTTGCTTCCTTTTTTAGCAGTTCTTTTGCTGACACTTCCGAAAACCAATTGTTTCCGTAGCGACGCTACATAGGGAGTTTGAGATGACTTCTATCAAGTTGCTGATGAGTGCTCTCAGGAAGCAGGTATGCAAGCCGAGTAGAAAACCGTTCGACGTCGAATCTTCCTTGTGTGTGTTGACGTACTTGACTTGGCTGTCTTAATGAAGCATACTGTGCAACGTTTTTTGACCGACTCGAGAACAGCACGGATATGTGGTACCCATTAATTGTGAGGTAGTCATTTTTATGAATTTTTTGTGCACGTATGAGACTATGATGTGAGACACATGGTGTTGTTGTGGCCTAATGATTGGGCAATGTGCCGATAAGGGAAGGCAATATGCTGCATCGATGCGACCGTTTACTTTCATCACTCCTTTGATATCTAAAAAGTGGATATAAGGGGCTCGATTTTCGCACCTTTTGCTTTGTACGTAGCTCTTCTAATTCGTCAGGGAAGGCTTCTTCCTGAAGGCGACGACATACGACTCTTTCCGCATCAGTAATCCCAGACGCTGTAATTTCTCCAGAACGACGAATACAGTTTTTGGCATTGTAGATGAATCGTAATGTCCAACTCGTTACCTTAAGCAGTTTGAAAAATTCCAAAAATTTTAAAAGTTAATAACATACTCATCTGGTGTTGAGGTGAAGGTGAGAAGCACGATTTTCTTCTCTTCAGCAGCACACTCTGTTGACGTAATTGGGACATCTTTTTTTGGCCACTTGGACTCGGGACATTGTAAAAAAATAAGGACCTTTGAGCAAGCGTGTGTCCGAATCGGGCACTCTTATGGGTTCTGCCCGTGTAGCGTTGTCAGCAGCATTTAATGACGTGGGCAACCACCTCCACAGAGACGTGGTTGAAATAATTTCGGCGATTCTACCAGCAACGAATTGTTTGCATTCCCTTGTTGTCGAACGACAGCCATACATCTTCGAATCACTCCATAGCACGACACGATGTATTTTATACTTGTGATATTCCACCATGTATTTCTGAAGACGACTGCTAAGCACTGCAGCTTGAAGTTTAAATCGAGGAATCGTCATACCCTTCTAAGGTGCATAACGCGATTTAGCAGCGACGGCTTCTCCTTTGCATAAGCGTAAATAAGCGACGGCTGCATAAGCGCTGGAGCTGGCATCCGCGAATTCAAATAAATGTATATTGTCTGCTGTTGGAAGCATTGAAGAATAGGAACGTGGGATGGAAAAGCTTGTTACCTTTTGAAAGCTCTTCCACCATTATGTCCATTGCGCTACGAGTTGGTCTGGGATTGGGTCATCCCAATCAATCTGTCGTTTCCATAAAGATTGTAGAAGAATCTTCATGCTTATGGTGATTTTGGATAAAATCTACTTCTTTATTGGCGTTGGCACCGCTTACGCGATTATAGCCGAATCAATTACAGCGCGCCATTCATCTCTTCTTTTCGCTGTTTGGCGCCAGTTGGAAATGCCAAGTGCACCCAGGTCACTCTCCACTTGATCTTTCCAACGGAGTGGAGGTCTTCCACATCCTCTGCTTCCACCAGCGGGTACTGCATCAAATACTTTCAAAGCTGGAGTGTTTTCATCCATTCGGACGACATGGCCTAGCCAGCGTAGCCGCTGTCTCTTCATTCGCTGAACTATGTCAATATCGTCATATAGCTCGTACAGCTCATCGTTCCATCGTCTGCGGTATTCGCCGTTGCCAATGCGCAAAGGACCATAAATCGTTCACAGAACTTTCCTCTCGAAGGCTCCTAGAGCCGACTCATCATATATTGATAACGTCCACGCTTCTGTGCCATATAGTAGGACCGGTATAATGAGCGACTTGTAGAGCTTGGTTTTCGTTCGTCGAGAGAGGACTTTACTTTTGAATTGCCTACTCAGCCCAAAGTAGCACCTGTTGGCAAGAGTGATTCTGCGTAGGATTTCAAGACTGACATTGTTGTTGGTATTAATGCTGGTTCCTAGATAGACGAAATTATCTACGACCTCGAAGTTATGACTGTCAACAGTGACGTGGGAGCCGAGTTGCAAATGCGATGACTGTTTGTTTGATGACAGGAGATATTTCGTCTTGCCCTCATTCACTACCAGACCCATTCGTTTCGCTTCTTTATCAAGTCTGGAGAAATCAGAACTCACGGCGCGGTTGTTGAGGCCAATAATGTCGATATCATCGGCGTACGCCAGCAGCTGTACACTCTTATAGAAGATTGTATCTTCTCTATTTAGCTCTGCAGCTCGTATTATTTTCTCCAGCATTAAATTAAAAAAGTCACCAGATAAGGAATCACCCTGTCTGAAACCTCGTTTGGTATCGAACGGCTCGGAGAGGTCCTTCCCGATCCTGACGGAGCTTTTAGTGTTGCTTAACGTCAGTTTACTTAGCCGTATAAGTTTTGCGGGGATTCCAAATTCAGACATAGCGGCATAAAGGCAGCTCCTATTCGTGCTGTCGAAGGCGGCTTTAAAATCGACGAAAAGGTGGTGGGTGTCGATTCTCTTTTCACGGGTCTTTTCCAAGATTTGGCGCATGGTGAATATCTGGTCAATGGTTGACTTACCAGGTCTAAAGCCACACTAATAAGGTCCAATCAGTTTGTTGACGGTGGGCTTTAGTCTTTCCCACAATACGCTTGATAGGACCTTATATGCGATATTAAGAAGGCTTATTCCACGGTAATTGGCGCAGACTGTGGGATCGCCTTTTTTGTGGATCGGGCAGAGCACACTTAAATTCCAATCGTCGGGCATGCTTTCATCCGACCATATTTTGCAAAGAAGCTGATGTATGCACCTGATCAGTTCTTCCCCGTCGCATTTGAATAGCTCGGCCGGTAATCCATCGGCCCCTGCCGCTTTGTTGTTTTTTAAGCGGACGATTGCTATATGCACTTCTTCATAGTCGGGTAATGGAACAACTTTTCCATCGTCATCAATTGGAGTTTCGGGTTCACCATCTCCGCGTGTTTCCTGTTCACTGCCATTCAGCAGGCTGGAGAAGTGCTCCCTCCATAAATCGGGTATACTCTGGGCATCTGTCACTAGCTCACCTCCCTGGGTCCTACAAGAGTTTGCTCCGGTCTTGAAACTTTCTGTAAGTCGCCGTATCTTTTCATAGAATTTTCGAGCGTTACCAGCTTCTCAAGCTCCTCATACTCGCGCATCTCGGCCTATTTCTTTTTTTGTCTGCAGACGCGCCTTGCTTCCCTCTTCAGTTCTCGATATCTATCCCACCCGCACGTGTTGTGGTCGATCGCAAGGTTGCGAGGTAGGCAGTCTGTTTTCTCTCCACTGCGACACGGCAGTCCTCATCGTACCAGCTGTTTTTGCGACCTTTCCGAAATCCAATGGTTTCGTTTGCAGCTGTACGCAGGGAGTTTGCAATGCCGTCCCACAGTTCCCTTATACCGGGTTGCTGATGAGTGCTCTCAGAGAGCAGGTGTGCAAGTCGAGTAGAAAACCGCTCGGCAGTCTGTTGTGATTGCAGCTTTTCAACGTCGAACCTTCCTTGTGTTTGTTGATGGGCGTTTTTCGATACACAGAGGCGCGTGCGTATCTTCGCTGCGACAAGATAGTGATCCGAGTCAATGTTGGGACCTCGAAACGTACGCACATCTAAAACACTGGATACGTGTCTTCCGTCTATCACAACCTGATCGATCTGGTTGGAAGTTTTCCGATCTGGAGACAGCCAAGTAGCTTGGTGAATTTTTTTGTGCTGGAATCTAGTGCTACAGACAACCATATTTCGGGCCCCGGCGAAGTCGATTTGGAGATGTTTCGCCGTGGAGACTGAATTTTCCGACAGCCGTACCAAAGATACCTTCTTTGCCCACCCTAGCGTTGAAGTCGCCAAGCACAATTTTGACGTCGTGGCGGGGGCAGCGCTCATAAGTGTGTTCAAGGCGCTCGTAAAAGGCATCTTTGGTCAAGTCATTCTTCTCTTCCGTCGGGGCGTGGGCGCAAATTAGGGTGGTGTTGAAAAATTTTGTCTTAATGCGAATTGTGGCTAGACGTTCATCCATCGGAGTGAATGCCAGTACTCGGCGACGGAGTCTCTCTCCCACCACGAATCTGACACCAAATTTGCGCTCCTTTATATGGCCGCTGTAGTAAATTTCACAAGGACCCACCTTCTTCCGTCCTTGTCCCGTCCATCGCAATTCTTGGACGGCAGTGATGTCAGCCTTTAACTTTATGAGGACATCAACCAGCTGGGCAGCGGCACCTTCCCAATTAAGGGACCGGACATTCCAGGTGCATGCCCTAAAATCGTAATCCTTAAAACATTTGCGGGGGTCGTCATCAAAAGGGGGGTCTCTCATCCGAAGCTTAAATTGGTTTTTCATTGGGTTGTTTTTTCATGTGGTGGGTTCCAAACCCTACGCACAACCGCATGGGAATCGCCTTCTCTCACTTTAGCTCGCCTCCAAACGGATGTTCGTTGGCTACCCAGGGGATACGTGGTCTAAGACCGGACGTCGTGAGCTGCTTGAACCATATGCAAAAGAATCGTTTCTGGCCACTCCCAGGTGAATGGCAGTCAAAAACTTTCCTCACTTGCGTGAACTTCTACACATGGCTCCATCCCCCATGGCCATTTCTATCCCTAAAAGTGTCAGATGAAATCTTATGGAACTTAACGTAGAACTCAAAACAATCGGCAAGGGAATTCCAATACGTACCAAGCACATTGTCGACTGTAGACTTTCTCTCCTTGCCTACTACGTTGTTTGAGAAATTATGGTCACCATTCAACTTCGCTTGAGGGTTTTGTTGTTCGATACAAGATTGCGTAATTTGAACCCTGCGGTAGCAATAATGGCAATAGCTTCTTTGGAGACTTCATCGGCTTTTTTAACGCTCGTGAAACTGATGACTAAATCATCCACGTATATATTGTTGATGACGGCAGACGATCCACGTGGCATGTGGATTTGAAACTTCTATTCTATTCTGCACAGCAAGGCAAGCATATAGTTCCGAAAATCATCGAGGACATAACGTAGGTCTGAACCGGCTTGGAGGGATTTCTATCTCACCATAGAAGCGTTGCGATTCTGGTCGTTAGGTTTGATTACTACCTGCGTGTATATTTCTTGGAAATCAGCAGCGACGGCTGCAACCCTTTGACGAAACTTGAAAACTATTGTGATCAAATATTGAGCATGTTCAGGACCCTTGAGTAGTTCTGAGTTCAACGAAACGTTCGACGTAGCAGCGTCGGCGGCAAAAACAATACGTAGCTCGTCCAGCTTGTGC
The DNA here is from genome assembly GCA_037013455.1 of Ceratitis rosa. Classification (NCBI taxonomy): domain Eukaryota; kingdom Metazoa; phylum Arthropoda; class Insecta; order Diptera; family Tephritidae; genus Ceratitis; species Ceratitis rosa. Next base: position 204,197 of record JAWMAG010000022.1, on the reverse strand, counting down.
GGATTTACCACCCCAAACTGTGATAGATACCAAGTGGAAGAAGTCATTAGCGTAACTTCATCCGGCTTCAACAATATGGCGTACCCTTTCTACACATACTTTTGTATCTTACGTTTATAGCTAGCGTCATAATTGTCATCTTTCAGCATGCGGTTTTCAAGCTTCTGCGAGCGTTTGAGTGTTATGTCCATAGCAAACAAACTTCATACCTGTGGTCAAGAAACTTCGTTGAATTCTCTAAGATTATTCTTGCTCGACGATTTTTATCCGACTCAAACACGACGGTACTACGGACACCAAAACTCTCTACTGAAAAGTACTCGTTTACTAAATTATGCAAGATCTGAAGTGACTATGATTTATATTCCCGAATATGCAGAGCACAAGGCTGACGGACGGTATTTTGAGAAAGCGGACCATAGGCTGCCCACCCGAGATGGGTTTCGACAGCTAGTGGCTGTTCTGGACCTGCGCAACATCTTGCTAACTGTTGTCTATCCCTATTAAAATGACGGGAAACAGAAACTTCCCTCGCCCCACAACGATCCGTAAACTGCGTGAGCTCCTCGGAAAGATCAAGTTTTATAAAAAATTTCTTAAAAACGCTGCTAAGTCTCAGGCTCCTCTGCACCAATACACCCAGGGCGCTTCAGTCAAAGGTTCACAACCAGTCGCTTGGACAACTGAGGGCGATGCTGCCTTCATTGTCTGTAAAGAAGAGTTGAGAAAATCAACCTTGCTGGTCTATCCGGATACATCGCTTCCGTAGGCTATCTTCAGAGTACGCATTCGTAGACAGGACGAGCAACAGGACTCCCACGTCCTGCGACCGGTAAATATTCCAGGATGTGATAAGCCAATCTATTGCGATGTAAAAAGAATTTTTGACGCTCTCCATAGCGTCAGTCATCCCGGAGCACAAGCATCCATAAAGCTGGTGACAGAACGCTACGTCTGCCCTAACATCAAGCAAGATTGTCGGCTGTGGGACCGAACATGTGTAGCCTGTCAACGAAATAAGATGACTCGTCATGTCTCATCCCCCATTCAAAATTTTCCAGGACGAACGCAGCGCTTTGAACATATACACGTGGACATAATCGGACCATATGTCCCATGTAAAGGATATCGTAGCTGCCATACAATCATTTACCGTTTTACTTGGTTTCCAGAGGCTTTTCCTATAGAAAACATTTGAGCCGAATGTGTCGTCCGTACTCTTTTCGCAGGATGGATAAGCCGCTATGGAGTACCGACTCGAATTACGACCGACCAGGGGACACAGTTTGAGAGTCAACTCTTTAACGCTCTCGCTCGCCTCCTCGGCAGCAAACACATACACACCACCGCGTTCCAATTTCTTTAATCTTTTCAATCAAATAATTCGTAATATCAGCAAACTACGAAAGTATTTAACCACAAAAACATCAAGTTCTAAATAAAGATATTCTCCAATTCGATCGCGTTTATCTGATGAACTCAAAGAGTAAAATGTTAACTTCTCCATGTTTGATTTGACCATGCCATCTTCAGGATTTACGGAAAAGGTATTATACCCTTGCTGCTTGTAGCGCAAGAGAAGCACATGCGTTTTGTTTCGGACGTTGGTTTTAGACAATTTTCAAAAGAAATAAAAATCTTAGCACAAAATAATTGGTTATAGACATGCATGGCATTGAAGGTGAAAAGCAATTTTTTCGAATGGTTTGAAATCAGCATGTTCGTCTGTTAAGGATAGTTCTAACTGTGCAGGAACTTACGGTTTAGAAAGTAACTCATTGTCCAGATTTCATATGGTAGTTCTTCAGGTGTACAAAACAAAATTTTTTGATATGTTATTTAGTTGATTCCTGCCTCGTTTTTTATTCAGTGGTCCGACATCGTCTTGTCAGTTTCATTCCAGCAACTTGCCATGTATGTAAGTGCTAAATCCTTAAAGGATGTGATTGCTTTGCATTTGGGACAACTCTGCCTACGTCATTCATCGAAGGGAAAAATGAAAATATAAAGAATATTTCTTCTTCTTCCTCCACTTGTAAACCTTCTATTTGCTAAAAAATAAAATGATTTATGTAAAAACATCTTGAGAAACGGTGTATAAAATGATACTTGTCGTTACGTTAGTGGGTTTACGAGTATATGGGCAAGGCGCAAATGTACAATATATTGTAGTAGCAAATCCGCTGGTGATAACTTTGATTGACATATTGATAATTATAATTGATAAAACTTTACTTCATCGTAAACGGAGAAATGTCTTTTCAGATGTACCAAGTACAGGATGGCGATGAATGGGTCGGTAAGGTCGTCGCAGATGTATTGGTATATGGGTGTTTCCATTAAATTCGTCCACCGCGACTTAAAAAATCAAAACGCTCGCAGAATTTTTATAGACACAGAAAATAGAAGAAAAATGTTGATATTTTACTATGTAAAAAAAATTTTCAGCTCTTTCTAATTTTAAATTCCAAAAAATTGTATGCAAAACTTATAACTCTTTTATTCACTTTAAAACCTGTAGAATGTATTACTTTTAATTGCTGCTGACGAAATAAATATATATGTAATATCGCAGTTTGGTATATAAGTAATTGATACAACTAAATACAAGTTAATATAAAAATGAGAGATGAGATCAAACTGTGCATCAATAACGGTATTTTTTCATTTCTATTTTGGCAGCATTCGTGTGTCACGTGCGTAATGCAAAAGAAGTACATAGTTCCATAATTACCGTAATATAAGTTTAAGTGTCTTATTATTTTGTGTGTTAAGCAAATTTATTGTTTACTAAAATAATATATTAGTATAAATAGCAATCTGCAGAAGTTAAATTTTTTTTTTACTTTTGAACTTTGTCACGTGCGTAATGGTAAGTACGAAAAATTTAATGCTCTTAATTAAAGTCCATTTGATAAATATTATTTTACTTTTACAATAAATATTAGAAGTCAAGTAATGCTAAAAATCAAAATCGGTGGAGGGAGAGGCTTAAGCAAGATGAAAATAAGCGAATATGTAAATGTTGCTCGAACAGGATATCACTTAAGGAAAAAAATAAGTTGGATTAATTTTGTAGTACCTTAATTTTTAATTTTTATTTTCCATTTTTGAATAAAAGTTTAATTTTTTTTTCAAAAACTTCTGAAAATATATGTAAAATTACTAAAATATGTATGAAGGTAAAAAGTGTCACGTGCGTAATGTCACGTGAGTAATCAATATTTTTTTGTTTTTTTTAGACAAAGTATGATCAGTTGTTTTCGAAGCAAACATAATTATGAAGCTCCATTATTAACCTTTATAAAAAAAAATTTACCAGAATAAAAATCTCCTACAATTCGCTCACTTTCGCATTTTTTCTCTCGGTTTTAAAAGCAACTTCCATTTTTGTCACGTGCGTAAGTCAACTTTGATTGACTGCAACTTGGGTACCCAGTGCTCAATTTTGCAACATTTATACTTTTTGGATAAAACTCATCACATGCAATGTAGCGATCCTAAAAGAAGTGACTTCTTCCCATTATATTTCTATTTTTACACCATTCAAACGCAATTAAACGCGTACGAATGTCGCGTGCATAACCATGGAAACACCCATATGCTTTAATATATTTTTGGCTAAACATTTGTGTTGAAGACATGAGCGAGGACCTCAATGAATTTTAAATTTTAGAAAAACATATAGATAAAATTCCTAATTAACCAAAAATGAAATACTGAATTACTTACTCTCCATGAATGTACTAATAATTAAAATACTTACCAGCAACCCTACTTCCGTTACTACAAAAAAGGAGAAATCAAAACAAAAACGTATAAATATGTATGTATTGGTAATTTTAAGTTATTAGTTAAATAATTTTCGCTCGCTCGAACTGCCGGTTGTGTTATAAATAAATTATAAATACCATACATATAAATAATAAAACCCTAAATTGTGAAATTAAAGTTTCAAATAATAAAATAAAATAAATTTTGTGAAAACTGTTTAAAGAAAAAAACAAAGTGTTTTTAATTAAAACGGAAAACAATAAATAAATACAGCAAGTAGGTGATTTATACATGGTGCCGAAACCCGCTTATCGGAGCGAACTGTGAAAAAGAAAAAAAGATAAAGACATTTTATTTAAAAAAAACTAAATTTAAAAAAATTTTTAAAAACAATTAACGCGATTGACGAAAAACGTAAGCGAGCGAAAAATCGCGTTGTCATAACTCGGGCGTTGTATTATTATTAAAATCAGTAAAAAGTTGGTGCTGTGACCAAAAAAAAAAAAAATTGAAAGTGCAGTGATCTGTGCAACAACATAAAGAAAAAATATATATTTTATATATATATACGCACATACATGCAGTGACAAAAAATATACATAGTTACATATACAGTGAGCGCACTTCGTTTAGCCGAATGTCAAGTTGTTCCAATTATTTGACGTTATTGTGAAAATTGCTACGATATCTTATGCCAGCTGTGGATATTTTGCATTTTGCATATACAACCATTTATTCTTTTACTGGAATTAGTCTGCACATGGTGAACTTAGAGTATTGTCAGTGGAAAAAGGTAATAAGTGCTAATTTCAGTGCGCATTTCGTTTAGCCGAATTGATGGTTAGAGCCATTTAAAAAAGAAATAGAGAAGTAAGTTACATTTTTTTAGGAAAAATCTTATATCTGACACTGCATGAATTTGTTGGAGTCATTTTAATTATTAAGTTTTGTTTTTTTATACCCTTTAAGGTCCTGCTGAAAGGACCACACTTGTCAATTAAAAGGAAAGCTGTTATAACGGCGCATAAAGAAAACCGCTTGATTAATTTGCAGATTGCCTTAATGATTCTCAGATCTGAGCAAACTAATAGAATTTTTTTAAAATTGGGCAAGAATTATGACCAAAAGAAAAAAACTAAAGGTAACAAAAAAATTACAACACGCAAAAAAGGTCAAATTAAAGACCTGGTAACAAAAAAAAAGCTTACCGCTTTACAAATTATAGCGGAACTTGATCTTCCCATTAAAAGCGACGTGTTCGGAAAATTTTAAGCACAACAGGAAACGTTGTTTACAAAAAGTAAGCAAAAGCAGCTGCACTGACAAAAGGACATAAGGATTCAAGATGCAGTTAGCTAAAACGCACATGAAATGGACGTCAGAATGGAAAAATTTAATTTTTTCCGACAAGAACAAATTAAAACTCTACGGCCGTGATGGATTTAGTTACTTTTGGCATGATTTGAAAGCAAAATAGGAACCAAGGTTGAGCAGGAATTTTGGTGGGGGAAGTGTCATGATTTGGGGAACCTTTTCTTATTATGGGAGATCTACAATATGCTAGGTTCCAACAAAAATGAACAGCGAAATCTACGCGGGCATGTTGGTAGCAGAATTAATCATTTTTTCAAGGACTGTCATCAACAATTTGACCTTTTTTCCGTGTTGTAATTTGTGGATGTGATGGAAAAGACGTTCCTTTACCTGATCATGAAGAAGTTCCAATAGCAATCACCCGCTTACAAAACAAAAAAGCGGCAGGAGCTGACGGCCTACCGGCAGAACTATTCAAACATGGCGGTGAAGAGTTGAAAAGGTGTATGCAACAGCTACTTTGCAGAATTTGGTCGGACGACCATATTTCCAGGCATTTTTTCAAACAAAATATTTTTATTTTTGATGTGTACATACGAAAAATTTCTTCAAAAATTGACAGACACATTCATAGACAACAAAATTATAGACGGCCACAAAGGAATTAATAACGGAAAAAATACCGTTAACCATTACATTCATACTAAATGCAAAAGTGAAAAGAGTTGTCTGACACTCACAAATTGGAGTAGTTTTTGTTTTTGTCATGTTTTTCTCATCTTTTCCACTCAATTGATTTTTTTTCTTTATGAATCCGTTGTAAATAATGTAAACAACGGTATTTGAAAAAGTAAATAGAAGGGATTATATGTGCAATTTAACTATTAAAGTGTGTTTTTTTACAGTGTGAAAACTCATTCTTGACAAACTCTATTTCAAGACTACTGTGCACACTCCCACACTAGAGGTTCGAAAAAATGAGAATTTTCAGTATTTTTTTTTTGCTATTAAATAATTTTATTTTACAAAAGTAGTGATATGGTATTATTAAACAATGTTTTGACTTGAAGTTCCAAAAAAAGGTCCTTGCGGTGACAATCATAAGTCCTTGGAGATTCATCTGAAATCAATCGGATAAAAAAAATTAGTTTTATAAATAAATAATCCTGGGCCTGATCCAAGGGTTTTTTTTTTTGTTTTTCAAAAATTAACAAAATGGCGGCCTCATGAAATTTTTGTCTAGATTTTTGGGAAAAAATCAACAGTTAATTGGCCTTAAAAAATCGAAATTTTTCAAAAAAAAAAATCCTTCGATTTTTTCCCAAGTTTATTATGTATTCCTAAAGCTGTATAAATTTCATTAAAATCAACTTAGCGGTTTTCGACTTACAGTTCAAAAAACATAGTTTTGAGAAAAACGCGTTTAAAGTTTCACACTAGCGCTTTGAAAGGCCCGAGCTCTCTTTGTTATTTGTCGAATAACTTAAAAACGAATTATCGGATTAACTTGAAATTTTCAGAGATTATTTTTAAGATATTATACTTAACGAAAATGCAAAAAAAAAAAATTGATTTTTTGAAAATTCTGACTACCCCTAACCCCTTAAAACAGCTGGTGTATCGTGTTAACACATTTAGCACACATATCCATACATAGACGAGTAGGTGCATAAATAACCCTAAAGATACAAGATAGATTTCGTACTATCTTGCCATCTCGACATAAAAAATAATAGTTTACATTATATTATTTAATTTATTTTATATACGATTTATATACTCGTATATTTTTATACATACTCGTATATTCACACGTATATTTAAACTCGTATATTTCAATTCATGAACATACATACGTGCAAGTGTGAGTGATATCTTTTTAAATATTTTTTTCTTTCGTTTTAAGATCTTGTTCAGTCAATAATTTAGCTTTACTATTTCCTATAAGTTACGTTTGGAATTATATCCAATCAGTCATTTGCAACAATAAAAACAAAAGAAGAAACGAACACTCGCACATATGCTAAATTCATTTTCCGAATTTACAAATTTTCTGTGGGTAATAGTGCAAATATTGATTTCACTATCTGCTGGATGGGTATTTCTCAAAAAAGGTTTTTTCCCCAAAAGCCCTTAATGCCAATTGGACACAGCCCAAAAAAATCTCTAGAGCAAGAAACAGAAATTGCCAAAATGTCAGATGCTGAGGGTAAAGCAAAAACTACTTCGCTAGATTCTACAAGTGCGAAGAGGGAATCTTCACAAACGCGTTTAAGAACTAAAGCGTACAACCCCTGTGCTTTCTGTTTTTTAAATTATAACAGAAAGTGAAAGCCTAATGAGACACGAGGGCTGCTATATATATTTCTGGCCTAATAATGAAAACACGAAAATTTATCAACGAAAATGGTTTTATTGTTTTTCAAAATATTCTCCATCAAGATTTATACACTTTTGCATGCGCTCAAACCAATTTTCGAAGCACTTTTTCCACTCCGATTGAGACACCTCCAAAACATGGTTTTTGAATGCTTCAACAGCATCTTCTGGCGACGAAAATCGTTGACCACGCATTTTTTCTTAATGTGTGGGAATAAAAGGAAGTCATTGGGTGCCAAGTCAGGGCTGTACGGCGGATGACCCATCAATTCGACGTTTTGGCCGGTCAAAAAGGCGCTGGTTTGAGCCGATGTGTGAGAGCTCGCATTGTCATGGTGCACAATGATTCGTCTTCTCTTGTTCGTTTTTGCAATTTCTCCGAAGACTTCAGGAAAAAAAATGGTGGTGTACCACTCACAATTGACCGTCCTACGTTGCTCCAGAGGAACAGTCGCCGCATGATCAGTTTTGCCGAAGAAACAGGCGACCATTTGCTTCGAAGTGCTTCTTCCACGAACAACTTTCGTTGGATTTGGTTCGTCTTGGAAGACCCACACGGTCGATTGCTGTTTTGTTTCGGGCTCATACGTATAGATCCATGATTCGTCACCTGTGACGATCTTATAAACGTCTTTTGAAGCACCGCGATCGTATTTTTTCAGCATTTCTTTACACCAATCCACACGAGCCTTCTTTTGAGCGATTGTCAAATTGTGCGGGATCCAACGAGAACAAATCTTTTTTACGGCCAGGTGTTCATGCAATGAAAGCTGGTGGGAGAAATGCACAGGCATGCCTCTATCTGAAGGTATGTTACATGACGGTCTTGCATTATCAGTTCACGGAATTCGTCTTTGAGCGAGCGTCGGCCACGATTGAATTCGTTGTACCAGTTTTTCACAGTGCTATAGGATGGTGCTTCATAGCCATACAAAGATTTAAGTTCATCGATGCTCTCTTGTCGTGATAATCCACGTCGAAAGTTGTGAAAAATGATCGCCCGAAAAAGTTCACGAGTTAATTCCACTTTTTGACCGAGATGAATTTTTTAATTCCCTGTAAATAAAACAATTCACGATTAAATGACAAAACGTTCTGAGTGATGTTATGCTAAAAAATGTCAAACTTTCCAATGGAAATGTCAGATTGCATCTGGCAACACTTAGTGTTGCCTAGGCCTGACCTATATATAGCAGCCTACGTATATAATATATTAAAACGTATATATGAAAACCACGCGCTTTCCCCATCACAAGTATATAACACAAAAAACCGCTTATTATTCTATATCCCCTCACGTATATAAACTCCCCTTTTTATATACGCCAACTGGTCCAAAAACACATTCCAAAAGGACCAGAATCGGACCAAATGCCTTCTCATATATCCTCCCAAGTATATACATACTCTCAGTATATACACCCCAACAGGGCCGAAACTCATTGCAATGGGCCCAGAACCGGACCAGTGTAAGCACATTACACTGCCCAAAGTCACCACCGCATAGCAAGTCACCGCTAGCCAACCGTGGTACATGTATATACATACACATATATACATAAAGTGTTTTTTTTTCAAATTCCGTCAATTTCTACTTCTTCGCTATTTACAATAGCAAGCGGGCAAAGACACGTATGTACATAAGTATACATACGTACATACTCGTGTAAGCTAAACAAAGCACCCAGCATACAAGCAGGGTATAATAAAAACCCAGTATACGTTTATACATTGCTGTGCTCAGACGCGCTGAGACAGTACAGTACCCCACATAAAAGCTTCACACTAAATAAATTAATTAATAATAATATATATATACATATATAAATATATAAATAAATATTTTATAATAAAATTTTATAAAATCAATATCTCACAATGGAGGATAAAATGAAGAAGCCCCAATCACTCCACCCCCTTACAGGAAATCCCAGGCGGCAGAAGAGGAATTCTCCCAGCTACACAAAAAATTTGTACATGAGCTCTCCAGGATGGAACAATTCTGCGGAAAATGGTGGGACACCAGTGAAGAAACTCATTGCGAAGCAGCACTCAAAATTTTCAAGGACCATCTGGAAAGGCACATGGAACTAGTGGAGGCAGCCAACCAAAACCTACAGATGAGCAACGTGGAGGATGAGAAGACACGCTCAGCATGCGCAGAGGCCTACGAGACAACAAATGACAACGCAATGCTCACGAAAATCAGGATAAGTGAGTTACTTGGCCAAATCCAACAAAGTATGGATTCCTCCCATTTAAACACCCCCATCACAAAGATGCCCCCCCCAACACAAGCTGACTCACTCAGCTTTGTCAAGGTACCTGCATGTGACACAGAAATCTTCTATGGAGGATATGAAGATTGGCCCTCATTTAGGGACATGTTCACAGCAGTGTACATCAACCACCCCCAATTATCCGAAGTGCAGAAACTATACCACTTGAGACAAAAAACAAGAGGTAAAGCTGCACTCCTCATAAAAAATTACCCTCTCAGTGGCCACAATTTCTCATTAGTATGGGATGCACTCAAGGCACGCTACGAAAATAGAAGAATAGTAGTGGATGGCCAAATAAAAACGTTGTTCAACATCCAACCTGCCCACACAGAGAACGGAGAGAAGATTCAACAGATCCAGACGACAATAAATAATTGTCTTCCTACCCTACAGGCAAATGGTGTATCAACAGAAAGCTGGGACCCAATGCTTGTCTACCTCTGCTCGTCAAAACTGCCGGACGAGACACTAGCTCTCTGGGAGCAATCACTCAACTCAAGGAAGGAGTTACCTCGATGGTCAGAAATGGACCAATTTCTGACAGCTCGGTACGAGGTGGTGGAGCGACTCAGCACATATAGACCCAATAAGCCGAAGATCAGTCAGCCCAGCTATCCCCAACGGACACCAGCAGTCCCTCCCCCAACACTCAATTATCGGAACAAAACCCAATCGTTCCATACTCAAAACAAAAGGCAAGTTTCATGTAAACTATGCCAATCAAACCACTCGATGACAACGTGCGTCAAATTTCGAGAACTATCCGTCTCAGACCGGAACAAGTTTATTAAAGACAACAACTACTGCAAAAATTGCCTGGCGTACTCGCATTTGGAGAAAGATTGCAAAAGCAACTTTACGTGTGTTTATTGTCAAAGACGTCACCACTCCCTCCTCCATTACACTGCGAGCAACCCCACGCCTTACCCCCCAAAACCTCAAAGAAACTTCAATACTTCTGAAGTGACAGTCGAGGAAGAACAGCCCTGCACCTCTAAGCAGGCATCAAAAAACTCAAAGGCAAATGAAAGTGGTAGACCAAAAACTCTATCCCACTATTCGAGTAACAAAGAAAGGACATTGCTTCCCACAGCAAATATTCCCATTCTCCACAAAGGGGAAGTAACTCACATCAGAGCTCTCATTGACCAAGGCTCTCAAAAAACTTTTGTAACATCCCGTATACAAAAGTTACTTGGTCTCCCCACCACAAAAGCCAACTACCAAATTTTTGGCATGGGCGGTAACACAGTCCAAAACTCGAATAGAATATGCTCTATTACGATATGCTCAGCTAATCAAACAGTAAAAATCGCAGCTCAAGCGATAATATTGTCTCAATTGACGCATACTCTCCCATCCTTCAAAATAAAAGAATTAGATTTAACAGAATATCTCTCACTACCATTAGCAGACCCCAACTGCTTCACACTACCTAGAATAGACATGGTCATTGGTAGCGATATAATCCCCAAAATATTCATCCCAAGCCTTAAAATTAATGTAGGCGGCAGGTTAATAACCCAAAACACAATATCTGGGTGGATATTAAGTGGACCAGTTGTGGAAGAAACCACCTCATTCTCTACTCAGGGGATTGAAACCCCTTCAGAATCACTAGGAGATTTACTCAGGAAATTCTGGGAACAAGAAGAGGTACCACCGGCCCCCACATACACAGACGATGATGAATACTGTGAAGCGCTCTACAAATCAACCACTCATCGACGAGAAGATGGTCGGTATGTAGTAAAGCTGCCATTCAAATCAGCATGCCCGGACTCCATCGCACTCGGGCACTCCAGACCTGCAGCATAGCAGCAATACCTCAGCGTGGAACGAACTAACGATAAGAAAGATGAGCTTCGGAACACCTATTCAGAAGTCCTAGAGGAATACCTAACGTTAGACCACATGGAACCAACCCGTTCACGAGAAATCATACGCGACGGTAAATATTTCTCCTTTTTACCTACCCCATCACGCGGTGATTAAACCTGGAAGTAAAACTACTAAAGTCCGTGTAGTTTTCAATGCCTCAAAAGCCTCGCATTCCGGTCTCTCACTCAATGACGTATTACATACTGGCCCCGTTCTCCAAAATGACTTAATGATTCTCATTCTAAAATGGAGATTATATAAGTATGTATGTGTATTTAACGGCGATATTGAAAAAATTTACCGCCAAATATACGTCCATAAGGCAGACCAAAACTTCCAACGCGTTCTATTCCATAGAACGCCCAATAGTCCAATAGAAGACTTTAAACTAAAAACGGTCACATTCGGTGTCAACTGCGCTCCATACTTGGCAATAAGGACACTCCACCAATTAGCCGAGGACTCTAAGTAGACATACCCCCACGTATCGAAAATATTAAGAGGAGAGACATACGTAGATAACATCCTCTCAGGCGGACATAATCTCGACTCAGCCGGCGAATCGATACATAAAGTTATCGAAGTACTCAAGTCAGCCGGATTCCCGTTAAAAGAGATCACAGCAAACCACAAGTCACTGCTGAAAGACATCCCCCAGTCTGATCTTTTAGATGAAGAATTTCTCCAATTCCAAGAGGCAAGTTCTACAAAAACCCTCGGAATAAAATGGAATGCTCTCACTGATGCATTTTCGTACTCAGTTGACCCCCCCTTATCCTCAGACACTGCCACGAAACTACAGATTCTCTTATCTGTCGCGAAACCTTTTGACCCGGCAGGATGGCTATCGCCCATAATGATAGCAGCGAAAACTCTTCTTCAACAACTATGGATGGAAGGAACAGACTGGGATGGAATACCTTAAGGAAAAATCTCGCCGCAATCGAAGAAATAAGGATACCTCGATGGGTGCAATTCAGCCCAAACAGTTCCATTCAGCTACACGGATTCTCAGATGCTTCCGAGAAGGCATTCTGCAATTGCGTATATTTACGAGTCCAGCAAGGTGAAGCTGCTACATCCCACTTACTCGCAGCCAAGAGTAAAGTAGCCCCCTTACAAACCGTCTCTCCCTAGGCTGGCGCAGTTTTACTAGCAAAATTAGTAAAGCAGATCCGATCCTCCCTAAATCTGCCATCTCATGAACTAATTTTGTGGACAGACTCCTCCATTGTATTAGCATGGCTGGAAAAACCCCCATGGACGTGGAAAACATACGTAGCGAACAGGACATCTCAGATCCTCGAACTCGTGAATAATGCTACGTGGCGACATGTCTCGAGCGCTGACAACCCAGCTGATCTAGGTACGCGTGGAGCTAAACCCCAAGAACTCGTCAACTGTTCACTCTGGTGGAAAGGCCCCGACTAGGCCATCGCCTCTTTGGCCGAAAAGTTCACCAACACAATCGTCCCCTCCCGAACAACGACAAATTGAAGCATTCCACGCTTTAGAATCTCCTGATTTTCTAGACCGTTTCTCCTCATTTTCCACCGCTCTCAGAGTAACAGCGTACATATTTCGTTTCGCGCAAACGCGCTAGGAAACTGCCAAATCCGCCCTCTACCACTCTCACTCAAAGCGACATAAAGTTCGCAAAAACTCGTCTCATAGCTGTCACCCAGCGAAAATACACCACTGGAGTCGAAATTTCCGATAGAAAAAAGATGTACTCTCAACCCCTTCTTGGATAAATCAGGACTGCTGCGTGCAAATGGACGTCTCACTCATGCCGCCCTCAGCTACGATGAGCGCCATCCAATTATCATCCCCGATAATTCCCGATATTGCTCCCTCCTCCTCGAGTTCCTCCACTCAACTCTACTGCGCGCGGAAAAGCAGCTGATGATTCGCGTGGTCCAACAGGAATACCATATTCCCCGAATCCGCCAGAAGGTAAAATCCTGCATATTTCGGTGCAAGACATGCACGATATACAAACAGAAGATGAGCACGCAATTGATGGCAGCGCTACCCCCTGAACGGTCCACATATACACTCCCATTCCATACTACCGGTGTAGATTTTGCCGGCCCATTCCTCGTCAAAACCTCGACTCTCCGCCGAGCATCCCATTCCGAAGCATACGTGTGTGTATTCGTATGTTTCTCGACAAAGGCCATTCATCTGGAAGTATGCTCCGACCTAACAACAGAAGAGTTTAAGGCAGCATTCGCACGATTTGTAGGACGAAGAGGCATTCCCCACAAGATAATGTCTGACAACGGCAAAACCTTCGTAGGAGCACAGCGAAGCCTCCAAAGAGAGCTATCCGCCTTCCTTGAAGAAGTTTCGGACAAAACCACAACGGAATATGTCATTCACGGACTTGCATGGCAATTTATACCGCCTTACGCTCCACATATGGGAGGACTTTGGGAAGCGGCAGTGAAGAGCTTCAAAACTCACTTCACTAAAGTCGCTGGAAATCAAAAGTTCACCTTCGAAGAATTTACCACTCTCCTAATACGCATCGAAGTGGTACTTAACTGCAGACCACTCTCTCCTATGTCTCAAGATCCCGAAGACTTGAAGGTATTAACCCCAGGCCACTTCTTACGAGGCGCGCCCTTACTCTCGATCCCTGAGCCAAACTCAGAAAATCGCTCACTCATTAATGAATGACAAGAATTAAGAGTACTCCATCATCAGTTCAGCAAGCGCTGGACAACTGAATATCTCCACCATCTTCAAAACCGCTATAAATGTAAAGGATCCCAGCGAAATATGAAGGAAGGTGATCTCGTCGTCATCAAAGACGACCTCCTACCCCCAAACGAATGGCGACTAGGTCGCATAACCAAACTGCATCCCGTTCGCGTGGTAGACATCCGCATTCAAGGCGGAACGGTCACCCGCAACATAACCAAACTCTGCCTTCTGCCACCCGCTTAGCTTACACATCCCCCTCTCTCTCTCTCTCGAAAAGCTAAACTCTGCACGCCTCCACTCTCCATCATCTCATACCAAAATTGCTTTTCGAACGATGTCTTTTCAGATCACAGAACTTCGGCAAGTGTCGGCTGTGCTGCCGCACCCACTCGTTGCGCCACTGTCGTGCATTCCTGGCAATGACTCCAGACGAGCGATACGAGCCTGCGAAGGTGTATAAATATTGCACCAACTGTTTGGCGACCTCGCATGCGACGGGAAGCTGCAATTCTCAAGACAGCTGTCACCGCTGCGGACTGGCACACCATACTCTGCTGCACAGCTTCGCACGCACGACATCAACACTAGCCACGCCCAGCAGCTCGAAGAGAGCCCCCAAACCACCACCAGGTAAACCTGTTGCCAGTGGACGAGTATCCAAAGGAGCAGGATTCGGGACAAAATCCCGAAGGCATTCCACCTCGGCCCTCCAACGTCGACTCACTGGCCTAGTCAGTGAAGCCAAGAAGGCACTACAACAGCTGGAAGAATTGGTGAATGTTACAACCCCGCAGGCCCCCAGGCATGTTGAAGACATGAGCGAGGACCTCATCGAATTTTAAATTTTATAAAAACTTATAGATAAAATTCCTAATTAACCAAAAATGAAATACTGAATTACTTACTCACCATGAATGTACTAATAATTAAACTACTTACCAGCAACCCTACTTCCGTTACTACAAAAAAGGAGAAATCAAAACAAAAATGTATAAATATGTATGTATTGGTAATTTTAAGTTATTAGTTAAATAATTTTCGATCGCTCGAACTGCCGGTTGTGTTATAAATAAATTATAAATACATATAAATAATAAAACCCTAAATTGTGAAATTAAAGTTTCAAATAATAAAATAAAATAAATTTTGTGAAAACTGTTTAAAGAAAAAAAACAAAGTGTTTTTAATTAAAACGGAAAACAATAAATAAATACAGCAAGTAGCTGATTTATACAATTTGGTTTAGTTCTAAAAAATATGTACTTGTGGTTTTGTTGTAAAACAGACAAACAAGTATACATATCATTTTGATAAGCGACACCCTCTATCTTGGTAACTTTTTAAGTCAAATGGGCCTGCGCAAATGTAAATGGTCGGGAAAATGTGGCACGTAAGATTCCCATCAGTTGCGTCTGAGATCTCTTTTTATAAATTGTACAAATATTGCAATTAAAAATTGTGGACCTAATCATATTTTTAACTTTTGGTAACCAATTCTGGGTTCTTATTAGATGCAGCATAACCATACAAAAACATGTTATGGACAAATTGGACGTATAACATAGACAATCTGCAGCTATATGGACGGTTAATTGGATGACGCTCGTTATACGATAAGTCTAACGATGCCCCAAGTCAACCAACAGCCCTCATTAAATCATCTTATAGTTATAGCTTCACTCTTACTATTAACGGGCTTCCTCGATTTCAAATACGAGTATTCTACACCATGGAAATGCTTTTGAGACAATTATCAAACGTTGAGTCGTTATTCTAATTTCTTCGGAAGAAATCAAAAGAGATTTTGTTTGAAAGTAGGCTTTCGTTTTCAAGTGGGTTTGCTTAAAGAATCTCATTACACATGATAAAACTTTCAGATCTCTTGACCAACTTGAAAAACGGTCAAGAAAATCGTTCGAACGTAGTGTAGTAGCATGAGTGCTTATTTTCTTCTCTGTTGTTGTATCGATCTCTTGAGTTCGCTATTTGGATCGCCCGTTCCACCATGAAGAATTGTTTATCAAGTCTGGATCGGAAATTCCTCTGCTGGCCAAATCAGCTGGGTTGGAAGCTGAATTCACATGAAGCCAATTGTTGCTTCCCACCATTTCACCGATCTTTGTAAATCGGTGTGCTACGAAAGTAGAACATGTACATAGGGATTAGTGTGTCCATGAGAGTATTATCGTTGAATCGGTCCAAAAATGTAATTTTAAATGTCCCATTTCGAGGTTTTTAATTACTGAATCTATAATTTCTGCTAATAGTACAATATTTCACGTCGGAGAGTTCTAAGTGAGGTATTGATATGGCTTTCACGGAGGCTACTTTGGTGTTTGCCTTGAGTAGTAGTTGTACATGAATTTTTGCCACTGGATAAGTGTTTTTTGAGATACTGATTCATCCCTGTATGTTACTTCTAACCATTAGAATTGTAGCAGTAATTGTAATTGGCACCAGCCATCCTAGTGGATCGAATAGTTTTGCAATGGATTGTTTTGTAATGCCATCACCATTTTCTGCAAGGGCATTCCATTTGATTCCCAAAGCTCTAACGGTACTAGTATCTGCAAATTCCAGAAAGTCTTCTGTGATGAGATGATCTCTTTGTATGCCATTTAAAATTTGGTTACAGTTAGCAGACCACTTTCTCAAAGGAAACCCGGCTGACTGAAGGACTTGAGATATTTGATCCCTAGCTGTAATTGTTAAATCCTGCGAGGACGTCATCAACGTTAATGTTGATTTTGATTGTTTTCAAGATGCGGGATGCTATGGGATGCGAGTTTTCAACGTCATCGGCTAGTTGTAGAAGTGTCCTTATAGCGAGATAAGGAGCACAATTTATGCCGAAAGTCACAGTATTTAATTCGCAAACACTGATTGGATCTTTCGGGCACTTACGAAAAACAATATGTTGAAATTTTGTTTAATCTTTGTTTACCAATATTTGGCGATACATTTTCTCAATACCGGTATTGAAAAAATATCGGAACAGTCGCCAACGTAGTGGTAGTGTATGTATGTAGGTCCGTTGGTAAGATGAGACATGTGATGGGTGAGGTCTTTGGCCTCGTCTCATTTCTGTAAACCTGGGAACAGGCTCTTTTGACGGATGATCTCAAAGAATTGGTTTTCGGAAAATATAATGAGAAGGGTAATGACGCAACATATTTTACATCCTTACTCTTTGTTGTCCTTTTAAAAAGTTCTTCGCAACATTCATCCTCTTCATTAGTAATCTGCTTCTTTGAAATTTCTTCCGATTCCCAGAAAAAATATGATAAGATAGTGCTGTTTGGGTTTGTTTTTTCAACACTTCCAGTTGGAATTCAACTGAATCGGAAAACGTCGGTTCAACCCATTGAGAATAATTTGGGAATAAACGGAATTTTTTATACCGGTTGCCTGCGCATGCATCCCTTTTGTTGGAAGCTTAATGCTGCGTTTGAGTGTCCCCGATATAAAACAACACTCAGAATTCCAATAAGACTCCTTAGTTGGAGTTAGCATAACAGGATGCCACTTTCTTTGTCGGCTTTCCTTTCGTCTTGCCTTGTTTTACGCATTGGAGGATGTGGTCGTGCGTGTCCATTTGAATTCTTGTCGTTGGGGCCGTTGGTTGTTGCGGAATATGTAGAAGTGAATGATATCTTCTCTGGCAAGTGGCACACTTAAAAGAACTTGTGCAGTGTGACATCATATGCCCAGACGACAAGCAATTCACACCACATTTGCTTCTTTTAACAAAATCCAGTCTGCTTGCTGGTGATTATTTCTGAAGTTGGGCCAACTTCGTAGTATGTGGTCCCTACTTCCACACATTTTGCCGGAATATGAGGAAACGCTTGTCTGAAAAGCGCTCATTTTTCTATTTGACCTGTGGGGGAACATATTCTGTAGTATGGTGTTTTTTCTGCACCGACCTCCCGTTGAGTTGAAGTTGAAGATTCCTACGTCTCAAACCGGCTTGTAAAAAAGCCATCCAGAACGTATAATCATTGTAAAAGTACATACAAAACCGATTTAATAAAGAATTCTTTTCGCTAAACAAAAACTTATATTGTTTCTCAATTTTTTTTATTTTCATTTATTGTATACACCGGCGCGCTCTGGTGACACGAAGCGCGGCTGTATTTATTGGCCCTTCGAGCCAGATAACTCTAATCAAATTTATCATTGTAAAGCACCAGCGAGTACACCATTAATCACACCAACGAAGATTACTGTGCAACTAAACAACATTTAAATACACCATCAGTCAGCCCAAGGAAGATTACTGTGCCACTAAACAACATTTAAACACGCCATCAATCACCATCAACATTCACCAAAGGTTTCTGTGCCACAAGCGCCAACCACATATGGAAGCAAACCATAGAAAATAAAATTGAAATTTCGAAACAGGAGGATATGGATAGATTGCTTTCCAACAGGTTCCAAACTTCGAAAACCATTTCACGTTTAAGGACTGTAAAACAGGTGAAATTGCCCAAGCCGCAAAACACAGCGCTTTCCAAGTAAGTGTGGCACAGTTTAAATGCATCATGTGTTAATCGTATAAACACACAAAATATTGTTGTCCCGAATTTCTCTTAACCACTGTCAAGAAAATTGAGTACATTAAGGACAAAAAAGGCTGCATCAATTGTATCTCACCTGCACAATCAGTTTTAAAGTGCACAAGCTCTTATAATTGTAGCAAATATCGTTTTAGACACCATACATTGTTGCATATTGCGAATTTTCAGCCGAAGGCAACAGTTCTTCCAGACATGCCTTCGGTATCAAGGCGGGCGCAAGCAAGGCGTAATTCTGGAAGAGCAAATAGCAAATCAGTACAAAATGTTAATTCCTACTATGCTAATACTCATAAGGGTGTACTGCTAGGAACAGCACGAGCTAATATAAATCATAATGGAACTATTTACTTTTTCAGCTAGAGCATTAATTGATTCTGGGTTTGTTCCTTCATATCGGAAATCCTCAAACGCAGAATAAACCTGCTCTCAACCAAATTGACTGCTCAAGTATCAGGCATCAATAACTCGAAGTCTACTCAGGTGAAAGAAGCATGCTCAATCGAACTGCTTTCGCCAATTAACCTTATAATTAAAATAAATGCTTTGGTGCTTGTGTTGCCACAACTCACTGGAAACCTCCTCACTTGCCATATAGGTGCCATGATCCAGCAAGCGTTCCCAGATCTTGTTTTAGCAGACCAACGATTTTTCATTAATGAAAAGGGGATCTTGTACTTGGGGGGGACATCATTAAGAAGAATGCCCTAAACACGCTGCTGGACCAAGAAATGGTATTCGGTTGGATAATATGTCACTGTTGATACTTCTCATCGAACAAAGAATCTGGTATCATTATCCAACGAAATAGCATTAGAGAAACAGCTTAAAGCCTTTTGGGACCTGAAGACATCCCGCGTAATAGACGCCGAAATAAAGACGAAAAGTATTGCGTAAAAATCTTCAAGAACACAACCAAATGGAATGAAAATGGTAAATACAATTACAAAATATTCATCTTGGATCCTTTTTGAGAAGAGCCTGTTCACAGTGCTACAGAATCGTAACAGGGCTGTAAAAGAATCCAGAGCTGCAAAAAGAGTTAATAAAGTTTTATATAAGTACGAGACTCTTGGACATATGACAAAAATTTCAAGTAAGCTGCCTAGCGATTCAGCAGATAACTATTTTCTACCGCATCATGCAGTACTAAAGAAGGAGAGTATGACAACAAATGTCCGCGTTGTATTTAACGCATCAAGCCCTACAAACAATGGAAATAGTTTACTTCTTCCTGCGCCAATTCTACAGTCTGACTTGACTATACTGATTCTGCGCTGGCAATTATTCAAATACTTATTCAATATCGACATAACGAAGATGTATCGCCAAATTTTGGTACATTCTGATCATACCAAATAATCCTATATCGTACCAGCTAGGACCAACCCATAAGTCTATATTAATTAAATACGATAAATTTTTGAAAAAACTGGGCTCCTTATTTCGCAATAAGGAGACTATTACAACTTGCGGAAGATGTAGAAAATAATTATCCCGTGGCATTGAACATCCTTCGTACATGCAAGTTAACAGGGCCGCCTGCTGCCCAATTTTACTGTTCCCGCAGTTGGTGTGTTGTAAATTACTTACTTACTTTACTGGAGTAGACACTGCTTACGCGATTTTAGCCGAGTTAATAATAGTACGCCATTCGCTTCTTCTTTTTGCTGTGGGGCGCCAAGTGGAAATACCAAGTACAGCCAGGTCCTTCTCTACCTGGTCCTTCCAACGGAGAGGAGGTCTTCCTCTTCCTCTACTTCCACCGGCGGGTACTGCATCGAAAACTCTCAAAGCTGGAGAATTCGTATTCTTCCGGACCACATGGCCTAGCCAGCGTAGCCCCTGTTTCTTGATTCGCTGAACTATGTCAATGTCGTCGTATAACTCGTACAGCTCATCGATCCACCGTTTGCGATATTCGCCGTTGCCAACTCGAAGAGGACCATAAATCTTACGCAAAACTTTTCTCACGAAAACTCCTAACGCCGACTCATCAGATGTTGTCATCGTCCATGCTTCCGCACCACATAGCAGGACGGGAATGATGAGGAACTTGTAGAGTTTGATTTTCGCTCGCCGAGAGAGGACTTTACTTTTCAATTGCCTACTTAGTCCAAAGTAGCACCTGTTGGCAAGAGTGATTCTGCGCTGGATTTCAAGGCTGACATTATTATTGACGAAATTATCTACGACCTCGAAGTTATGACTGTCAAAAGTGACATGGGAGCCGAGTCGCAAGTGCGATGACTGTTTGTGTGATGGCAGGAGATATTTCGCCTTGCCCTCGTTCACTACCAGACCCATTCGCTTCGCTTCCTTATTAAGTCTGGAGAAAGCAGAACTCACGGCGCGGTTGTTGAGGCCAATACGCCAGCAGCTGTAAACTCTTATAGAAGATTTTACCTTCTCCATTCAGTTCTGCTGTTCGTATTATTTTCTCCAGCATTAAATTAAAATAGTCAAACGATAAGGAATCACCCTTTCTGATACCTCGTTCGGTATCGAGTTTTTAGTGTTGCTTGACGTCAGTTTACATAGCCGTATAAGTTTTGCGGGGGTACCAAACTCAGACATAGCAAAAGGCAGCTCCTATTCGTCCTGTCTAAAGCGGCTTTAAAATCGACGAAGAGGTGATGGGTGTCGATTCTCTTTTCACGGGTCTTTTCCAAGATATGGCGCATGGCGAATATCTGGTCAATGGTTGACTTACCAGGTCTAAAGCCACACTGACCAGGTCCAATCAGTTTGTTGACGGTGGTCTTTAATCTTTCACACAATATGCTCGACAGGACCTTAAAGGCGATATTAAGGATGCTTATCCCACGATAATTGGCGCAGACTGTTGGTCCCCTTTTTTATGGATTGGGCAGAGCACACTTAAATTCCAATTGTATGGCTTGCTTTCGTCCGACCATATTCTGCAAAGTAGCTGATGCATGCACCTTGTCAGCTCTTCAACGCCATGTTTGAATAGTTCTGCAGGTAGGCTGTCAGCTCCATCCGCTTTGTTGTTTTTAAAGCGAGCGATTGCTATTCTAACTTGGTCAGGTAGTGGAACGTCTTTTCCATCGTTGTCGATTGGGGTTTCGGATTCACTATCTCCGTTTACTCCGGTTACTCAGGCAGGAGAAGTGTTCCCTCATAAATTTAATATGCTCTGGGCATCGGTGGCTAGATCACCTCTTTGTGTCCTGCAGGCTTCTGCTCCGGTCTTGAAACCTTCTGTATGTCGTCGTATCTTCTCATAGAATTTTCGAACCTTGCCCTGGGCGGTAGCCGAGTGGTTAGCATTGCGTACTGACATTCGGAAGACTCGGGTTCAAATCCCGGTGCCACCACTATCCAAAAGTTTTGGAAATTAATTGAATTAAAAAATTAAGTTAAATTTTCTAATTGCGGTCACAACTCGGCAGGGAATGTCAATCCCTCCGAGTGTATTTCGGACATGAAATAAAGGCTTCTCGTAAAGAAACCTTCAGCCGTTCGCAGGCGGCTTATTATAAACTGTAGGTCCCTCCATTTGTTGGAAAACATCAAGACGCAAATATCACAAATTTGAGGAGGAGCTCGGCCGAAAATCGCTTCAGCGGTTACAAAGCGCCAATTATATATATATACCCTTGTCGGCCAGCTTCTCAAGTTCTTCATACTCACGCAACTAGGCCTCTTTCTTTTTTTGTCTGCAGATGCGTTTTGCTTCCCTCTTCAGCTCTCGGTATCTATCCCATCCCGCACGTGTTTTGGTCGATCGTAACGGTGCGAGGTAGGCATTCTGTTTTCTCTCCACATCGTACCAGCTGTTTTTGCGACCTTTACGAAATCCAATGGTTTCGTTTACAGCTGTACGCAGGGAGTTTGCAATGCCGTCCCACAGTTCCCTTATGACGGGCGCAAATCAACGATATATTGAAAACCCACCACAAATCCGACACCAAATTTGCGCTCCTTTATAAGACCGCTGTAGTAAATGTCACAAGAACCTACTCGCTTTCGTCCTTATCCCGTCCATCGCAGTTCTTGGACGGCGGTGGTGCCAGCCTTTATTCTTACGAGGACATCCACCAGCTGGGCAGCGGCACCTTCCCAATTAAGGGACCGGACATTCCAAGTGCATGCCCTCAAATCGTGATCCTTAATTCGTTTGCAGGGGTCGTCAACAGAAAGGGGTATCACATCCGAGGCGTTGTGAACATTTTCATTGGGGCTGGTTTCTACGCGGCGGGTCCCAAACCCATCCCACAACCCCGCTAGGCGGGTAAGTTTAAAGATTTTACACATTTATATAGCGAGCCGCTTGCTTCAAGACCGACGCCCGCTCGCAGCTGCACCTCTGGTGAACAGACGCTGCAATTAGACTTCAACGAACCCTTAAACCGAATAAGTCGGAGTGGCTCCACTGAAACTTCCTCTCTCATTAGTCGTGACCCAAGGCTCCCCACGGGTTGGTTACCGCATCTTGCACAAGAATTGCTCACGTTTCCAGGGTGCGCGACGTGGACGCAAGAGTACGAATTGAGTATAGCCTCACCACTGTAACATCATACCCAGAAGCTTGACTACACCCCATTACACCTCAATTGCTTATAGTTTATATTTTGTATCAGTGCTTTTGCTATTGTGTGCTTGCTAATTATTGGTTGTCAATAAAATATTATCATCATATTTATATCGTATTTTTTTGATTAATGTAAAGTAAAATTCTTAACTGGCGCCCGACCGGGGGACCCAGGAGTGAAGTGCAAAATAAAAAAGAAAAATTTTTTTTTAAATCAATAAAAAAATTAGCAAGTAGAAAAAATAAGAAAATAAAAAAGAGCCACAAAAAAATAAAGTGCAATTGAGTGGAAACTACAAGTTTAACCAAAAAGAAACGCCAAAGTGTTGCAGGCAAATTGCTTTAAGAAGTAAAAAAAGCTCGAAATTTATCCGTTTTAGAACAGCTATAGAGGACTTACGTAGCACCGTTACCAATTCGACTGACGCCGTGAACGTCATTCAAATTGGTAAGACGCGTTGTACATCTTGACACGATCAGCGCAGCAGTGGCAATGTCGCCAGGGGCTACGTCCGGGGATACTGGCAACATTGAAGAAATACCATTGCAGGCCCATTCGCTGGGGGGAAGCCGACCTAAAAGACATGAGGCGGCTTCGTGTGATTGACGGAAGTCCCGTAGAGTATGTATCCTGGATACACTCTGTAGAAATCATTTTTTCCGACTTCAAGGTTGTGCAGGCTATTTTTCAGAAAGTCCGTGGTGCAGCTGATGCGGTCTTAGTGTCGTATAATATTTTTGATAAGAGCTGGTCAAAGATTAAGGAATGCTTATCCCTGCATTATGCGGATAAACGTAACAGAAGAACCAATTGCATCAGTTGCAGCAATGGGGCTCGAAAATCGATGATTTTTATACAGCTGTCCGACACCAATGTTCGTTAATTATAAACAAAATCAAAACTGAATCAGAGTAGTAGTTCCTATAAATAAGGTCCCGAATTCAAATTTCAAATACAATAGCAACTCTCCGCCAATTCCAGAGCTGGCAGCAACTAAATCATCGCCCGCAATTCCAAAATAGAGAGCGATCTTCCGGACATGTCCGTGTTCAACAGTCTTTTCGACCAACCGTCTGCACAATTGAGAATTCCACCAATCGAAAAATTGGAAGTAGATAGGTCCATTCAGTCCCGCGCGGTTAATAATATGAACTGACCAAACCCTCATAAACGAGGAAGCGGCCACAGCTCCAAAATTACTTTATTTGTATTACCAGGACTAAGATCTTTCGATGGTATTATAGGGGAGGATACATTAAGGATGTTAGGTGCTGTGGTGAATAGGAAAAATAACTACTTACAAAATGACGACTTTAAGTTTCCACTGAAAGCGCATGTTTCAGGTCAAGTTAATTTTCTATTGGGAACAATGTACCAACGGAAATCCGAAAGCACATTTTGGTGATGTTAAAAAAATATGAAAAATTATGTATGCCTTTAAATGGTAGTGAATTATTCGTCACTAGCGTCAGAGCCGAAGAACGAACATCCACTTCCGATCCTATATGTATACGTGTACAATAAGACTTATCCTTGCTTCCGGCTTGCATGCGGGAAGAAGTCGACAGACAGATTAAAGAACTTCTCGAAGAGGGTATAATAAGGCAATCCAAGAGTCCTTATAACTCCTCTATTTGGGTAGTCCCTAAAAAGCCAAAACCATACGGCAAAAAGCAATATCGGATAGTGACTGACTACAAAAGACTAAATTCCGTGACAATACCTAACACATATCCGATACCAGACATCACCTTGGGAATTGCGAAATACTATACTACAATTGACTTAACGTCCGGATTTCACCAAATTCCTATGAAACCCGCAGATATACCTAAGACGGCTTTTTCGACTATGAACGGCAAGTATGAATTTTTGAGGTTACCCTTTGGTCTTAAAAATGCGTTCGCAATCTTCCAGCCGATGATCGATGACGCACTAAAACAGTACATTGGTAAAATTTGCTACGTCTACATCGACGATATCATTGTATTTGGCAAAGACAAGGTGAAAAATTTTTGCTCGACTTCTGGAAGCAAATCTAAAAGTAAATTTAGAAAAAACTTGCTTCTTCCAAACAGAGGTTGAATTTCTTGGATATATCATAACGCCGGAGGAAGTGCGAGCGGATCCTAAAAAAGTGGAAGCTATAAAGCGAGTTTCTCCTCCAGAAAACTTAAAGACGTAAGAAGTTTTCTGGGTATGACTTCTAACTATAGGAAGTTTATTCACGACCATGCTAAAGAAGCAAAACCCCTGACAAACTTGACGCGTGGAGAAAATGCCTAAGTTAAAGCAAATATGTCGAAGAAAGTCAGCATTCAATTTGATGCCGAGGCACTGCAGACATTTAACGAATTAGAGCATTTGCTTACTTCTGCAGACATCCTTATCGTCCTAGACTTTGATAAACCATTTAACTTGACAACTGATGCTTCAAACTTTGCGATTGAAGCTATATTGTCTCAAGGAGAAATCAGTACAGACAAACCTATTGCAAACATCTCACGTTCCCTCATCTATTCATTGGCGTAAGATATTAACTAGCCTCTTGCATTACTTCTCCGTTCCTAAGGTACTAGTCATGGACAATGAAAGAGGATTTTTGACCCCATTAGCCTTGAGTTATATTCGTTCTTTAGGCATAGAAATTTACCAGGCTCCAACGCAATACTTCGGTCAAGTTGATGGTTTACATTTAACATTGATAGAAATATATCATTGCCTTGCTAACGAGTTTAATAAACTAACACCAAAAGAGCGAGTTTCAATCGATATAATAACACCATACGTTCTGTTACTAGAAGGAAACCAACAGATGTAGTTTTTAATAGATCAAGCAGAATTAACTACCAAGGGTTAGTCAACTTTAGGAGAAAAACACATGAAGGCGTGAAAAACTTGTTACAAAACGAACAGGAAATAAAAAACAATAGACGTCGCACAATACCACGCAACTTCAACACTGGCGATAACTTATTAATTGCTAACAAACAAATAAAAGGCAAAAGTGGCCGAAAGTAGAAATGCAACTATTATACTAAGTGGGAAAAAATTCCACAAATCAGATGTCAAAAACATCTAACCAAATAAAATTACATAATTATAAAAAAACAATAATAATAAAATAACAAGAAACCATATAAATTTAAAAAAAAAATAACTAAAATAGACAAATTAAACAAAATCAAAATAATTTAAAATTAAAACTAAAATAAAAAAGGAGGAAGAACACAATGTAGAATAATGCAAAAAATTTTAGTAATGAGAACAAAGAACTCAAAATTCCAAAAGACGATAAAGGAAAAATAAACTTCAAAATTTTTTTTCCTGAAACATGGTAAACTCATGCTTAGATCCTTGATCTCAGCGGCTTGGGTACAACTTTTTGTATTTGATCAAGTCATACTGGTTCAACTCTAGTTAAATCGGTGGTCGAATGACAACAATCAAAGTGGTTTAACTCCACGAGAGGACTATTGCTTTAATTGACGTTGAGTATTTCGTACCATGAGTAGGCCGCTTGCAACTAAGAACGCTTACGGCTAAGAGGGATCAATGCGTCACTGTCTACATCTAATGCACAAATAATATGTTGTATACGTAATTGCGTAATTTGCGTAAACAATAATTCAAAAAAAAAAAAAAAAAAAAAATCGGAAGGCATTCCGAAGAAAAAAACCAAAAATTACTAACACCATAAGAAATAATAACTACTACATAGCACATTCACCTCTGGATCCTAACATCCTAAAAAACCCTACCCTTTATTGTTTCTTATAACACCTTAACCAACTCACTTAATTAAATATAGACTAGTAACTATAGAATAGTAAAATAGTAATAATAGAATAGTGTTTGTAATATAATTACTTAATGTCATATCGTCAACTACTACTCACATCACTAAAAATGACAATGTTACTTAAAGCAAGAAAAAATATGCTTTGCATGGTTAAATAAGTATGCCTTGAGCTTACAAAGTAACATAAGTATTATCTTTAATGGCTAAACTAAATATGAATAATTATAACAGATTGCGTAAACATTTATTTATTCAAAATTGATACACCTCTTGGAACCATCCGAGACAGCTATGGCTGGGTCATCGATGAATACTTTAAGCTAATACACACCACAACTGGATTGGATCAGCATGGAAATGGATAGCTGGTATACCCGATAACTGGGATCAATTCCTACATCAGGTGAACTCTGAAATCTTTAACACTACTAACGAGCAATCAATGGTATTATTGCGATCACGAACGATATCCAAAAGCACACCAGACTGGAGCAAGTCGCCCATGAGCTCCTGAATAAGATACTAATCTTGAAGGAAGACATTTATGAATTAGTTCGAACATGTGAACAGTAACTTTCTTAGTAAGGAGGAAATAAACCGACTCATCAGTGATCGAAGGTGCTGCCATATAGTAATGTCATCGAAGCAATAGAATACAGCAAGCCATCAATTTACACCAACGGATCACTATTATTTTATGTTCTGTCGATTGCTCGAGCTGTATAACAAGATGGACACCAGGTCGAACTATACTATACGACAATCCTGGCAAATAAATACGAGACTTATGGCATCAAGGGGTTAACTTGAATCACGGGATGACAGCGAGGAACATCAAGCTTTTGTCATTCCTAAGGAGAACAACAAATCTCAACATAATTTCCGAAGCTATAGGATTCATCATTTTTTTTATTGGTTGCCAATAAGATATTGCATTTATAAAAGTAACCTAGTGTTTTAATCGAGTGCAGTTGGCCCTCTTATTTTTTTTTATTAAGGTAAACTAGAGTTCTTTACTTGAATGTACGTTGACGATGTTCGGGTACCATTGAATTTATTGCGCTTTCTGAATACGTGTATGCCAGGCCCACCCAGTGTGGTTCTCATGTGAAGATAGGATGACTGTTGTTGTTGTTGTTGCTGTCACTTCTCGCCGTTTGTTCTAATCTCGCCTTCGATGCCTTGTCGTATTTTACAGTGAAACGGCGTTTATCGGCGGCAAATTGACTGGTTCACCGGATGTTCCAGTGAAGCTTCAACCCTTCGCCATCAGCACTCTGCCTTATTTAGGGCTATTTTTTGCAATTACGTCTTGATGTACGATGACATCTTTTTTGGTGTCGTTGGGATTTATGAAACCATAACCGCTCTTTACGATGACTTCTTTCGGTGGCAGCTACTTCAATTGGACCCGAGCAGCATCACTTAATTGGATAACTTGTTGTCCATGCTTTTCTAACATTTGAATGAAAAGATTAATATTCAAAAACAAAAAAATTAACTTATCTATCTACTTGATTTCCGAGTTTATTTACAAATTATACACCCCGTCATAACATTTAATTTTTTACTACTATTTTTATTGAATGAAGAATATAATAAATATATAGATATGTACGCATATATGTACTTCTTTTTAATTTTTCAATTTATTTTCCTTTTTTGGTCTCATTAACTTATTCTCTTTTTTGGGTCGAATGCTCGAAAGTTGCACACGGCTCTCGAAAGTTCCCTATACTCATTGAAAATCGTATGCGGTTCTTGAAAGTTCCATCCACCAATATAATGCGAAATTATAAAAATTATTTTTTTTTTTGCTTGAACCTGCCTATTTATACATCCTTAATGTATATCTGTATAATATAACATATTGTAAGCTGATACTGGCCACCCAACCCAACGTAAATATTTTCGTCCCCCAAATAACAAATTTTTACATACGGTTCTGTTGAAGACATGAGCAAAGACCTCATTGAATTCTAAATTAAAAAAAAATATATATATATGAAATCCCTAATTAGCTAATTAGTGAATGCTTGTGAAAAAAAAAAAATAAAAAAAAATATACACGTATATATATAGTGCGGTGTTAAGATACATAAATATAATACATACAAAATAAAATTAAACATATACATAATACGTTCAAAATAAATTTAAACGAAAAAATTTATATAAATATATATATACATATAAAACATAAAAGTGTAAAAACTAAGTGGAACCCAAAAAAAAAAAAAGTACATAATAATATTGAAAGTGCTCTGTGTTCCAACATAACGAAAAATATATATTATTATATATATATATGTATATGTACATATAAAACAAAGGAATTATAAGCATAAAAAAATATGCATATATAAATACATAGTATGTACATGTGACAGAAAACATTAAAAAAACTGAAAAATAAAACATAAAAAGCGGTGAAAATATAAGCAAGAAAATATATATTTTATCTATATATACATATTACTATATACATATGTACATACACTCATACATAAATACATACATGCAGTGAAAAGAAAAAAAAAACCACAAAAAAAGTAGTGAAAAAAAAGAATACATATATAGCAACATACATAAAAAAAGGAAAAAGAATTCAATAAGATTTGAAAAAAATATATATACAAAATTAACAAACAGTGCACATACATATTTACATAAATAAAAAGGTGTAAAAATTAAATAAGATTAAATTTTTTTTATATATTAAACAAAAAAAGCGAAAACGAGCACAGCACATACACGTATGTACATACAGCAGCAGTCCAAGCCACAATCAATACCTCATCACCACAGGAACACCAGCACTACATAGAAGTCAACGCGTAACCCCCCCTAAAAGAAAAAGTGGTTTGTAAAAAACTCCGGATGTCAAGTCCCACCCATTCTTACTCATATTTGTTTAGCGGATTTTGCTCGTGCTGTGTATGAAACTCTTTTGCCATACACATACATAATCTCAAAAATTTAATTATAATTCTTATGGAAAGTTCGAGCAAAATCTCAAAATCCGCTAAACAAAAAATTAATCACATTATATAATAATATATAGCGGGTCCCCAAAATCGGTAAATGAAAATCCCCTACTTTTCATTTACCGAATATAACAGCGCTCATATATAATATATTACCATTTATATATGAAAAACTCGCGCTTTCCACACAAAAAGTATACATTCAATACAAAAAACCGCTTATTATTATATATCCCCTTACGTATATAAACTCCCCTTTTTAGATACGCCAACTGGTCCAAAAACACCTTCGAAAAGGACCAGATCGAACCAGTTGCCCCTCTCATACATCCTCCCAATTAAAGGGTGGTTAAATTTTCAAGGGCCGATGTTGATTTTGAATAAAACACAAACTATTTAGGAAATTATTGAAATTTTATTTTATTATGATATATTGGTATTACTCAATTGTGTATGTAACAAAATATCGGCCAAATGAGCGCCGCGACCTCGGCGGTACACCTCCATACGATGGTCCAAATTTTCGATGACGCTGAGGCATAATGGAGTTTCTATGCCGTTAATGTGCCGAATTATCTCATCCTTTAGCTCTTAAATTGTTGCTGGCTTATCGACGTACACCTTTTCTTTCAAATAACCCCAGAGAAAAAAGTCCAACGGTGTCAAATCACATGATCTTGGGGGCCAATTGACATCGCCATTACGTGAGATAACACGGCCATTGAATTTGTTGCGCAAAAGAGCCATTGTTTCGTTAGCTGTGTGGCAAGTGGCACCGTCCTGCTGAAACCACATATCGTCCACATCCATATCTTCCAATTGTGGCCATAAAAAATTCGTTATCATCTCACGATAGCGAACACCATTCACAGTAACTGCCTGACCGGCCTCATTTTGGAAAAAATACGGCCCGATGATGCCGCCAGCCCATAAACCGCACCAAACAGTCACTCTTTGTGGGTGCATTGGTTTTTCGACAATCACTCTTGGATTCTCATTCGCCCAAATGCGGCAATTCTGTTTTTTGACGAATCCACTGAGGTGAAAATGTGCCTCATCACTGAAGATGATTTTCTTCGAAAATTTTCATAATAAGTCTGGATAACTTTAACACGTTGTTGGATTGTGTATCTCTCCATGGTTCAAATTGAGTAAGTCTGAAATAGAGAAATGTCAAATTAAATTCGGAAAAAAACTTGGCGTTAAGGTGTGGTTCACATTCAACATCGGCCCTTACAATTTAACCACCCTTTATATATATACTCTCTGTATATACACCCCAACTGGCCGAAACTCATTCCCACGGGTCCATAACCGGACCAGTGTAAGCACATTACACTGCCCAAAGTCACCACCGCATAGCAAGTCACCGCTACCCAACCGTCGTACATGTATATACATACACATATATACATACAGTGGTTTTTTCAATTCCGGCAATTTCCATTTCTTCGCTATTTACAATAGCAAGCGGACAAAGGCACGTATGTACATAAGTATACATACGTACATACTCGTGTAAGCTAAGCAAAGCACCCAGCATACAAACGGGGTATAACAAAAGCCCAGTATACATTTATACATTGCTGTGCTCAGACGCGCTGAGACAGTACAATACAAACATAAAAGCTACCCCCTAAATAAATTAATTATAAATAATATATATATATATACTTAAATATATATATATATATAAATATAAATAAATATTTTATATTAAAATTAAATAAAATAAATATCTCACAATGGAGGATAAAATGGAGAAGCCCCAATCACTCCACCCCCTTACAGGACCCCAAACTCACTCGAAATCCCAGGCGGAAGAAGAGGAATTCTCCCAGCTACACAAAAAAATTTTATATGAGCTCTCCAGGATGGAACAATTCTGCGGAAAATGGTGGGACACCAGTGAAGAAACTCATTCCGAAGCAGCCCTCAAAATTTTCAAGGACCATCTGGAAAGGCACATGGAACTAGTGGAGGCAGCCAACCAAAACCTACAGATGAGCAACGTGGAAGATGAGAAGACACGCTCAGCATGCGCAGAGGCCTACGAGACAACAAATGACAACGCAATGCTCACGAAAATCAGGATAAGTGAGTTACTTGGCCAAATCCAACAAAGTATGGATTCCTTCCATTTAAACACCCCCATCACAAAGATGCCCCCCCCAACACAAGCTGACTCACTCAGCTTTGTCAAGGTACCTGCATGTGACACAGAAATCTTCTATGGAGGATATGAAGATTGGCCCTCATTTAGGGACATGTTCACAGCAGTGTACATCAACCACCCCCAATTATGCGAAGTGCAGAAACTATACCACTTGAGATAAAAAACAAGAGGTAAAGCTGCACTCCTCATAAAAAATTACCCTCTCAGTGGCCACAATTTCTCATTAGCATGGGATGCACTCAAGGCACGCTACGAAAATAGAAGAATAGTAGTGGATGGCCAAATAAAAACGTTGTTCAACATCCAACCTGCCCACACAGAGAACGGAGAGAAGATTCAACAGATCCAGACGACAATAAATAATTGTCTTCCTACCCTACAGGCAAATGGAGTATCAACAGAAAGCTGGGACCCAATGCTTGTCTACCTCTGCTCGTCAAAACTGCCGGACGAGACTCTAGCTCTCTGGGAGCAATCACTCAACTCAAGGAAGGAGTTACCTCGATGGTCAGAAATGGACCAATTTCTGACAGCTCGGTACGAGGTCGTGGAATGACTCAGCACCTATAGACCCAATAAGCCGAAGATGAGTCAGCCCAGCTACCCCCAACGGACACCAGCGGTCCCTCCCCCAATATTCAATTATCGGAACAAAACCCAATCGTTCCATACTCAAAACAAAAGGCAAGTTTCATGTAAACTATGCCAATCAAACCACTCGATGACAACGTGCGTCAAGTTTCGAGAACTGTCTGTCTCAGACCGGAACAAGTTTATTAAAGACAACAACTACTGCAAAAATTGCCTGGCGTACTCGCATTTGGAGAAAGATTGCAAAAGCAACTTTACGTGCGCTTATTGTCAAAGACGTCACCACTCCCTCCTCCATTACACTGCGAGCAACCCCACGCCTTACCCCCCAAAACCTCAAAGAAACTTCAATACTTCTGAAGTGACAGTCGAGGAAGAACAGCCCTGCACCTCTAAGCAGGCATCAAAAAACTCAAAGGCAAATGAAAGTGGTAGACCAAAAACTCTATCCCACTATTCGAGTAACAAAGAAAGGACATTGCTTCCCACAGCAAATATTCCCATTCTCCACAAAGGGGAAGTAACTCACATCAGAGCTCTCATTGACCAAGGCTCTCAAAAAACTTTTGTAACATCCCGTATACAAAAGTTACTTGGTCTCCCCACCACAAAAGCCAATTACCAAATTCTTGGCATGGGCGGTAACACAGTCCAAAACTCGAATAGAATATGCTCTATTACGATATGCTCAGCTAATCAAATAGTAAAAATCGCGGCTCAAGCGATAATACTGCCCCAATTGACGCACACTCTCCCATCCTTCAAAATAAAAGAAGTAGATCTAACGGAATATCTCTCACTGCCATTAGCAGATCCCAACTGCTTTACCCCAGCTAGAATAGACATGGTCATTGGTAGCGATATAATCCCCAAAATACTCACCCCAGGTCTCAAAATTAATGTAGGCGGCAGCTTAATAGCCCAAAACACAATATTTGGGTGGATATTAAGTGGACCAGTTGTGGAAGAAATCTCCTCATTCTCTACTCAGGTGATTGAAACCCCTTCAATATCACTAGGAGATTTACTCAGGAAATTCTGGGAACAAGAAGAGATACCACCGGCCCCCACATACACAGACGATGATGAATACTGTGAAGCGCTCTACAAAAAAACCACTCATCGACGAGAAGATGGCCGATACCTACCCCATCACGCGGTGATTAAACCTGCAAGTAAAACTACTAAAGTCCGTGTAGTTTTCAATGCCTCAAAAACCTCGCATTCCGGTCTCTCACTCAATGACGTATTACATACTGGCCCCGTTCTCCAAAACGACTTAATGATTCTCATTCTAAAATGGAGATTATATAAGTATGTATGTGTATTAAACGGCGACAATGAAAAAATGTACCCCAAATATATGTCCATAAGGAAGACCAAGACTTCCAACGCGTTCTATTCCGCAGAAGCCCCCATAGTCCGATAGAAGACTTTAAACTAAAAACGGTGACATTCGGTGTCAACTGCGCTCCATACTTGGCAATAAGGACACTCCACCAATTAGCCGAGGACTCTAAGGAGACATAGCCCCACGTATCGAAAATATTAAGAGGGGAGACATACGTAGATAACATCCTCTCAGGCGGACATAATCTCGACTCAGCCGGCGAATCGATACATCAAGTTATCGAAGTACTCAAGTCAGCCGGATTCCCGTTAAAAAAGATCACAGCAAACCACAAGTCACTGCTGAAAGACATCCCCCAGTCTTATCTTTTAGATGAGGAATTTCTCCAATTCCAAGAGGCGAGGAGAGGAGAGTTCTACAAAAACCCTCGGAATAAAATGGAATGCTCTCACTGATACATTTTCGTACTCAGTTGACCCCCCCTTATCCTCAGACACTGCCACGAAACTACAGATTCTCTTATCTGTCGCGAAACTTTTCGACCCGGCAGGATGGCTATCGCCCATAATGATAGCAGCGAAAACTCTTCTTCAACAACTATGGATGGAAGGAACAGACTGGGACGAAACCGTGAAGCCGATCTCACTCCACAAATGAAACACCTTCAGGAGAAATCTCGCCGCAATCGAAGAAATAAGGATACCCCGATGAGTGCAATTCAGCCCAAACAGTTCCATTCAGCTACACGGATTCTCAGATGCTTCCGAGAAGGCATTCTGCAATTGCGTATATTTACGAGTCCAGCAAGGTGAAGCTGCTACATCCCACTTACTCGCAGCCAAGAGTAAAGTAGCCCCCTTACAAACCGTCTCTCCCTAGGCTGGCGCAGTTTTACTAGCAAAATTAGTAAAGCAGATCCGATCCTCCCTAAATCTGCCATCTCATGAACTAATTTTGTGGACAGACTCCTCCATTGTATTAGCATGGCTGGAAAAACGCCAATGGACGTGGAAAACATACGTAGCGAACAGGACATCTCAGATCCTCGAACTCGTGAATAATGCTACGTGGCGACATGTCTCCAGCGCTGACAACCCAGCTGATCTAGGTACGCGTGGAGCTAAACCCCAAGAACTCGTCAACTGTTCACTCTGGTGGAAAGGCCCCGAGTGGTTAACTAGGCCATCCCCTCTTTGGCCGAAAAGTTCACCAACTCATTCGTCCCCTCCCGAACAACGACAAATTGAAGCATTCCACGCTTAGAATCTCCCGATTTTCTAGATCGTTTCTCCTCCTTTTCCACCGCTCTAAGAGTAACAGCTTACATATTCCGTTTCGCGCAAAAGGCTAGGAAACTGCCAAATCCGCCCTCTACCACTCTTACTCAAAGCTACATAAAGTTCGCAAAAACTCGTCTCATAGCTGTCACCCAGCGAAAATACTTCGTAAAAACCATCACAGCACTGGAGTCGAAATGTCCTTCTTGGATAAATCAGGACTGCTGCGTGCAAATGGGCGTCTCACTCATGCCGCCCTCAGCTTCGATGAGCGCCATCCAATTATCATCCCCGATAATTCGCGATATTGCTCCCTCCTCCTCGAATTCCTCCACTCAACTCTACTGCAAATCCTGCATATTTCGTTGCAAGACATGCACGATATACAAACAGAAGATGAGCACGCAATTGATGGCAGCGCTACCCCCTGAACGGTCCACATATACACTCGCATTCCATACTACCGGTGTAGATTTTGCTGGCCCATTCCTCGTCAAAACCTCGACTCTTCGCCGAGCATCCCATTCCAAAGCATACGTGTGTGTATTCGTATGTTTCTCGACAAAGGCCATTCATCTGGAAGTATGCTCCGACCTAACAACAGAAGCATTTAAGGCAGCATTCGCACGAATTGTAGGACGAATGGGCATTCCACACAAGATAATGTCCGACAACGGCAAAACCTTCGTAGGAGCACAGCGAAGCCTCCAAAGAGAGCTATCCGCCTTCCTTGAAGAAGTTTCTGACAAAACCACAACGGAATATGCCATTCACGGACTTACATGGCAATTTATACCGCCTTACGCTCCACATATGGGAGGACTTTGGGAAGCGGCAGTGAAGAGCTTCAAAACTCACTTCACTAAAGTCGCTGGAAATCAAAGGTTCACCTTCGAAGAATTTACCACTCTCCTAATACGCATCGAAGCGGTACTCAACTCCAGACCACTCTCTCCTATGTCTCAAGATCCCGAAGACTTGAAGGTATTAACCCCAGGCCACTTCTTACGAGGCGCGCCCTTACTCTCGATCCCTGAGCCAAACTCAGAAAATCTCTCACTCATTAATAAATGGCAAAAATTAAGAGTACTCCATCATCAGTTCAGCAAGCGCTGGAAATCTGAATATCTCCACCATCTTCAAAAACGCTATAAATGGAAAGGATCCCAGCGAAATATGAAGGAAGGTGATCTCGTCGTCATCAAAGACGACCTCCTACCCCCAAACGAATGGCGACTAGGTCGCATAACCAAACTGCATCCCGTTCGCGTGGTAGACATCCGCATTCAAGGCGGAACGGTCACCCGCAACATAACCAAACTCTGCCTTCTGCCACCCGCTTAGCTTACACATCCCCCTCTCTCTCTCTCTCTCTCGAAAAGCTAAACTCTGCACACCCCCACTCTCCATCATCTCATACTAAAATTGCTTTTCGAACGATGTCTTTTCAGATCACAGAACTTCGGCAAATGTCGGCTGTGCTGCCGCACCCACTCATTGCGCCACTGCCGCGCTTTTCTCGCAATGACGTCAGACGAGAGGTATGAGTCCGCAAAGGCCCATCTGTACTGCATAAACTGCTTAGCGACCTCTCACACCACAGGGGCATGCGATTCTCGAGACAGCTGCCATCGCTGTGGACTGGCACACCACACTCTGCTACACAGCTCCGCACGCACGCCATCGATACGAGTCACGCCCAGCAGCTCGAAGAGAGCCCCCAAACCACCACCAGGTAAACCTGTTGCCAGCGGACGAATATCAAAAAGGGCAGAAAATCGAAAAGTTGACGCCCCAAAATCCCGAAGGCATTCTCCGAGGTCCCTCCAACGTCGACTCACTGGCCTAGTCAGCGAAGCTAAGAAGGCACTGCAACAGCTCGAAGACCTGGTTCAGGTCACGTCCCGCAGGCCCGCCGGCATGTTGAAGACATGAGCAAAGACCTCATTGAATTCTAAATTGAAAAAAAATATATATATATATGAAATCCCTAATTAGCTAAAAATGATATATTGAATTACCCTTATACTTACTCACCATGAATGTACTAATAATTAAAATAAAGGGTGGTTAAATTGTAAGGGCTGATGTTGAATGTGAACCACACCTAAACGCCAAGTTTTTTTCCGAAATTAATTTGACATTTCTCTATTTCAGACTTACTCAATTTGAACCATGGAGAGATACACAATCCAACAACGTGTTAAAGTTATCCAGACTTATTATGAAAATTTTCGAAGAAAATCATCTTCAGTGATGAGGCACATTTTCACCTCAGTGGATTCGTCAATAAACAGAATTGCCGCATTTGGGCGAATGAGAATCCAAGAGTGATTGTCGAAAAACCAATGCACCCACAATGAGTGACTGTTTGGTGCGGTTTATGGGCTGGCGGCATCATCGGGCCGTATTTTTTCCAAAATGAGGCCGGTCAGGCAGTTACTGTGAATGGTGTTCGCTATCGTGAGATGATAATGAGTTTTTTATGGCCACAATTCAGCAGGACGGTGCCACTTGCCACACAGCTAACGAAACAATGGCTCTTTTGCGCAACAAATTCAATGGCCGTGTTATCTCACGTAATGGCGATGTCAATTGGCCCCCAAGATCATGTGATTTGACACCGTTGGACTTTTTTCTCTGGGGTTATTTGAAAGAAAAGGTGTACGTCGATAAGCCAGCAACAATTCAAGAGCTAAAGGATGAGATAATTCGGCACATTAACGGCATAGAAACTCCATTATGCCTCAGCGTCATCGAAAATTTGGACCATCGTATGGAGGTGTGCCGCCGGGGTCGCGGCGCTCATTTGGCCGATATATTGTTACAATAATTTCCTAAATAGTTGTTTTATTCAAAATCAACATCGGCCCTTGAAAATTTAACCCCCTTTACTTACCAGCAACCCTACTTCCGTTACTACACAAAGGGGAAATCAAAACAAAATGTATATAAATATCTATGTATTAGTAATTTTATGTTATTAGTTAAATATTTTCGCTCGCTCGAACTGCCGGTTGTGTTATAAATAAATTATATATATAAATAATAAAATGAAAAGCCCTTAATTGTGAAAATTTTAAATTCAAATAATAAAACAAATTAAATTTTGTGAAAACCACTTAAAGAAAAAACAAAGCGTTTTTTAATTAAAACGGAAAGTATATACAATAAAATAAATACAGCAAGTAGCTGATATTTATACAGGTTCCAACAGCTCACGACTTCCGGTCTTAGACCACGTATCTCCTGGGTAGCCAACAAACATGCGTTTGGAGGCGAGCTAAAGTGAGAAGGCGAGTCCCATGCGGCCGTGCGTAGGGCTTGGAACCCACCACATGAAAAAACAACCCAATGAAAAACCAATTTAAGCCTCGGATGAGAGACCCCCCTTTTGATGACGACCCCCGCAAATGTTTTAAGGATTACGATTTTAGGGCATGCACCTGGAATGTCCGGTCCCTTAATTGGGAAGGTGCCGCTGCCCAGCTGGTTGATGTCCTCATAAAGTTAAAGGCTGACATCACTGCCGTCCAAGAATTGCGATGGACGGGACAAGGACGGAAGAAGGTGGGTCCTTGTGAAATTTACTACAGCGGCCATATAAAGGAGCGCAAATTTGGTGTCAGATTCGTGGTGGGAGAGAGACTCCGTCGCCGAGTACTGGCATTCACTCCGATGGATGAACGTCTAGCCACAATTCGCATTAAGACAAAATTTTTCAACACCACCCTAATTTGCGCCCACGCCCCGACGGAAGAGAAGAATGACTTGACCAAAGATGCCTTTTACGAGCGCCTTGAACACACTTATGAGCGCTGCCCCCGCCACGACGTCAAAATTGTGCTTGGCGACTTCAACGCTAGGGTGGGCAAAGAAGGTATCTTTGGTACGGCTGTCGGAAAATTCAGTCTCCACGGCGAAACATCTCCAAATCGACTTCGCCGGGGCCCGAAATATGGTTGTCTGTAGCACTAGATTCCAGCACAAAAAAATTCTCCAAGCTACTTGGCTGTCTCCAGATCGAAAAACTCTCAACCAGGCCGATTATGTTGTGATAGACGGAATACATGCATCCATTGTTTTAGATGTGCGTACGTTCCGAGGTCCTAACATCGACTCGGATCACTATCTTCTCGCAGCGAAATACGCACGCGCCTCTATGTTTTGAAGAACGCCCGTCAACGAACACAAGGAAGGTTCGACGTTTAAAAGCTGCAATCACAGCAGACTGCCGAGCGGTTTTCTACTCGACTGAGGACACTCATCAGCAACCCGCCATAAGGGAACTGTGGGACGGCATTGCAAACTCCCTGCGTACAGCTGTAAACGAAACCATTGGATTTCGGAAAGGTCGCAAAAACAGCTGGTACGATGAGGAGAGAAAACAGAATGCCTACCTCGCAACCTTGCGATCTACCACAACACGTGCGGGTGGGATAGATGCCGAGAACTGACAAAAAAAGAAAGAGGCCGAGATACGCGAGTACGAGGAGCTTGAGAAGCTGTCTAATAAGGGTAACGCTCGAAAATTCTACGAAAAGATACGGCGACTAACAGAAGGTCTCAATACCTGAGCAAACTCTTATAGCACCCAGGGAAGTGAGCTAGTGACAGATGCCCAGAGGATACTAGATTTATGGAGGAAGCACTTCTCCAGCCTGCTGAATGGCAGTGAATAAGAAATACGCGGAGATGATGAGCTCGAAAATCCAATTGATTACGATGGAAAAGTTGGTCCGTTATCCAACTATGAAGGCGTCCGTATAGCAATCGTCCGCTTAAATATCAAAAAAGCGGCAGGAACCGATGGATTACCTGCCGAGCTATTCAAATACGGCGATGAAGAACTGATTAGATGCATGCAGCAGCTTCTTTGCAAAATATGGTCGGATGAAAGCATGCTCGACGACTGGAACCTAAGTCCTATCAAGCGTATTGTGTGAAAGACTAAAGCCCACCGTCAACAAACTGATTGGACCTAATCAGCGTGGTTTTAGACCTGACAAGTCAACCATTGACCAGATATTCACCATGCGCCAAATCCAGGAAAAGACCCGTGAAAAGAGAATCGACACACGCCAACTTTTCGTCGATTTTGAAGCAGCTTTCGACAGCACGAATAGGAGCTGCCTCTATGCCGCAATGTCTGAATTTGTTATCCCCGCAAAACTTGTACGGCTATGTAAACTGACCTTAAGCAGCACTATAAGCTCCGTCAGGATCGGGAAGGACCTCTCCGAGCCATGTGATACCAAACGAGGTTTCAGACTAGGTGATTCCTTATCGTGTGATTTTTTTAAACTTATTTCTGGCCTCAACAACCGCGCCGTGAGTTCTGCTTTCTCCAGACTTGATAAAGAATGGGTCTGGTAGTGAATAAGGGCAAGACGAAATATCTCCTGTCATCAAACAAATAGTCTTCACATTCGCGACTCGGCTCCCACGTCACTGTTGACAGTCACAACTATACGTACTACGTACAAGCTATACGATGATATTGACATAGTTCAGCGAATGAAAAGACAGCGGCTATGCTGGCTAGGCCATGTCGGCCGAATGGATGAAAGCACTCCAGCTTTGAAAGTATTCACTTGGTATTTCCAACTGGCGCCAGGCAGCGAAAAGAAGAGAAGAATGGCGCTCTTATATTGATTTGGCTATAATCGCGTAAGCGGTGCCAACGTCAATAAAGAAAAAGATGAAGAAATAACAAATAATCAATCTACAGAAAAATATCCCGATTCACAGCTATACGAAGCAAGAGCGAGAGCCCCAGCTTTTCACAATACTGTGCCACCTGTGCGATGAGAGGCACCTAATTAAAGTCTGCCCGGTTTACCACCGTAAAACGCCAAAGGAGGTAACGTGAAGCCCTCTTGGGTCGCTACTGCGCAAGCTGCTTTTCAGTGTTACACAGAGCCGATGAATGCACGAGCGAAGAAAGAAAAGCACCACACAACTCTGCATTTTGAAGAGAAAACTAGATCGTAGAGCTGGCAAGTAGCTGTTGAAGAATAGGAGGTATTAAGCCACAGACTCTGGGACGGAGACCAGGACTCTCCAACTAGACGTGGGGGAAAGTAATAAGTACGGAGCGGAAACTCGGCCTTTCCAAACACGCCGACTAAATCAACCACAGAGTGGAGCGGAAATCAGGCCATTCCACCCACATCACAACAGGCGCCTTATGTGACACCGGGGCAGACGAAAGGGCTTAGTGCGATGAATGCCTAACACTTTTAGAAGTAGGATCATCAGGCTAAGCACCAAAATCTGAGTCTTTTCAACGTTGTAGCTCCAACCGCAGTCATCAAGATGGAAGCTAATAGACGCCTTTATTAAGTCCGGGCGCTAATTGATGCATGCGCTCCAACATCACTCATATCTGATGATTTGGCCCACGATTTTTAATTAGAAGAAAACTTTGTGGGAGGGCAACGGGACTGCCTGGTTCGCAACGGGGCAAACCTGGCGAAAATATACATGTTGCGATGCATGCAACTATTTGTAGGAATTATCGGCGCATCAGTTCCGCCACAAATAATGACCCAGCAACAGCTACGAGCTACCAGCACATCCGTCTGGCCTATCCATGGTTTCACATGTCGATGCATATCCAAGCATAATGCTACCCGGTACATTATCAAACACTTTCGGATCATGCCCAGCATGATCGATCAAACGGACACTTTCGTTCCGCCCTTGTAGCTTTTCGGCTAGTTTATTATACGCGAGTATGACTGATAACACAGTCTGAATCCTTTTTTATTGTTGTTTGCAGAAAAGGTATTAGTAAATTCTTCTATTTCATCATATGAAGCTTTTACTTTTGCCCACATCGAAACAAATTCATCCCGGTGTATTTGTAATAGATGTGTTAAGTGCTCGGCAGCAGAAATTTGATGATTGAGTCAGCTTGACGCATAAATGCATACGACGTAAAGTGTATACAAGTGGATATGCTATATGTTCAATCCGCAAACATAATGGCAACGCTCAACTAGCTTCTTTACTATAGCGGCTTGTTTTGTTTTGCCGTTTGCTTTTCACTCACTTCTTTGTTGACTTTAGAAGACGAATTTGCAGAATCACCGCCGCGGTAAGTTGGCTTCCATAAAACTTGTAAATAAATTTATTATTAATAACGGATACCACGGCAGCTTTCTTCTGATTGAAT
Organism: Ceratitis rosa; assembly: GCA_037013455.1. Taxonomy (NCBI): domain Eukaryota; kingdom Metazoa; phylum Arthropoda; class Insecta; order Diptera; family Tephritidae; genus Ceratitis; species Ceratitis rosa. The sequence goes on along the minus strand of JAWMAG010000022.1, from coordinate 161,352 downwards.
CACTGGTCATTCGAGCCGAATATCCAATACAAGGAATTTATTGAAGATATAAGTTGGAGCTTTCTTCTATAAATATAAAATTGCCGATTACTACATACTTGCCGCTTTACAATATATAAGCTCTCATTTAATAAAAAAAAAAACAGGTAAGAGAGTGATTTTTAAAGTGTGTAAAAATTTAAGTGCATCTAAACCGAATACATACATATAATTGCAAAGCGAAGTCTAAAACCTATTTTTGGTAACTGGCTTTAGCGATTGGAATAAAGGGAGCCAGGAACGATTTCCTTGTCTTTGTACTTTGTCTTTGTACTTTGTTAATCCCTCCGACATCGGACAATTTTATTAAAAATTTGTATGTGTATATACAATACATCACATATAAATACTTACATACACATTTCATTACTAGCATACAATTTTACATACCAACATATTATATTGATTTACATATGTATGTATATATCAAGACATATGTACATACTTTCGTTTTCGTATTCTCATTTCCGCCTCTCGCCGTTTAATTTAATAAAATTTGCGAATTTATTTGTGACATAAATAAATACATATTTACATACACATAATATCGACTTTCGACAGATCGATCTCATATCAGTAGAACATAAAAGTCGCAAAATTATAAGTACAAGCGGTACTTACCATACATATGTATGTACGTTTCATATCATACCTATATTAAAACATCTATTCGTAAACATTCAGCCCACTAAATTTCTCGCGCTCCATTTGTTCAAGTAGCTACTCACGCGTCGGCTTTGTGAAAAAAATCGCACTCCCATATGTATGTAGATATGCATATCAATTTGCTTAAGCTACGATTAACGAAATAAGCGGAAAATATATTACATGTAAGCAGTTTACAAATTTACATGCATTAGTGTAACAAGTGTAACAAAATAAATACGAAAAGAGAAGAGCACAGCAGTTGATCAGCTCAGCAGCCAAGCAGTGAAGCAGCAGAGCAGCATAGCAGAAATCGCTTTGAGAGCGGCGAGCCACTAAGCAGCATACCTGAACTTTGTACAGTGGGCCGCAGCCAATAAAATTTTCAACAAAATAAATTTTTACAGATCTGTTGTAATATTTTTTTATTTTTACTTTTTTCAACCAAATATATTTGAAATTTAAATATTGATAATAGAGTTTTATTGGTGGTCAGGAGTGGGCAGGAGTTAGTCCATCGGAACAATATTTAATAATTTTATATATTATTTTTTTTGATTTTTTTTAATTAAATTAATTACATTTGAAAATAGGCTGCAAGTGAGCAACTATCGTATATTGGTAATACATTTTTATATTTTTTTGTGGTTTTTTGCAAATTTCAACAAAGAATATTTACTCAAAAGTAAATTACTTAAATTTCAAAAAAAAAATTAAAATCAAAATTTGTGCTTACGCGATCGTAAGAAAATACATCTATTTAATTCAATTTCATAATTTTGTGGGGCTTTCGACTGTGATCCGTTAAAAGGTTCTCCTTTCCTTCTTTTTTAACATGGCGCAATTCAACAAATTTCTTTAAGTAGCTGATTCGTTACTAGAATTCGAAGAAACTATAACGCCTACAATTACAAACCATTCTTCTTTCAATCTTGAAATTCAACAAGATGAACTGAAGTCGTTATGGTCGGAAGAAAAGACAGAATATCGAACTTGTCTGTCGAATGCCAATGCATCAGATACAAATTACGGCACTACTATTGCGACGACCAAGCTAAAATATAATGATTGCTATAACGCTTATGTCTGTTGTGCAGCGTTAATGGGTGAACATACTCACAACCTCTCCGCATTCCAACAAAACTCTAACTCTACTGTCATTCATCCAGAACGGATAGCTGAAGTCCCACTAATGTCCAGCATTAGTTTGCCTCCATGCGACACCAACGTACACGTATTTTACGGTGAATATCTGCAGTGGCCCTCTTTTAGGGATATGTTCACTGCTTTATACGGGAACAATCCAAGATTGACTCAGGCGGAAAAACTTCTCCACCTTATTCAGAAAACACGTGGTGAAGCGCGGGAAATAGTGCAAAAGGTCCTACTCATTCACGATGGATACCCGATAGCATGAAAAAATTTGACAGATCGATATGAGAACAAACGGGCTCTAATAAATTCCCAGTTAAAGGTTCTGTTCAATCATTCGTACATCACTACCGAGTCAGGAACAGCACTGAAAAAACTGCAGCGAGACATCAACAGCTGTATTACTGCACTTCAGATTCAAGGCATCGATATTCGCAACTGGGATGCCATTTTCGTATATTTGCGTTCGACAAGACTTCCAGAGCAAACTTTAGCTCTATGGGAACAGACTATAGAGTCAAAAACCGAAATTCCGAATTTTCTCACAAGATGTTTTCAAACGCTCGAGACGGTATCTGACCTCAAGGGAAGCTCCATTCCTGATCAGAAACGGAGTGGTAGTTCAAACAATCGAACATGCCCATCCCAAAATAATTACCCATCCAGACGGGTAAATACTCACCACTCCACATTGAATAGAATGAATTGTAGATTGTGCTCCTCACAAACACACGTTCTTAAAACCTGCCCGGATTTTTTCGATATGAGTCCTAATGCGCGAATTGATGCTGTAAGAAAACTTCATCTTTGCCTCAATTGCTTACATGATGCTCATGAATTGAAAAATTCTAAGAGCAATTACACATGCTTAAAATGCAAAAAACAGCATCACACAATGCTTCATAAAGAGCAAGATGAAGAGGATCCAACCACTTCCAAGAATCAGCAGAGGTCAACTAAAAGCCATACGGCATCGATCAAGGCAAATGTGACAAGCAGTACTTCCGCAAAGCAAAGTATGCTATTAGGGACTGCAGTGGTAACGATTTATCACAATAACAACACTTTTACAGCGAGGGCGTTAATAGATTCGAGATCCGAAGCAACTTCCATCTCGGAATGCTTACGAAAACGACTAAGTCTGCCGAGTAAAAGTATTAGCGCCCATATATCTGGTTTAATGATGCCGTACAAAAAATGTGTACTATAAAACATGGTTCCCCCCGAAACAGAGATTTAAGGCCTAAATCCGATGCAATTGTACTTCTTAAGCTGACGGGACTCCTCCCATCCCAAACAATCAGCAGGGAAATGCGAAAAAGTCTCCCGTCTATCCCTCCGCGGATAACAACTTTTATAAAAGCCAACACATAGACATATTAAAAGGCGGAGATTTGTAGCCCAAGGTTATGTTAAGCGGGGTTAAATTCAACATTCTCGGTTCACTCATGGCACAGCGAACAGTATTTGGCTGGATTCTAACCGGCCCCGTTCCACATGAGAAACCACAAAATCCTTCAACTGTTTGTACTTACTACAATGAGATCTCGATAGACACGCAGACAAATATGACGAAGAGATGAAGAAAAAACCTTCCGCAATCACGCAGGTCGCTACTTGACCACCATTTAAAGCTCCACCTCCAGGAATTGATTGCCTCGAGGCAGTTTCGTTGAAGTGAGGGCTCACTTATCAAAAAACCTCCTTTATCGAAATAAAAACCCAAAAACGTCAGACAAAGGCGGTATAAATGGAAACATCCACACAGAAATTTCCAGGTCGACGACTTAGTCATCATACAATAGGAAAATCTACCTCCAAATGAGTGGCTGTTAGGTAGGGTAGAAAAGGTCTATCCAGACACTGACCATAAAGTCCGAATTGTTGACGTCAAAACCCAACGTGGAATTATCAGTAGACCAGTAGTCAAATTGGTTGTATTACCGCAAGAAAACTAATTAAATTTTCTTATTTTTCTTCCTCTTTTTTCCATTAAACTATAGAAAATGTCATGGAATAATTGCCACGTGTGCCTAGACAACCATCCACTGAGATTGTGTCCACAATTTCGCCAGATGGCTCCCGAAGAACGGTGGAGAACAGCGTCAAATCGGTACTGCACGAATTGCCTCGCAAAGGACCACAAGGCAAGCGAGTGTCCCAGCTTTATTCGCTGCAAGAGGTGCGAAGAAAAGCACCACACTATGCTGCATGGCCTGAGCTCCGACATATATGAGGTGCCGCACAGTGACGTCGTCGAGCTTTCCTGGGTCCATCAGGTGGAAGAAGAAGAATTCCTAATGGCAGAACTCGAAGAAGGCACTACGCAATCACCAGCGGGAGACCAACGTCAAGCACCAACAGCTACAGCGTGGGATACGATGCTCGCCCACCCCTACCGACCATCTGTACGAAATCCAGCAGCTCCAGATCCTACGATGCGACATCTCCTGTGCACGCCACCTACGCTGCACCGAGCTAGACTCGATCCGTCTCGCCGGGCTAAACGAGTGGGCAACTTCAACTCGAATTGGCGGCTTAGGGATGATCGAATCAAACTCGATCCGTCTCAGCGACATTCCTCGGACCGAACGGGACTCGATCCGTGCTGCCAATCGAGGAGCAGGCGCTGTCGAGGTGCCCGCCGTGGGCTAAATGTGCGAGCGATCATCGAAGCGAGGATAATGGCACTCCCTTGGCAGCAAAAGTTGTCACGAACTGCGGACAGGTTTACCGCAGTTATAGCTGTTATCAACCCCGTGAGTCCGGCATCCATCATTTCCGCCGCCCCGGTTGCAAGACTGCGACTTCGCACTCAAGTGCGTGGAGCCAGCCGAGTTTGTGAACTCACGATTCCCGATAACAACGGGGGTCAGGCAGAGCTCTCCGTCTGCGCACAAATTAAAAATATGCCATCAACTCCAACTTGGCCGACCCTGCATTCTACAAGGCTGCACCAGTGGAAATGGCTTTGGACGCGGACGTTTACGCCCGATTGAATCAACCGGGAATCCTCCCGATGACAACCGGTCAACTAGTGGCACAAAACACCACTCTGGAATGGGTGATTTCAGGCGTCATCAATTAGAATTAGTTTATTTAATAATTATTATTGTAAATAGGTTTAGTACAATACACAAGAAAAAAAGACTGAATTAAAAACTAGATGATTGACCAAATGAATTTTGTATCAAACAAAAAATTGTAAAAATATATATTGTTGTTATACGCGTGGTGATACTGCAAGACGGGCGGAATGTTCAATCCGCAAACGTAATGGCAACATAGGCCGAGCTATCGCTCAAAAGCTCAACTAGCTCCTTTACTTTAGCGGCTTGTTTTATTTTGCCGTTTGCTTTTAACTCACTTCTTTGGTGACTTTTGAAGACGAATTTGCAGAATTACTATCGCGGTAAGTTGGCTTCCATAAAACTTGTAAATAAACCTATTATTAATTAGTGTATAATGTTGAGTGGGGGTAAAATGGGTCGTTTCCAATAAATGAGGAAGTCTAGGTCTTTTTGGGTTTTAAATTATAACAATTCAGGTTTATTAAATTACGAATGGTATAATATAGATTATTGAAAAAAAATAATAATAATTTTGAGTTATAATTCGTTTTTTAGACACAAATTGTCTTAATGTTTTTGAGACCATTTAATTATTACAAAATTAGGTCTTTAAAGATTATTTGAAATTATAATGAAAAAGAACATAAGCAAATATAATTTAAATGAATTTAAATGAGGAAGAGCGGCCCGTGTGGTGATGTCGATTCGTTGGCGGTTGAAAAGCGATTGATTGCTGTCTTTTGCTGTTGGCTATTTTTGGCCGGTTGATTATTCAAACGGTGCGGAGCGTTGGCAACATTGGGCGACATTGGGCAGCACATCGCGGCGTTGCCACCTGAGGGGATCACTCCGAAAACAAAAGGAGGTCCATGTCCTCAACATGGCGCCCCCCCGGCGTTGGTCCCCGTATCTCCTTCTCCAGTTTTTCAATCAGGCTCCGGACGTCTTTTACCAGTTGTTGCAACTTTTTCCGCTGCTGGGCAGACCGGCTGGATAAAACTGGCCTGGAATTGGCTGCATTCGCTGTACCGCTTACCCTCCTTAACATCGCCCGGTGGAGCAGAGTATGATGCCCGAGAGTGCACTGATGGCAACTAGACCTTGAGTCGCATCCGGTGCCATGGCGAGGAAAGCAGGGCAATGGCGCAGCGAATGCAACCGGCCGCATAAACGGCACTTCCCCGATGGCGCGTCTCGTCGGTACCTAGGGGAGAAGAGTGAAAATATAAGACTTTAGAATATGGTTGAAAAAAGTGTATATGAAGAGATTTCATGAAATGCTTGTATATGAGGTGTAGGGTGGTATGTGTTAATGTAAAATGTTGGGATTAAGTCATAGGGTTCGAGGTTCCTACAGCGGGCAGCACACACAATTTGGCTATATTTCGGGTTATCTTTCCATTCTGTGTGATTATGTCGACCACCCGGACCTTTTCGTTTGCACCTTGATACACTTTGGTTATACGTCCTAGGCACCTTGAGTTTCTGCCATTTGGGAACCAGGGAGAGGTCTTCAGCATTGGGTTCGGGTATCGATAACAGTGAGGCACCGCTGAGGAAATGTCCAGGGGTAAGTGCCAGTAGGTCTTGCGGGTCTTGCGACATGGCTGAGAGCGGTCGGGAATTGAGAACCGCTTCTATTCTTACCATCAGGGTTGTGAGTTCCTCGAAGCTAAATTTATGATTTCCGGCGACCTTAGTGAAGTGCAGCTTAAAACTCTTCACTGCTGCTTCCCATAGCCCACCCATATGAGGGGCATACGGTGGAATAAACTTCCAGTAGAAGCCGAGTGGGGCGTATTTAGCGGAGACGTCGGCTGCTGCTTCCTTCAGGAACACGCCGAACTCGCGGTGGAAGATGCGTTGAGCTCCGACAAATGTCTTCCCATTGTCGGACATAATCGTATAGGGGAGACCGCGACGTCCAACAAATTTAGCAAAGGCTGCTCGGAAAGCCTCCGTAGTCAAGTCTGAGCAGACTTCGAGGTGTATTGCTTTCGTGGAGAAGCATACAAACACACAAACGTATGCCTTTGAATATGAAGCTCGCCGATGGGTAGATACTTTTACTAGGAACGGGCCGGCGAAATCCACCCCAGTCGTGTGAAACGGTAGGGTATATGTGGTTCGCTCGGAGGGTAGTGCTGCCATAATCTGCGATCTCATCTGTTGCTTGTGGATGGTGCATGTTTTGCAGTGAAAGATGCACTTTTTTATTTTGGGTTTGAATCGGGGAATGTAGTACTCTTGTTGTACCATTCGCATCATTAACTGGTTTCCAGCATGCAGCATGGTGGTGTGTAGAAATTTTAACAGCAGAGTGCAGAATATTGAGTTTACTGGGATGATTATGGGATGACGTTCGTTGTAACTAAGTGCTGCGTATTTAAGCCGTCCGTTTACGCGCAGTACGCCTTTGCTGTCGAGTATAAGATTTAATGTCAGCAGCGTGTCCTTCTTGCTGATCGGTTTTGAGGCTTCGAGTTGAGCTATGGTTTCACCATAATGCCTTCGTTGAGTTAGGGTTATGAGTCGTGTTTTTGCTTCGTTCATCTCTTCGTGACTTAGAGTCATGCCCATCCGAGATGGCAATTTTCGTGACCTGTGAATAAAGCGATATATATATGCAATTACTCTAAGGGCTCGGGGGAAGGAAGAAAATCTTTCCAAGATATCTTCGGATGGCGAGGTATGGAATGCGACGATGTGCCTTTGCTCCGGAGGCGATGGGGTTTGGCGAGCCATTCAGGACCTTTCCACCAGATGGTGTCTTCAACGAGATCCTGAGGTCGACATCCACGGGTGCTTAAGTCAGCTGGGTTGTCGCTGCTGCATACGTGTCGCCACGTAGCATTGCTTATCAGTTGCAGGATCTGGGATATCCTGTTTGCTACATATGTTTTCAAAGAGTGTGGTGGTTTCTCTAGCCATGCTAAGACGATGGTCGAGTCTGTCCACAGAACAAGTTCGTGAGGCGGTAAACTTAATTCGGTTTGTATTTGGTTTACCAACTTTGCCAGTAGAACTGCTCCACAGAGCTCTAGACGGGGGAGACTTGTCGTTTGGAGAGGAGCTACCTTTGTTTTTGCAGCTAGTAAATGTGAGGTGAAGGAGTTTCCGCCGTGTTGTACCCTCATGTACATACAAGCGCAGAATGCCTTCTCTGAGGCATCTGAGAATCCATGGAGTTGAATCGGTTTGTCGGGGGAGTAATGCACCCATCGGGGTATTTGGATGTCTGTGATTGCCGGAAGATTCTCATGAAATGAGTTCCATTTATGTAGGGATCCGGACTTTACGTTTTCGTCCCAGTCCGTTCCTTCGAGCCAAAGTGTTTGGAGTAGTACCTTGGCCACTATCATAATTGGTGATAACCATCATGCCGGGTCGAATAGTTTCGCCACAGCCGATAAAATCTGGCGTTTAGTACTACACTTTGCTGCTTTGCTTGGGTTGAGGTTCGTATGAGTATGAGATGGTGTATGTAAGCGCGTTCCAGCGTATTCCCAGAGTTTTTGTTGAGCTTGTGTCGCTGAATTTAAGAAAGTCGGCATCTAGCAAATAAGACTCTGGGATTTTTTCGAGTATTTTCGGGTGGTTTGCTGTAATTTTCTTAAGAGGGAATCCTGCTGAATTTAACGCTTCGAAAACTTGGGTGAGTGAGTTGATAGTGGACTGTATTTCATTTCTGCCTGAAAGAATTTCATCTACATAAATTTCTTTGAGTAGGATATTGTTTGCGAGAGGGCATTCGGTTTTGTAATCTTCGGCTAATTGATGTAGGGTTCGAATAGCTAAATATGGGGCACAGTTAACGCCAAGAGTCGGGGGTTCTGCTAAAGAGTATTCGCTGGAAGTCTTGATCTTCCTGGTTAACGAGTATTTGCCGGTACATTTTCTCAATGTCGCCGTTAAATACGTACTTATAGAGTCGCCAATTGAGGATTATTAGCATTAAATCGTTTTGTAGTGTTGGGCCTGTATGTAGGACGTCGTTTAACGAGTTCCCTGATTGTGATAATCTGGACGCGTTGAAGACGACTCGGACCTTTGTGGATTTACTGTCGGGTTTTATGGCAGCGTGATGGGGTAGATAGAAGGAGAAGTACTTCCCTTCGTGGATTACTTCGAGAGGTGAAGTGGGTTCCATGTGGTCCAAGGTCAAGTATTCCTCCAAGACCTCCTGATATTTTTGCTGCAGCACTGGTTTTCGCTCTAGTGTCCGCTCATTGCTGATGTACTGTTGCTGTGCTGCTAGTCTGGAGTGGCCTAGGGCTGCGTCCCTGGGAGACTCCTTTTTGAATGGTATTTTGACTGTGTATTTACCATTCTTTTGACGCGTTGTTGTTTTGCGATACAATTTTTCGCAAAATTCGTCCGCTTCTGAGTGAGTTTGAGCAGCTGGGACTTCTTCTTGCTCCCAGAATTTCCTTAGTTGAATGCTGCTCGGGTCATTTTGGGCTGGATTGACTTGAGTTGAAAAGGACTCTACCTTTTGAGTTTTTGGTCCACTGATTATCCATCCAAATATTGTCTGTTGTGCCAACAGGGTTCCATTGTGGAGGTGTTGCACTCCTTGTTTGAGGATTTGGGGTGCTAAGTCGCTGCCGATTACCATGTTAATTCGAGATGGGGTGAGACATTTTGGGTCGGCTAACGCTAAGTGTGTTATTTTGTTGGTGTCAATGGTTGACACCTGGGTCGTGGGTAGTAGGTGTGTGAGCTTGGGTAATATTATTGCTCTTGCTTTTACATGGTGTGATAAGTCTGACGAACATAGAGTTAGTTCGCAGACTTTAGTTGAGTTCTGGATGAAAGTTCCTCTCATTCCTGAGATTTCGTAATGGGTTTCCTCCGTGGGTAAATTGAGTATTTTTTGAATCCGAGATGTGACAAAGGTTTTTTGAGCACCTTGGTCTATCCTTGCTCGGATTTTGTGGTGTTCTCCTGCTAGATATATCGGGACTATAGCCATGGGCAAGAGTGTGGTTTCGTTGCTGCTTGCATGGTGTGTTGTTACCTTGATTGTCTTTTTCTGAGCCTGGGGTGTGTGGCTGATTCCTGTTGAGGTTGATGGTCTGTCGTCTGCTATTTCCACTGCGGTCGCTGCCTGTGCTGTCGATGAGAGGGGTTTTGAGTATGGGTTTGTATTTTGATGATGGAGTAGTGAGTGATGACGCCTTTGGCAGTAAACGCAGGTGAATTTGCTTTGACATTGACTTCGCTGGTGTGAACAGAAAAGACAATTTTCGCAGTAATTGTTTTCTCGAACGAATTTTTGTCGATCTGGGACGGAAAGGTTCCCAAATCGGATGCACATTTTCATCCCGTGACTAGAGTTGCATAACTTGCAGGAAACGGGTTTTGGGAACTCTGTGTGATAGGTTTGCATGCGACTTTTATTCGCAAATGGGGAGCTTTGATTGCCAGCTCTGGGTGTGAAAGTATTGATGTGGGGTTTGGGCTTACCTGGGCGATATGTTCCCAGTCGTTCTACTACCTCGTATCTACTGGTCAGGAATGCGTTCATTTTTGGGCGGGTGTTAGTTGAGGGTGATTTATATAGACTGCCGTAAACATGTCTCGGAATGTCGGCCAGTCTTCGTATCCTCCGTAATATGCTTCAGTATCGCATGCTGGTACTTTGAGACATACCCCATTGGAAACTGAGCTTGTGTGAGTATTTGTTGATTGTTGGGTTGTTTGGGTGGGTGTTGTAACTGTGAAAAGCTGCAATGCTTCTAGCATTTGCGCTTTACAGTTTTGGAAGCTTTCGGAACATTTCGAGTATTTCTGCTCCACTGACTCGCTGACTTCCGGGTATGCGTCTGTCATGAAGATAACCTCGTATGCTTCTAGGAGGCTATCCCAATTTTTGCCCAGCTGCTGTATTTTTACGCTGAGTAGGGTTTCCGTCTGGTCACTCGCCAAGTCCGTTCACCATTTTGCGCCTGTTGGATTCAAAGACGAACTTCTGTAAGTACCTGTTCATCTTGGTCGATGCCTTTTCTGCCTTATCTTCTGGCATTTGTGGAATTTTTTGGGATTTGATTAAATTTGGTTTATAAAAAAATTAAATATATATTTAGTGGGTTTTTTAAATAAATTGCGTTAGTATTGTAAAACTTGAGTGAGTTTGTTTTAAAATTGGGTTGTTTTGTTGTTTTTTTTTTTGAATTGCTTTTCTTTGGTGTATATTAACCAGCAGCAAAAATTTAATGTGTTTATTTGCCTCAGCGCGTCTGAGTGCAAATATTTGGGTGGGTGTATTTATTATTTATTCCAAATAAATAAATAAATTTATTTGGAATAATTGGGGTTTTAGTGGTTGTTCCTATTAAAACTCTTCACTTTTGTCCCACTGTACAAAGTGTAATAATTGCTTGCTCGCGGCCCACGGTGTTTTATGCTGCGACTCCTTTTGTTTATTTGTTCTCAGCTATGCAATGTATTTGACGTTCGAGAGCGCGTTTGAGTGGGAACAAATGTGTGTGCTGCGCTGTAACGGTTTTGAAATTTTGCATATGCATATACAGATATGCTATATGTCAACCGTTTTAGAGAAAGATGTATACTATATTTTTTATAACAGCTGCAAAATTGAGGGAGTGGCCAACGGGATTTGCACAGTTTAGCTTGTATTCAATTTTTTGATTGGGATTTCAACCGTTTTTCAAGGAAAACGGTACTGCTATGCTGCAAATGTGAGGGAGTGGCTAACGGGGGTTTTTTGGTGCTGTACAAACTTGTACAGTTGCCATCAATAATTATGTAATTTATTATATTGTAAATAATATGAATGTATAATGAGTGTGTACATGAGTGACGATTATGTTGTACTTACTCCGACATGGCTCTTTTACTTAGCCTTTGGGTAGCTTAGCTTGGGTAGCGGACTTGATTGTTGTTGGTGTGATTTCCTTGTACTGGCGGACTTGATTGTTGTTGTTGTTGATGGTGGTAAAATATATATATATTAGTTTATATTAATTAATGCTTGTAGCGGAGAATATCTTTGATTAAAAAAAAATTTTTTTTTTTTTGTTATGTTGCGAACATAAAAATCCGAAAATATATATATATTAATTTTTGCTTGTAGCGGAAAATATCTTTGATTAAAATTTTTTTTTGTTATGTTGCGAACACAAAAATCCGAAAATATTATATATATTAATTTATATTAATTTTTGCTTGTAGCGGAAAACATCTTTGATTATAATTTTTTTTTTTTTGTTATGTTGCGAACACAAAAAAACCGAAAATATATACATATTGATTTATATTAATTTTTGCTTGTAGCGGAAAATATCTTAGATTAAAAATTTTTTTTTTGTTATGTTGCGAACACAAAATCGAAAAAAATTTATCGCACTGAATATTCACTGTTAACGTGCGTATATTTATCATATATATATATATATTTTTTTTTTTATAAATTTTTTTTTTGTTTTGTGTTTTGTTAAACTCTTAGCACGTTAGTTTGATAAAACTCGCACAGTTTCGTTACTTAACAATGTATAAATATTAGTTTTTATTTTCGACTTGTTTGAATTTTTTAGTTTTATAATTTTCACTGTTTCTTTCTCTTAGTCAAATATTTTATAGCTGTAATTTAAGCAGGTCGTACGGCTTAATTTATATTTAATTTATTTATTATATGTATACCTAATTCACTGCACTTAACTGTATGTATGTATGTATTGGTGCGGTTATTTATTTATGTTGAATTTATTTTTAACCGTTCAACTGTATATATAACTAATTTACTGCACTTAACTTTATGTATGTATTGAATGATGAGGTTTTATGTATTCTTTTTTTATTTTTTTTAAGTCAAATTAAATATATTTTATTAACCGTATAATTTTGTTTTTTTTTCACTGTATTTTTAAATGCAGACACTTTTCTCTCGCAGCAGTTAACTAGAACTTGTTGCTGCTTTTGTTTTTGTCACCACCGGCTTTAATTTTCACCTTTTCTTTTTTTTTTTTGCTTCACAATTATTACTATAATTTATTTTATTTTTATTTTTTTTTTTGTAACTTTATTTTTAGTTGTATTATTTTGAGTTTATCTTGCTTTCTCTTTTTTATATGTTCACTTAATTTCACTAATTTTACTAATTCACACACGCACAACCGATCGCTTGAAAAGTTGAATCCGTTTGATTTTGTCTATATGTATGATGGCCGCTGTTGCCGTTGGGTAGAGCAGTGGTGCCAATTCATTTTTTCGGCACCGAAGGACCATGTATAATGTTGAGTGGGGGTAAAATGGGTCGTTTCCAATAAATGAGGAAGTCTAGGTCTTTTTGGGTTTTAAATTATAACAATTCAGGTTTATTAAATTACGAATGGTATAATATAGATTATTGAAAAAAATAATAATAATTTTGAGTTATAATTCGTTTTTTAGACACAAATTGTCTTAATGTCTTTGAGACCATTTAATTATTACAAAATTAGGTCTTTAAAGATTATTTGAAATTATAATGAAAAAGAACATAAGCAAATATAATTTAAATGAATTTAAATGAGGAAGAGCGGTCCGTGTGGTGATGTCGATTCGTTGGCGGTTGAAAAGCGATTGATTGCTGTCTTTTGCTGTTGGCTATTTTTGGCCGGTTGATTATTCAAGCGGTGCGGAGCGTTGGCAACAGTGGGCAGCACATCGCGGCGTTGCCACCTGAGGGGGATCACTCCGAAAACATAAGCAGGTCCATGTCCTCAACAATTAGAAAATTTTCCAAAGCGGTGCATATGTGGTCAGTGGTTGACTTACCAGGTTTAAAGCCGCACTGATAAGGTCCAATCAGTTTGTTGACGGTGGGCTTTAGTCTTTCACACAATTCGCTTGATAGAACCTTATATGCGATGCTAAGGAGGCTTATCCGACGGTAGTTGGCGCAGACTGTGGGATCGCCTTTTTAGTGGATTGGGTAGAGTACACTTACTTTCTTTCCCCAAACCTGGCATTAAAATCGCCAAGCACGGTTTTCACATCGTTCCGTAAGTATGCTCTCGCCGCTCATAAAAGGCATCTTTGAACAAATCGTCCTTCTCTTCCGTCGGGGCGTGGTCGCAAATCAACGATATGTTAAAAAATTTCGCTTTGATGTGGATTGTGACGAGACGTTCATCCACCGGGGTGAATGCCAGTACTCGACGACGGAGTCTCTCTTCCTACACATATGCGACACCAAATTTTTCGCTTCTGTATATGGCCGCTGTAGTAGATGTGACAAGAACCTACTCGTTTTCGTCCTTGTCACGTCCATCGCACTTCTTGGAGGGCGGTGATGTCAGCCTTTAGCTTAGCGAGGATATCAACCAACTGGTCAGCGGCCCCTTCCCAATTAGGGGCCCGGATATTCCAGGTGCATGTCTTCAAATCATGACCCTTTAAACGTTTGCGTGGGTCGTTGTCGTAAGCGGGTCCCATTTCTAAATTTTTCATTAAAGCTGGATTCAATGTGGCGGGTCCCAAGCCCAGCGCATAACCTCTCTGGGCGAGAAAGTTTAAATTTTGTGCACATATATATAGCGAGCCGCTTGCTTCAAGACCAACGCCAGTTCGCAGCTGCACCTCTGGTGAACAGACGCTCCAATGACTTCAGCGGACCCCTAAACCGAGTAACTCGGAGTGGCTCGCCTGAAGCTTCCTCTCTAATTAGCCGTGACCCAAGGCTTAACCCAGGTTGGTTACCGCATCTTGCGCAAGGGTTTCTCTCGTTTCCGGAGTGCGCGACGTGAACGCATGAGTAGGAATTGAGTATAGCCTCGCAACTGTAACAGCATACCCAAAGCTTAACTACACTCCATTACACCTCATTTAGAATTATGTATTAAAGATGTGCAAAATCTAAATTCGCCAGAGCGCTCAGAAAACACGCTCAGTGAGCGCTCACCATATTTGTTAGCGTAAAATTTTTTATGCTACTTGCTGCTGCAGTCAATTGCTGTAAATCGAAGAAAATGAACCACGAAAATTTAAAGGTATTTTTACTTCAAAGTGCTTGTGATGACAATTTACCAGATTTTTTGTGTTGTCAAATAGATTTATTTCAGCCACCTGCAATAAATGAACAATTTTTCAAAAAAAGGAATTCAAAGGAAAGAACCAAAAATTTCTATGACGGTATGCAGATGAACAGTTCGCGGAACATTTTAGAATGAATAGAACAACATTTCAAGTAGGACATATATATACATAATTTGCATTTTGTAACCGCTGAAGCGATTTTTGGCCGTGCTCCTCCTCCAATTTGTGGTTTTTTGCGTCTTGATGTTTTTCCAACAAATGGTGCGACCTACAGCTTATACTAAGAAGCCCTTTCTTGCGGCTGATGGTTTTTTATAATGAGCTTTATTTCATGTCAGAAATATATTATATATAGGTTGATATTCCCTGAGGGAGGGCGACTGCAGTTAGAAGATTTTATTTAATTTTTTGTTTAAATTAATTTTCTATAAATTTGACAAAATTGAGCAAAAAGTAGTTGTAAATATATAATTTTTAAGAATTACTTTAATATAACAATTTTTTCCATGGCGAAAACTTATCCTCACAATCAGTTGGTCGTTTCGACAGTTGAAGTAGCAGTATGTTCATAAAAATTAATCGCTCAGTAAAAGCGCTCACTGAACATATTTCGCTGAACGCACCCAATGTTGTTAGTTTTCTTCAGCAGAGCAGTTGTGTTGATCATTAACAGAAATTTCTGTTCATCGAACAGTATTTATGGTACATTGCTTTCGATTGTCTGTTAATTCAACAGGTTTGATGTATAAAATGTTAACAGAAACAAATGTTGTACCACCAAATATTGCTGTTTAATAGCCTATTTCCACCAAGCACTTAACTGCATTTAAGGCCTCTGTTAAGTGAAGGAAATGTCAAACGTTTCCACCGAAAGTGAGTTAACTCAAACAGCTGATTTTTGTTTACATTTGCAATTTGCAAAATTTGTCACAAGTATTAAAATCATGAATTTAAGAGACCACATTTATTTTATTTTGCTATTTATACAATATTATGATTTGCAAGTGCAGATTATTGCTGCACGGACAAACGCTGCTGAAAGGAAACTGCTTTTTTGCATGCTTACAACTGCCAGTGACTTCGATCCCCGATTGCGTTAACTCCACCGCCATTTCTTTGCATACATGAGAGTTTTTTCGGCAACCTTTCAATTCCTGAGCTCTTCCTTCCCAGCAATCCAGGAAACTTTGCTCCTCCGTAAGGTTCCACTTGCGTCGTTTTGTTTCCATTTTCAGCTTACCATAGTTTATTTTTTTAAGTAAATATTTATTTTGTTTTTCTAGAAAACCACAATTCGAGGAGTAGCTCGGCCGAAAAATCGCTTAACCGGTTACAAAGCGCACATTATAGATATAATACATAAATATTTGTTTTGCATCAATTATGTATACATAATTATTAGTTTTGCGCAATCAGCTGATAGTTGCCAGAGTCGTGTATATTTTTATGTTGAGGGGATCGTTTGAAATTCCACAATTGCTTTTCGTTTGTTTTTTATTTTTTTTTTTGAATTTTTTTTGAAGTAACTTTTGCAGAAAAAATTTCAGCATGTAAAATAAAAGTCTGGCACCTCATTAAATCCGAAAATACACGACTCTGGCAAGAAATATACCGAAACGTCCAAAATATTTACATTAGTAGTGATAGCATCGACTGTTAACATAACATTTTCTGTTAAATTACCGAAAAAAAAGTTCACTTTTCACTTTTAATCAACAACAAACACATGGGAATTTCGCATTTAAATGCGATGTTTAAATGCGATGTTTAAATGCATTCAAGCTAAAATGCAGTTAACGTCCGGTGGAAATAGGCTATTATGAATACTGACAGAAAATCTGTTAAATTTTCTAGAAAGTCCCGTTAGACGTTGTTTTGTATGAACGCGACGCGGTTGTGCTTATCGGATTTTGTTATTAGTGAGTGCAGTTGAGTAAAGTTTTTGTGAAAAGAATTATTTAAAATACATAGTTAAATTGACATTCAAAGTGAATTAAATTTATATTTTTGCGTGAAGGATGACGAAACGCTTTTGCGTTTACTTAAAGAGTGGATGTTAGAAAAAGTTTATATTGTACCATGGAGTAAGTGAGATGATGTTAATATTAAAATAAAGTGCAATATATAGTGCAACGAATATAAAACTATTCCCGTAATATATGTATATATATACGTATTAGAGATGGGCTTGCTTGCTAGTGTAGGTATATTTATTGTGTTGCTGCAATACATAAACGCACTCCTTTTGAATGCGCTGTGTGAACAAAACCACACACACATGTACACAATATGCAGTGCAAGCATTTGGAGATTTGTCAGTGCTACTTGCAATTTTGGTTAATGAAAAATTAATGTACACATAGTCAATAAAGTCCGCGTTTACTTGACGCATTTATTTAAGTGAAGTAAAAACACAATGTAAATAGGTAAAAAAAATTTATGTTCCAATATTCATTATCGTGGTCTAAGTGTAGCGACAAGTAAACATAGGCACCACAAAGTCTGCATTCAGTCTTAGGATTTGTTACAAAACCTTAAAAAGTTATGAAAAAAATTGTTGGATAGCCACGTTGTTTTAATACCTCATTCAATCGGTTGGGCTTTGAATTTACCAACTTTTCTGTTTTCTGTTTCCTCAAATGTAACTTTGGACCATTCTGCTTGCATAACACCACGCAAGGCCTATTTATTTTCAATTACAATTAATTAAGGTGCTCATGATTACATATTGCTAAACTCAGATGCCGTTACCACGAAAATGAATATTGAAATATAGATTTTTTTGTATTTTGTATTTAAAACAATAACGATGAAATAATTGTAAAAAAATTTTACTTTGTACTTTTACTTCACTTAAATAAAGGTGTCAGATAAACGCTGATTTTATTGGATATGTGTATATTATAGGTAAAAGGTTTTGCGGCCTTATATTGACGTTAGCTTGTAACCAATAAATTTGCAGATACAAGCGTCGGAATTGGAGAATTGCAATATCTCACTGAAGCGGACTTAAACAAAATTTTCCCTTCAGTGGAAGAAGTAGGAATAAAAGCGAGAAAATTAAAGTTTAGGAAAAAGAGATATTTAGATATTTGAAAATCTAATATTTATAATTTTTATTTATTTTAAATGTGTATAGTTTGGGGAATGAAGCCCTCGAATGCCTCTCTTCACCCTTAAGTGCGTTGATCACTGTTTAGCATGCAATTTCAAGCAATATATGCAATATTTTCAATAGAGAGCAAACAGTAAGTAATTTTCCGTGACATTAATTATTATTATTCTGATTCTATTACCTGATTTAATTACCTTTAAGTCAACATATTTCGTACGTCGGGGAGATGCGAAGCGACCGTGTGGGAAGATATATAATCGGTACTTTAATAATCGGAGAGGAAAGAATTCATGGTAATGATATGTGTTTACAAATGAAGACATAATACAACATACATATGTACATATGTATGCATGTTTGGCGGTGGATGAAATATGCTTGATTTTTGGGTTGAATAATTCAAATAATAATAAAAAGTTAATAAATAAATATAACATTTAAACCAAGTCATAAAATAAATTGGAAAATACTTTGAAATGAAATTAGAAAATTAAATAGCTATTTTGCATCAAATATTTTTATATATTTTTATTTTAATATTTATTAAATATTTTATATATATTATACACACGTATGTTTGTATGTAAGCATCTAAATATGGGCATTTATATGTAAAACCTAAAGCATGCATAAAGTCATTTAAAAGCAAATAACTTCAAATGTGTTTCATTCATAACCACAAGCCATTCATACTATCAATCACAAAAACAACTCCATATGCGCAGCTCGCTTTACTCCCCTGCGCACTTCTCTATTCAGAAAGCTATTTGCTATAAGAAGAAGAAGCATAAATGCAACAAAAACAACTACCGCATACAAACCAAAAATCAGAAATTGATGTTCAATTCACGCCAAAGTGAAAACACATAAATTCAAACATTTGAATATGTATACGAAAAACGCACACAATCTTATAATGAGCATGCACTTTCCTCTTTCAACGCGCCATTTACAAACGGCTTCTTCGCGACGATGGCAAAATTTGCAAAAATCGGAAATTCTAGTTGAGCTAAAGGCAAATATTGTACAAACACATTTAAAGGTCCGTGCATCTATATGAAAGACTCATACATACACAAAAGTATACCAAAATCTTTTCCCTCGTACCTCGAATCAACGAGCAATTCCTTGGCGACGATTGAAAATTTGCCAATTTCAAAAAATAAAACGCGAAAAAGAAGCGAGAGAAGGATTTGAAGCCCCGCAGCTTGGACAAAAGTCAATCGACGCAAACCATTGCGCTACTGATCACTTTGAAATTTCGTTAGCATAATTGGTATTTATTTAGATGTATAGCAATAGCATATATGTACACAATCTTAAGTAATATTCGAAAGAAATACTTGTGTGTGTGTGATCATATTTAGTTCGACATATATTTGTATACGTATTTTGTATTTTTGCTTCTGGTGCAAGTTCAAATTCCTGTTGACGGAGCCAATATATTGCATTCTCATTTTACTTTTTTTATATTTTATTATTAATATTTATTCTACATTTATTAATTTTTCTTGCTTATTTATGAATAATCATATAAAAATAAAATTTATTACTGTAAAATAGGTAAATGCTCGTTAAAAAATTTCTGAGATATTAATTTTTTTTTTATTTTTCACTAAATAACAGTAAAATATCATATGAAAAAGATATACAAAATTAATGAATATTTGGTTTCCATTTTATTTCTAATCTATGCATGTATTTCTATTGGTTTTACTTCTTTTGTCGTCAATAACAGATTTTTCTTATGTTAAACCATCAATTTTGTTAGTTTATAGCTAAAATTTAACGGAGTGGTGAATCCCTTTCCCGAGATTTTCTAGCTCTGTCAAATCTTCAATCGAGCATCGAACCAAAAGCCTTTTGCATCTTCTCGTTATTATAAGTTCTCTGCAACAGCTAGAAAAGTTATTTTGACTGACGGCTTGTTAATCTGACAGTAAAACTGTTAAATTTTTTACCAACAGAACACCATTTGTTAAATCGACAGCTAAATCGTTTGGATGTGATTTAACTGTGAAATCTGTTGCTACAACCTGTGATCCAGTTAATATTAGGTAAAGTAAAAAGTTCGTTCCGTTTTTATCTAAGAGATGGCGTTATTGTCCATAGTACTAGTGTTACGTGTCGAATCATGTCATACTATACGGCGCTGAAAACGTGTTTATTCGCGCTAAAAGTTTGTCTTTGACAGTTTTTCGATTGATTGACTCAGTACGTTGTGAGCGCTTATTTCTGTTGCACTCAAAAATTGCCAGCATTTCTACTTTTTTATATAATATTTAAGTCAACAAGTATTTTTCTCTTATCGGAGTACTGAGTAACTCCACAAAGGCATACCGAAATTTCTTGAATTTCACCACCTTAGTTTGTTTAGTCACTAAGATTTAAATTTGGCACAAAATTCAAATTCAATTTCAGTGTTTGTGTATCAAATCGATTTCGTTCTTTGTATTGATTGTACTAAATAAAGTTAAATACTACATATAGGAAACGTAAAATAGCAATAATAAAGTAGTATTACTTTATAATCTATTACGAAAGAGAAAATAGGAAAAAGATTAATAGCCTATTTCCACCGGACGTTAACTGCATTTTAGCTTGAATGCATTTAAACATCGCATTTAAATGCGAAATTCCCATGTGTTTGTTGTTGTATAAAAGTGTGTTAACTCACTTTTCAAAGTTAGTTAATTCACTTTCGGTAATTTAACAGAAAATGTTATGTTTACAGTCGATGCTGTCACTACTAATGTAAACATTTCGGACGTTTCGGTATATTTCTTGCCAGAGTCGTGTATTTTCGGATTTAATGAGGGGCCTGAATAAATATTCAACTTTTTTTTGAATATTTATGTTATTATTATTTTTATATATATTTTCCAACTTTTAATTCAAAACGCACTGTTTTTGTTTAAAAATGTATTTGGATTTTCTTTATTTAGAATTTTAAAACTTTCACAAGGTTTTTATAATTTATGTATATTTTACTTATATTATATATATGATGTATTTAGATACAACGGTTTGCTGACGAAATTATTTATTTTTACTAATTTTGTTACACGGGTTTTAATTTTCTTTTACACAATTTTGCACAACCGAGCGGTTTGAGAATTATCAAGCGAACTAGTGACCAGTAACATACTTAATGCTATATATATATTAATAGTTGTATCTTCTAACTGGTACGGAGGGGAAATTCAAGATTTATTTATATTTATTTTCTTTACAGCAAGGAATAGGAGGTGAGTAATTTCAGTTAAAGGTAAGGTGAGTATTTCAGGGTACGGTAAGTACGTAGGTATTATATATATATGTATACGTATTTAAACATATTTAACTAAATACATATTTTCCTTAAAATTCTATTAGGTCGACACCCATGTCTTCGACATGCCGGCGGGCCTGCGGCGAAGTGACTTGCACCAAATCTTCGAGCTGCTGGAGGGTTTCACGGGCTTTATTCACTAGCCCACGGATTCGTCGTTCTAGGGCAGGAGCGCTGCTTCGTTGAACTCTTTCGCCGACTCTCCGGAGGATAGTTTTGCTCGCTGGCTCCCTTTTCTTAGTTTGCCTTTCACGACTGGGAGGGTTTTCATTTTTCAGCCGGAATGTCACCCTTTTTCGGCTTTGAGATGTTGGGCGCTCCGACACTTCGAGCGAATTTCGATGAAGTAGGGTATGATGCGCTAATCCGCACCGATGACAGCTGTCTGGAGAGTCGCATGCCCCTGTGGTGTGAGAGGTCGCTAAGCAGTTTATGCAATACCGATAGGCCTTTGCGGACTCATACCTCTCGTCTGGCGTCATTGCGAGAAAAGCGCGGCAGTGGCGCAATGAGTGGGTGCGGCAGCACAGCCGACATTTGCCGAAGTTCTGTGATCTGAAATGATATGGTTCGAAAAGCAATTTTAATATATGAGATGATTGAGAGTGGGTTTTAGCTTTTCGAGAGAGAGAGAAAGAGAGAGAGAGAGAGAGAGAGAGAGAGAGAGAGAGAGGGGGATGTATAAGCTAAGCGGGTGGCAGAAGGCAGAGTTTGGTTATGTTGCGGGTGACCGTTCCGCCTTGAATGCGGATGTCTACCACGCGAACGTTTTGGTCGGGTCCGGGATGCAGTTTGGTTATGCGACCTAGTCGCCATTCGTTTGGGGGTAGGAGGTCGTCCTTGATGACGACGAGATCACCTTCCTTCATATTTCGCTGGGATCCTTTCCACTTATAGCGTTTTTGAAGATGGTGGAGATATTCAGTTTTCCAGCGCTTGCTGAACTGATGGTGGAGTACTCTTAATTTTTGCCATTTATTAATGAGTGAGAGATTTTCTGAGTTTGGCTCAGGGATCGAGAGTAAGGGCGCGCCTCGTAAGAAGTGGCCTGGGTTTAATACCTTCAAGTCTTCGGGATCTTGAGACATAGGAGAGAGTGGTCTGGAGTTGAGTACCGCTTCGATGCTTATTAGGAGAGTGGTAAATTCTTCGAAGGTGAACTTTTGATTTCCAGCGACTTTAGTGAAGTGAGTTTTGAAGCTCTTCACTGCCGCTTCCCAAAGTACTCCCATATGTGGAGCGTAAGGCGGTATAAATTGCCATGTAAGTCCGTGAATGGCATATTCCGTTGTGGTTTTGTCCGAAACTTCTTCAAGGAAGGCGGATAGCTCTCTTTGGAGGCTTCGCTGTGCTCCTACGAAGGTTTTGCCGTTGTCGGACATTATCTTGTGGGGAATGCCTCTTGGTCCTACAAATCGTGCGAATGCTGCCTCAAATGCTTCTGTTGTTAGGTCGGAGCATACTTCCAGATGAATGGCCTTTGTCGAGAAGCATACGAATACACACACGTATGCCTTGGAATGGGATACTCGGCGGAGAGTCGAGGTTTTGACGAGGAATGGGCCGGCAAAATCTACACCGGTAGTATGGAATGGGAGTGTATATGTGGACCGTTCCGGGGGTAACGCTGCCATCAGTTGCGTGCTCATCTTCTGCTTATATATCGTGCATGTCTTGCACCGAAAAATTCAAGATTTTACCTTCTGGCGGATTCGGGGAATATGGTATTCCTGTTGGACCACGCGAATCATCAGCTGCTTTTCCGCGTGCAGTAGAGTTGAGTGGAGGAATTCGAGGAGGAGGGAGCAATATCGCGAATTATCGGGGATGATAATCGGATGGCGCTCATCGTAGCTGAGGGCGGCCTGAGTGAGACGTCCATTTGCACGCAGCAGTCCTGATTTATCCAAGAAGGGGTTGAGAGTACGGAGGGGATCTCTTTTTTCTATCGGAAATTTCGACTCCAGTGCTGTGATGGTTTTTCCGAAGTATTTTCGCTGGGTGACAGCTATGAGACGAGTTTTTGCGAACTTTATGTCGCTTTGAGTGAGAGTGGTAGAGGGCGGATTTGGCAGTTTCCTAGCCTTTTGCGCGAAACGAAATATGTACGCTGTCACTCTTAGAGCGGTGGAAAAGGAGGAGAAACGATCTAGAAAATCGGGAGATTCTAAAGCGTGGAATGCTTCAATTTGTCGTTGTTCGGGAGGGGACGAATGAGTTGGTGAACTTTTCGGCCAAAGAGGGGATGGCCTAGTTAACCACTCGGGACCTTTCCACCAGAGTGAACAGTTGACGAGTTCTTGGGGTTTAGCTCCACGCGTACCTAGATCAGCTGGGTTGTCAGCGCTGGAGACATGTCGCCACGTAGCATTATTCACGAGGTCAAGGATCTGAGATGTCCTGTTGGCTACGTATGTTTTCCACGTCCATGGGGGTTTTTCCAGCCTAGGGAGAGCCTGTCCACAAAATTAGTTCATGAGATGGCAGATTTAGGGAAGATCGGATCTGCTTTACTAATTTTGCGAGTAAAACTGTGCCGCAAAGTTCCAGCCTAGGGAGAGAGACGGTCGAGACGGACGAGATTCATCTTGCTGGACTCGTAAGTATACGCAATTGCAGAATGCCTTCTCGGAAGCATCTGAGAATCCGTGTAGCTGAATGGAACTGTTTGGGCTGAATTGCACTCATCGGGGTATCCTTATTTCTTCGATTGCGGCGAGATTTCTCCTGAAGGTGTTCCATTTGTGGAGTGAGATCGGCTTCACGGTTTCGTCCCAGTCTGTTCCTTCCATCCATAGTTGTTGAAGAAGAGTTTTCGCTGCTATCATTATGGGCGATAGCCATCCTGCCGGGTCGAAAAGTTTCGCGACAGATGAGAGGATCTGTCGTTTCGTGGCAGTGTCTGAGGATAAGGGGGGGGGTCAACTGAGTACGAGAATGTATCAGTGAGAGCATTCCATTTTATTCCGAGGGTTTTTGTAGAACATACCTCTTGGAATTGGAGAAATTCTTCATCTAAAAGATCAGACGGGGGGATGTCTTTCAGCAGTGACTTGTGGTTTGCTGTGATCTTTTTTAACGGGAATCCGGCTGACTTGAGTACTTCGATAACTTGATGTATCGATTCGCCGGCTGAGTCGAGATTTAATTTTCTTTTACACAATTTTGCACAACCGAGCGGTTTGAGAATTATCAAGCGAACTAGTGACCAGTAACATACTTAATGCTATATATATATTAATAGTTGTATCTTCTAACTGGTACGGAGGGGAAATTCAAGATTTATTTATATTTATTTTCTTTACAGCAAGGAATAGGAGGTGAGTAATTTCAGTTAAAGGTAAGGTGAGTATTTCAGGGTACGGTAAGTACGTAGGTATTATATATATATGTATACGTATTTAAACATATTTAACTAAATACATATTTTCCTTAAAATTCTATTAGGTCGACACCCATGTCTTCGACATGCCGGCGGGCCTGCGGCGAAGTGACTTGCACCAAATCTTCGAGCTGCTGGAGGGTTTCACGGGCTTTATTCACTAGCCCACGGATTCGTCGTTCTAGGGCAGGAGCGCTGCTTCGTTGAACTCTTTCGCCGACTCTCCGGAGGATAGTTTTGCTCGCTGGCTCCCTTTTCTTAGTTTGCCTTTCACGACTGGGAGGGTTTTCATTTTTCAGCCGGAATGTCACCCTTTTTCGGCTTTGAGATGTTGGGCGCTCCGACACTTCGAGCGAATTTCGATGAAGTAGGGTATGATGCGCTAATCCGCACCGATGACAGCTGTCTGGAGAGTCGCATGCCCCTGTGGTGTGAGAGGTCGCTAAGCAGTTTATGCAATACCGATAGGCCTTTGCGGACTCATACCTCTCGTCTGGCGTCATTGCGAGAAAAGCGCGGCAGTGGCGCAATGAGTGGGTGCGGCAGCACAGCCGACATTTGCCGAAGTTCTGTGATCTGAAATGATATGGTTCGAAAAGCAATTTTAATATATGAGATGATTGAGAGTGGGTTTTAGCTTTTCGAGAGAGAGAGAAAGAGAGAGAGAGAGAGAGAGAGAGAGAGAGAGAGAGAGGGGGATGTATAAGCTAAGCGGGTGGCAGAAGGCAGAGTTTGGTTATGTTGCGGGTGACCGTTCCGCCTTGAATGCGGATGTCTACCACGCGAACGTTTTGGTCGGGTCCGGGATGCAGTTTGGTTATGCGACCTAGTCGCCATTCGTTTGGGGGTAGGAGGTCGTCCTTGATGACGACGAGATCACCTTCCTTCATATTTCGCTGGGATCCTTTCCACTTATAGCGTTTTTGAAGATGGTGGAGATATTCAGTTTTCCAGCGCTTGCTGAACTGATGGTGGAGTACTCTTAATTTTTGCCATTTATTAATGAGTGAGAGATTTTCTGAGTTTGGCTCAGGGATCGAGAGTAAGGGCGCGCCTCGTAAGAAGTGGCCTGGGTTTAATACCTTCAAGTCTTCGGGATCTTGAGACATAGGAGAGAGTGGTCTGGAGTTGAGTACCGCTTCGATGCTTATTAGGAGAGTGGTAAATTCTTCGAAGGTGAACTTTTGATTTCCAGCGACTTTAGTGAAGTGAGTTTTGAAGCTCTTCACTGCCGCTTCCCAAAGTACTCCCATATGTGGAGCGTAAGGCGGTATAAATTGCCATGTAAGTCCGTGAATGGCATATTCCGTTGTGGTTTTGTCCGAAACTTCTTCAAGGAAGGCGGATAGCTCTCTTTGGAGGCTTCGCTGTGCTCCTACGAAGGTTTTGCCGTTGTCGGACATTATCTTGTGGGGAATGCCTCTTCGTCCTACAAATCGTGCGAATGCTGCCTCAAATGCTTCTGTTGTTAGGTCGGAGCATACTTCCAGATGAATGGCCTTTGTCGAGAAGCATACGAATACACACACGTATGCCTTGGAATGGGATACTCGGCGGAGAGTCGAGGTTTTGACGAGGAATGGGCCGGCAAAATCTACACCGGTAGTATGGAATGGGAGTGTATATGTGGACCGTTCCGGGGGTAACGCTGCCATCAGTTGCGTGCTCATCTTCTGCTTATATATCGTGCATGTCTTGCACCGAAAAATTCAAGATTTTACCTTCTGGCGGATTCGGGGAATATGGTATTCCTGTTGGACCACGCGAATCATCAGCTGCTTTTCCGCGTGCAGTAGAGTTGAGTGGAGGAATTCGAGGAGGAGGGAGCAATATCGCGAATTATCGGGGATGATAATCGGATGGCGCTCATCGTAGCTGAGGGCGGCCTGAGTGAGACGTCCATTTGCACGCAGCAGTCCTGATTTATCCAAGAAGGGGTTGAGAGTACGGAGGGGATCTCTTTTTTCTATCGGAAATTTCGACTCCAGTGCTGTGATGGTTTTTCCGAAGTATTTTCGCTGGGTGACAGCTATGAGACGAGTTTTTGCGAACTTTATGTCGCTTTGAGTGAGAGTGGTAGAGGGCGGATTTGGCAGTTTCCTAGCCTTTTGCGCGAAACGAAATATGTACGCTGTCACTCTTAGAGCGGTGGAAAAGGAGGAGAAACGATCTAGAAAATCGGGAGATTCTAAAGCGTGGAATGCTTCAATTTGTCGTTGTTCGGGAGGGGACGAATGAGTTGGTGAACTTTTCGGCCAAAGAGGGGATGGCCTAGTTAACCACTCGGGACCTTTCCACCAGAGTGAACAGTTGACGAGTTCTTGGGGTTTAGCTCCACGCGTACCTAGATCAGCTGGGTTGTCAGCGCTGGAGACATGTCGCCACGTAGCATTATTCACGAGGTCAAGGATCTGAGATGTCCTGTTGGCTACGTATGTTTTCCACGTCCATGGGGGTTTTTCCAGCCTAGGGAGAGCCTGTCCACAAAATTAGTTCATGAGATGGCAGATTTAGGGAAGATCGGATCTGCTTTACTAATTTTGCGAGTAAAACTGTGCCGCAAAGTTCCAGCCTAGGGAGAGAGACGGTCGAGACGGACGAGATTCATCTTGCTGGACTCGTAAGTATACGCAATTGCAGAATGCCTTCTCGGAAGCATCTGAGAATCCGTGTAGCTGAATGGAACTGTTTGGGCTGAATTGCACTCATCGGGGTATCCTTATTTCTTCGATTGCGGCGAGATTTCTCCTGAAGGTGTTCCATTTGTGGAGTGAGATCGGCTTCACGGTTTCGTCCCAGTCTGTTCCTTCCATCCATAGTTGTTGAAGAAGAGTTTTCGCTGCTATCATTATGGGCGATAGCCATCCTGCCGGGTCGAAAAGTTTCGCGACAGATGAGAGGATCTGTCGTTTCGTGGCAGTGTCTGAGGATAAGGGGGGGGGTCAACTGAGTACGAGAATGTATCAGTGAGAGCATTCCATTTTATTCCGAGGGTTTTTGTAGAACATGCCTCTTGGAATTGGAGAAATTCTTCATCTAAAAGATCAGACGGGGGGATGTCTTTCAGCAGTGACTTGTGGTTTGCTGTGATCTTTTTTAACGGGAATCCGGCTGACTTGAGTACTTCGATAACTTGATGTATCGATTCGCCGGCTGAGTCGAGATTATGTCCGCCTGAGAGGATGTCATCTACGTATGTCTCTCCTTTTAATATTTTTGAGACATGGGGGTATGTTTCCTTAGAGTCCTCGGCTAATTGGTGGAGTGTCCTTATTGCCAAGTATGGAGCGCAGTTGACACCGAATGTCACCGTTTTTAGTTTAAAGTCTTCTATCGGACTATGGGGGGTTCTGCGGAATAGAACGCGTTGGAAGTCTTGATCTTCCTTATGGACGTATATTTGGCGGTACATTTTTTCGATGTCGCCGTTAAATACATACTTATATAATCTCCATTTTAAAATAATGAGCATTAAGTCATTTTGGAGAACGGGGCCAGTATGTAATACGTCATTGAGTGAGAGACCGGAATGCGAGGTTTTTGAGGCATTGAAAACTACACGGACTTTAGTAGTTTTGCTTGCAGTTGTAAGTATGCAAAAAAGCAGTTTCCTTTCAGCAGCGTCTGTCCGTGCAGCAATAATCTGCACTTGCAAATCATAATATTGTATAAATAGCAAAATAAAATAAATGCGGTCTCTTGAATTCATGTTTTTAATACTTGTGACAAATTTTGCAAACTGCAAATGGAAACAAAAATCAGCTGTTTGAGTTAACTCACTTTCGGTGGAAATTGACATTTCATTCACTTAACAGAGGCCTTAAATGCAGTTAAGTGCTTGGTGGAAATAGGCTATTAGAATGGTATTGACTATAACGATATTGGAACAATCGCAGTGCGGTACCGTTTTTATTTTGGAGCAAAAAACCAATGGTTATAAGGGAACGGAAATTTTTTGGTGTTTAAATGGGTATTTAAATTGTATATCTAGCTCGCTGGCAATAATGCGTGTAGTTGACATAAATATTTTATAATTCCTCAAGACTCCATGTCGTGGATTTTTTGTAGATATTGATCCGGCCGTTGGTGCCGCTGATAAAACCATCGGTATGAATACATATTCAATAGAAGAGCCTTTGGTTCTGCTACACGGATTAAGTGCACGAGTTACTTTATGGGTAATGATTCCATTGCTAAAGATCGTCCTGTGTCCGCCATGAATGTGTTGAGCTTTGAACTTAGTCCTGTCCTACTTTATCTAACGATGCATTCATCTGTGAGAAACAGTTCCTTCAGTCAGTAGAAGAGTGGAGACGGGGAATGAACATTAATAGAATGGTATTGTTAGGTCATTCGCTGGGAGGATTCATAGTTGATCCATGGGAATTTCCAGAAAGGCCTGTTGACTCAAATACCACCCGCTAAATACCTTTATAGATAAGAGCATTTGAATACGTTCACACACCTCTTAACCCACTTTGGATTGTACAAAAAAAAAAAAAAACGTGAACGGATATTACACGTAAATTTGCAACAATACATTCATCAATGTTATGCCTAAACCATTCCTTGTACAATTGCCATATAAAGGAGCGCAAATAAGAGAAAGTTTCCAGGTCATAACAAACTCTTGTAGGACCCAGAGGGGTGAACTAGTGCCGGATACCCAGAGTATACTGAATTTACGGAGAGAACATTTATTCAGCCTGCTGAATGGCAGTGAATAGGAAACACGCGGAGATGGTGAGCCCGAAACTCCAAATGATGACGGTGAAAAAGTTCTTCCGTTACCCGACTACGAAGAAGTCCGAATACCAATCGCCCGCTTAAAAAACAACAAAGCGGCGCGGACCGGTGGATTACCGGCCGAGCTATTCAAATACGGCGGTGAAGAACTAATCAAGTGCATGCACCAGCTTCTTTGCTAAGTATGGTCGGATGAAATTATGCTCGACGATTGGAATTTAAGTGTGCTCTGCCCAAAAAAAGGCGATCCCCCAATTACCGTGGAATAAGCCTCCTTAACATTGTATATAAGTCCCTATCAAGCGAATTCTGTGAAAGACTAAAGCCCACCGTCAACATACTGATTGAACTTTATCAGTGTGGCTTCACTATGCCTGAATTTGAAATCCCCGCAAAACTTATACGCCTATGTAAACTGATCTTAAGCAACACCATAAGCTACGTCAGGATCGGGAAGGACCTCTCCGAGCCGTGCGATACCAAACGAGGTTTCCGACAGGGCGATTTCTTACTATGTGACTTTTTTAACTTATTGCTGGGGAAAATAATACGAGCTGCAGAGCTGAATAGAGAAGTAACAATCTTCTATAAGAGTGTACAGCTGCTGGCGTACGCCGATGATATTGACATTATTGGCCTCAACAACCGCGCCGTGAGTTCTGCTTTCTCCAGACTTGATAAATAAGCGAAGCGAATGGGACTGGTATTGAATGAGGGCAAGACGAAATGTCTCCTGCCCCCAAACAAACAGTCATCGCATTCGTGACTTGGCTGCCACGTCACTGTTGACAGTCGTAACTTCGAGGTCGCAGATAATTCCGTCTATCCACCAATATAATATTAACATTGAAATTTAACGTAGTCACTCTTGCCAACAGCTGCTACTTTGGCTAAGTAGGGAATTGAAAAGTAAAGTCCTCTCTCGGAACGAAAACCAAATTCTACAAGTCTCTCACCGTTCCCGTCCTGCCATATGGTGCGGAAGCCTGGACGATGACAACATCTTATGAGTCGGCCCTGGGAGTCTTCGAGAGTAAAGTTTTGCGAATGACTTATGGCCCTTTGCGTATTGGCAATGGCGAATACCACAGACGATGGAAAGATGAGCTGTACGAGCTATATGATGATATTCACATAGTCCAGCTAATGAAGAGACAGCGGCTACGCTGGCTAGGTCATGCCGTCTGAATGGATGAAAGCACTCTGGCTTGGAAGTATTCGATACAGTGCCCGTCGGTGGAAGCAGAGGAAGAGGAAGATCTCCACTCCATTGGAAAGATCAGATGGAGAGTGACCTGGTTTAACTTGGTATATCTATCTGGCGCCTAACAGGAAAGGAAGAGGGGAATGGCGCGCTAATATTGATTCGGCTATAGTTGCGTAAGCGGTGCCAACGCCAATAAAGAAGAAGAGGAATTCCCCGGTTCACTTCCTGAAGAGAAGAGTAGTTTTCCTGCCTATTTGACCAAAAAGGCACATATGTACGAAATTTCAAGTAAGCTGAAAAATAAGTAAGGTTTCTGTAATAGGTCAGTGCCTTACCCACTTTCCGGATAGGGGTGTAGTCATCCTGTTAATCTCAGCAAAAGGCCGAATGTGCCGAATTTCAAGTAAATCGAGCAATAAATAAATTATTTTCGAATACGTCAGTCCACTTTCCGGAGAGAAGTGTTAATCGAAGCAAATAGCCGCCTGTGAACATTGTATCAACACAAATCGGTAAACATAGGTAAAAAAGACGCAACCCCAAGGAAGCTTTCCTTAGAAACCCCATTACGACAGAGAGTACTCAAAGAAATTCATGAAAAGCACAGTCTCGGACACATGGGCACTAGGGAAACTATTGAAAAGGCAGCAGCACTATATTACTGGCCTAGAATGTTCAGGGATATCAACAAGCTAAAAGCCTTGGAGCCTCCACAACAACAACAATCCCAAGAGAAGCTTTATATATGAATATACATAAGATCATAAATATACAAACATACATCTACAGGGATACTCAGTAGCGAATGGCAATGGCTTTCCAATGAAGTGGAAAGTTACATATATTGTATTCTGCAACTTCCAGCATCGAGTAGATTTTGTACAGAGCTTGTGTTTGAAAATTCATTCATTACCACTTAACTGTCAGTTTCTAACGAAGAGTTCACCAAAGCAATTTACTACTTCTATAGCTTGTGCAAGCGAAGTGTTCATAAGCTCAACTTGCCACTCCGTCGTAAATTGCAAGCAAAATTGTAATGTGTGCAGCTTACTACTTCATTATACAGTACCAGCGAAGAGGTAATGTGTACAGCTTACTACTTCATTGTACGTGGTGTACATGGAAGTGGTAATGAGTGAAACTTACACCTTTTTTTGCTACTAAAGTAAGCCAGCATAAATAAAACATTGATATTAAAAATGCAAATTATTTATTTATTCTTCAAAAATTAACATGAATACAAATATAAATATAATATATGGATTTATTTAAAAAATACATTCCGAAGATAATGGTATG
The DNA here is from genome assembly GCA_037013455.1 of Ceratitis rosa. Classification (NCBI taxonomy): domain Eukaryota; kingdom Metazoa; phylum Arthropoda; class Insecta; order Diptera; family Tephritidae; genus Ceratitis; species Ceratitis rosa. The sequence goes on along the minus strand of JAWMAG010000022.1, from coordinate 129,324 downwards.
TCGATATTCTATATTCGCAAAAAAACCTGAAGCCACTTATTAAAATTTTTTCTTGACATATTGCTCTCCATTCTCCTTTGTGATAAAATTTTAACTAAACTTTCACTAATATTGTTCGAACTTTGCATAAAACTATTCCAATTTTCACCAACTTCCACATTTTTAATATTTTTATACAATATGTCACTAAAAACTTCGTTCCCAACAATTGCTTCTCAATTGTTTATATTTAAAATACTTTGTACTTTGTTTTAAAGTTACTTTTTTACCCAGCTTCGCATCAATTTTCAGAGTAAGCCCAAACTCCATAAATTCCATTTTAATAATGCGTAGATTTCTTTTTGTCATTTTGGGAAAAAATCATTCTTAAACGAAAACGATGCCAGTCGAATGACCGCGGCTGCAGTGACTACGCGATATGGATTACTACTTGATATTACTAAACTGAGGCAATTTGCTACTGGTTATAGATTTACATAAATACAGATATATAAAAATATACATATGTACATAAATATATATGATATTGTTATGTAAGTTAATAATAAATGCACTACACTTTTTATTTTTAGTTTGTACAAGTTTACTTTATTTTTTACTTCAATTTTATATAATTGCGATGTGACTCGCTTGATTACAATTTTCTAACTGATTTTATTTCATTCGATATTATTCAGTGTGACCTGCTCCATCAGCTCATAGTTGAGTTAATGTTGTTGAGTGTTTATTTGCTATTCTTTCGAGGTGCAGACATAGGTAGACAAGCGAGTTGGGCTGTTGCTATTGCAGATATTGTTTGTTGCTGTAATGCTGGGTCATCGCGAGGTTATAAGTCGTATATTTTTAGCGGGAAACCCGATCTATGCGGGTGTCGTTATTGGTTGCAGTGCCAGCCACGCACATTCGCACATATTGAGCGCTTTGGCAAAAGCTCGAGTTCAAGAATAGACTCAACTCAGATTATGGAATTGGGATTTGTGTAATGATTTATTAACCCTTGTAGTGATAAGCTCGTTTTGGATCTCGAAATCGACGTGATAGTGAGAGCAGGTCAAAAATTGTTTTATTTTTTTTTTGACAAATGTAGTGGCTTAGAACTAGGTTTAGTTTACAAGTTTTTAGTTTTAATGAAATGGTAATAATTCAAGATCAAAAAAATATTTTCTTTTAATTTCATTGACTTGTTAATTTTTATGTGGCTTAAAAAATGTTATTATAATTTAGTTTATTAAAAAAAAAATTAAATCATAACTGCAGTACTAATATCTCTTTCGACAACTTTTTTCATAAAAATTTTATAAAATTTATTACCTTATCGACTGTTCCTTCTCAAGAAAACTTTTTCACCAATTTCGTATGTTTTAGGTGTTTTACTCGCGTTAAATCGTTTAAGAGATGTTTCCCGAGCTTCTACTAACGTTCTTCTAATAGCGTTTAAATTTTCAACTGGGTGATTAAGAAACACGTCAATAGGCTAAGCGTTTATGATAGAGTGAATGCTATGATTGTATTCGTGAGTAGCTAGTAAAATTAGCTCGGTAGTTTCATATATTTGCTGCAGCTCCTTAATACATCGCGCTATTTCGAGCAAGGTGGAGTGAAACTTTTCCACTTGGCCGTTGCTTTCGGTATGTAGTGTGGATATGAGCAATTTATCAAAAGACAAGTGATCTCATAGTAGTGGTTTTATTAGATTGGAGTGAAAAGCCTTTTCGTTGACGAATACAATGGTTTTTGTATTCTTAAACATTAATAAAATTTGGAGAAGAGCATCTTTGATGCGATTGGATTCACCACGGTAAATTTAGAAAATTTGTCGATACATATCAATAAATTTTGTTTGGTGGTAGTAAAAATATCTAAATGGAGGATTTCCCCTGGGAAGATTGCCATAGGCGTTGTGCCAATGCCAGGGTCAGGTGGCTTGCGCTGGTACTTATTCTCCAAGCAAATCTTACAATTTGCGATTAGATTTTTTAACATTTGTTTTAAATTCGGAAAGTAATATTCTTTGGAAATTTGACGAAAGTTTTCAGGTAACAGGTAATAGGTCAGTTGAACAAATTTGACAGCTGAAAAGTTAGATACTATGTGGTATTTGCACTAAAGTAGGAAGGTCAAATTGATTTGCATATATTACGTTATAATTTAGTGAAGATTTTAAGCAGTGTAATAATCTTTCAACAGTGTAAAAAAAAAAAAAAATGGTGTGTTGGATAAATTTTTTAAACAAGGTTTTAGTGGTTTTACTGAAAGTATTCGATTTTGTTATAATGAGATGGGTTCTGAATTGATTAATGGGTTGCTTTATAGTTTTTATACAATGGTGTCACCAGATGACTTTTCACTATGAAAGCGAGAGAGAAAATTCCTCTATAAATGCGAGCGATCTCTATATTTTGGATTTTTTTCTGATATTGAAAAAATAAAAGGTTGGTGGTCGGTAAAGATGTTTATACTTTTTACTCCGTAGAGATAATGTCGCAAGCTTTTAAAAGCCCATACGATAGCAAGCAGTTTGCGTTTATTGGTGCCGTGATTTTGTTCTGTAGAAGCAAGACTTCTTGAAATCATTGTAATGGGTCGGGCGTTTTGACATAAAACTGCACCCAAGGCGGTTTAATAAGCGTCTGTTGACAGTTCAAAAGGCTGGTTGTAATTTGGATATAGAAGAAGAACATCTTCGGAAGTTAACACTCGCTCTACTTTTTCAAACGCGCCTTGCACCTCGCGGTCACGTGTAATTTCAAAATTTTTTGATTTTTTTGCTCCTACATGTTCATTATCGCCACGAAGATATTTGGTTAATGGCTTTACCATATCGGAATAATTTTTTACAAAGCGACGATAGTAGCATGAAAGACCGATAAATGATCGCGGCGCATGCAGTGTTCTTGGGAGATTATAATTCAAAATTATCTGGACAAGTTCTCATACCTTTTTCTGACAATAAAACTCCCAGAAACTCAACTTCAGTTTTGTAAAACTTCGACTTTTCTCTCGACACTCTCATTCCCACTTTTTCCAACTTTCTTAAGATTTTATTGATACTAGCCAAATGCGAGTTTTCGTCAGGTGAATAATCAATTACATCATCGATGTAAACGTGACAACATTTTCCGATGTCTTCTCGCGATAGACGCTCTCTGAAATATGCTTGGTGCGTTTTTTAAACCGAAGGGTAGCCTACAAAATTCATACTTCCCGTTGCCTATGCTAAATGCAATTTTTTCCTATACTCCTCGCACATAACAATCTGATGGAACCCGGATTTTGAATTTAAGGTGGTAAAATATTTTGAATTTCCTAAACTGGCTAAAATTGTGGTAGTATCCGGTATTGGGTATTGATGAAGAATTGTTTTTTCGTTAATATTCCTATAATAGATTACCAGTTTTTGAGGAGTGTTTTAATTTCGTTATTAATGTACGGCGCAGCTGAAACTGGATACGGGTAGCTTTTGCTTCAAATTGGATCATTTGTTTGAGTACGAATCCTAGCCTTAACATTAGTGTTAGATGGTAGTGCTCTATTTGGGTCAGCAAATGCGTTTTTGTTTCTTTCAATCATATCGTGAAATCGGGATTCAATGTGGAATGGAACAGGATCTCCTTCTATGGTAATATTCTTGCTTTGCTGGCATGAGAGATGCTTTAATTTCTCCTTACGGTTACGGTAAAACAAGTATCCATTTTCAGTATCAATATTCGCCTCAATTTCTCTAAGGAAATCGTATCCAATGATACCGCCAAAAGTACTTAAGTCAGGAAATAAGTAAAACGTTGAGATATGTTGAGAACCGTTGATAGAATTTAACTTGAATTATCGATACTTTTGATGCCACACAGAAACGAAATTTTTTTAATATAATGCTTAGGAGTTCCGGTGTCAATTAAAAGGCGTAGCTCATCACCGCTTTTGGAGGTTTTAGTTATAAACGGCAGGAGCGAATTCAGCTTAAAAAATTAATTTCCTCAACTTATTTCGTATTGATATCAACGTGTGTACTGGGTTCAGTATTCCAATGAATCGATTGAAAATGGGGTGTTGCCCTTAATGAGTTACCTGCGGCAAAAGAGCTAGCAAACTCATGACGCATATGACTAATTTTGAGCTCTTGAGCTAATGCGAGAGCAGATGGCAGATATTTTGGCCGAGCAGAAAATAGAATGTCGCACAATAGACGACGAAACCTTGATGTGAATATCTGCAAAGCGTTTTCTCTTGCTCGATCGTTAATAGCTATTACCATTATAGGTCATTATTTGTCATAGTATTCGGAAATTGATAACCTATCTTGCCCTAACACGCTAAGATCGTTCTCTAGAACGTACAATCAAGCTTATTTTGAACATTGGAGAAAAAGTAACTTATTGAAAACGATATGCGAACAATGAAAGAGATTCTTTTACTGAGCCAAATTGGGCTTTATAATTTTTGTGCAAAATGGGGGCCGGAGAGGCACGCTTAATTTAAAAACAATGATTTTTTATAATAATATAATATTTTAATTTAATTTTTGTGAACTACATACATACATATGCTTACTGATTTAATTGATTTCAATTACTATTATTGAGATAAAAAAAAACTGAACTTGGAAAGGTGGATCTTTATTGTTTAGGTTAAATAAATTTTATTATTTTTCACATTTTCAGATCAGAAAATAATAGTGTAATAATATTAAATAATAATAAAGTTTGTACGAGCGTTCTGATTGGTTATATTTCGTCACTGAAATAAATTTTTTTATGTTGTTTTAAGCAATTTGAACAATTTTATTCTATGCCACCTTATAGGTAAATCACCCTCTTTTTTAGCATAAACTTTAACTCAACTAAATATAAATTAAACACAAAATTGCCACTTGTATTGATCTTGAATTAATACTTACAGACAAAATTTACTTATGTTTTAGTTTTTTTAAATTTGATCGGTATTCCTGTTCTCATTGGAAGTGGTCCTTTTCCTGAAGGGTGAGTGGTCGTTGTTCTTCTTGTATATCCTTCGATATTATAGTCCAGTTGTTATGAGGTTTAGAAGCCTTGTGTTAGGCGCCAATTAATAATAAATGCACTGTACTTCTTATTTTTAGTTTGTACAAGTTTACTTTATTTTTTACTTAAATTTTTTATAATTGCGATGTGACTCGCTTGATTACAGTTTCTAACTGATTTTATTTCATTCGATATTATTCAGAGTGACCTGCTCCATCAGCTCATAGTTGAGTTAATGTTGTTGAGTGTTTATTTGCTATTCTTTCGAGGTGCAGACATAGGTAGACAGGCGAGTTGCTATACAGATATTGTTTGTTGCTGTAATGCTGGGTCACCGCGAGGTTATAAGTCGTATATTTTTAGCGAGAAACCCGATCTATGCGGGTGTCGTTGTTGGTTGCATATATTGAGCGCTTTGGCAAAAGCTCGAGTGCAAGAATAGCCTCAACTCAGATTATGGTATTGGGATTTGTGTTATGTTTTATTAACCCTTGTAGTGATAAGCTCATTTTAGATCTCGAAATCGACGTGATAGTGAGAGCAGGTCAAAAATTGTTTTTTTTTTTTTCAAAATGTAGTTCTAAGGTTTAGTTTACAAGTTTTTAGTTTTAATGAAATGGTAATAATTCAAGATCAAACAAATATTTTCTTTTAATTTCATTGACTTGTTAATTTTTATGTGGCTTAAAAAATGTTATTATAATTTAGTTTATTAAAAAACAATTAAATCATAACTGCAGTACCAAGATCTCTTCCGACAACTTTTTCAATAAAAATTTTATAAAATTTATTACCTTATCGACTGTTCCTTCTCAAGAAAACTTTTTCACCAATTTCTTATTTTTTAGGTGCTTTACTTGCGTTAAATCGTTTAAGAGATGTTTCCTGAACTTCTACTAACCTTCTTCTAATAGCGTTTAAATTTTCAACTAGGTGATTAAGAAACACGTCAATAAGCTAAGCGTTTATGATAGATTGAATGGTATGATATGATTGTATTTGTGAGTAGCCAGTAAAATTAGCTCGGTAGTTTCATATATTTGCTGCAGCTCCTTAATACAACGCGCTATTTCGAGCAAGGTGGAGTGAAACTTTTCCATTTGGCCGTTGCTTTCGGTATGTAGTGTGGGTATGAGCAATTTATCAAAAGAAAAGTGATCTCTGAGTAGTGGTTTTATTAGATTGGAGTGAAAAGCCTTTTCGTTGACGGATACAATGGTTTTTGTATTCTTAAACATTAATAAAATTGGAGAAGAGTATCATTGACATCAACAGTGGATCTTGATGCGATTGGTTCACCACGATAAATTTAGAAAATTTGTCGATACATATCAATAAATTTTGTTGGGTGGTAGTAAAAATGTCTAAATGGAGGATTTCCCCTGGGGAGTTTGCGATAGGCGTTGTGCCAATGCAAGGGTCAGGTGGCTTGCGCTGGTATTTATTCTCCAAGCAAACCTTACAATTTGCGATTAGATTTTTTAACATTTGTTCTAAATTCGGAAAGTAATATTCTTTGGAAATTTGACGAAAGTTTTTAGATAAGCAGCGGTGTGCATATGATAAGAATGCACAAGTGTACGGACGTGTTTTTTTATCGGCTCCGTAACTTCACTTAAAGTCTTAGAAAACGTACATATTAATTCGTTCAAACTTATACACCGACTGTAGTGGGTGGATAGCCACTTAAGTTGGCAATAAGCAAATAAAATAATAAATATAATAAAAAAACAAAATAAAAAAAAAAAAAAAAAATAAACAGAGAAACGAAAACGATAAGTAACAAGTGAACCGGCGATGTAATGAGCGATCAACGCTCAAATCAGAAAGAGCGTCGGCATTCAGTTGCGACGACAGAGCGAAATGCTTATTTCACTGTTGTTGCGAGCAAATCACCACCTAACAGCAGTACAAAGGCAAGCAGTTCAACTCTAAAGGCGCCAACGCAGACCTTAGCAACAACAGAGAAATCAAAGAGTGAAAAAACTCTCTTCCCAACAGAAAAACAAACAGCTATGCAGTCAAGCAGCGCAGCAGCAGCAGCAACTCCAGTGCGGGCGACTAATACTGAGCAAGGTGAGACAGCCAAAATGAAAAAAGGGTCGGCAGTGCAGACAGGCATTGATCGGTACATAAATGTGGTAAACAAAAAGAGGAAATCTAGTCCTCCCAAAAAAGTGATTAATGCCAAGAAGTTTAATACCGTTGGCTCCACTATCGATGCTGATGGTAATGCTCTAAAAGGGAACAGATTTGCCCCGTTAAATGAGGAAGAGCATATAACAGACCCGAAGGGTATTTCCACAGTCGCCAGTACTAAACCTCCACCAATCTACTTGCGGGAGCGCAGCTCCAATTCGCTAGTTACGAACATAGCTAAGATAATAGGTACCAACAATTTTCACATTGTACCTCTTAAAAAAGGTAACATAGACGAGACAAAAATACAAGTACACAGTGAAAAAGACTTTCGTGAAGTCGTTGTGTTTCTCTCTGCAAACAACAAGAATTATTACTCTTACCAGTTGAAGAGTGCGAAAGGCCTGATTGTTGTAATTAAGGGAATTGAAGCGACTGTTGACTCATGTGACATAAAAGAAGCTCTAGAGGAGCAAGGGTTTGAAATTAGGGCGGTTGTTAACATAATTAACAGAAATAAAGTGCCGCAGCCTATGTATAAAGTGTTCTTATCGCCAAGCTTAGCTCAACTTAAGAAAAACGAAACGCATCCAATTTACGGTTTAAAATACCTTTTGCACCGAAGAATCGCGGTGGAAGAAGCGCTTAAGCGTAATGGTCCCGTGCAATGCACAAACTGTCAGGAATTTGGTCACACAAAATCCTATTGTACTTTACGTACCGTTTGCGTAGCATGTGGTGATCTTCACCATTCTACCAAATGCCCCTTGAATAAAACGGATGTAACACAAAAAAAGTGTAGCAACTGCAGTGGCAATCACACCGCTAATTATAGAGGTTGTCCGGTTTACAAAGATTTAAAATCTAAACTTTCTCAGGGTATACAAGCCAAACGGAACCAGCTCCCATATACTACTTCCATTCCGAGCCTTTCCAACATACCCAGCTCAAATATTGGTCAAATGTCCTATGCCAACGTAGTAAAAGCCAATGTACAGGCCCCACCAGTCACCCCATCCAGTACTGGAGTTGAGACCATGATTCTTAATCTAACCCAGTGCATGACACAATTTATGTCAACCATGCAAAGTATGGTTCAAGACCTAATAAAGGCGCAAAACCAAATGCTCCAAACCCTGTTGACCAAAAAATGAGTGAACTCAGGATTTGCTTATGGAATGCTAATGGTGTAAACCAGCATAAATTAGCACTCAAATTATTTTTACAGACCCACGAAATTGATGTTATGCTTATATCTGAAACACATCTCACCCAGAAGTATAATTTTTACATCCCTGGGTTTAAGCTGTACAACACTAATCACCCAGATGGCAAAGCACATGGTGGCACAGCTATACTCATAAGGAACCGTTTAAAGCATAACTTTCTTAATTCTTTTTCAACGAATTGGTTGCAGTCAACCTCGATCACCCTTAAAAATAGGGGGGTTGACCTTACTTTAGCTGCAATTTACTGTCCGCCACGTTTCGTAATAACAGAAAAACAATTTAGTGACTTTTTTATGACTCTAGGTGATAGGTTCCTAGCTGGAGGTGATTACAATGCGAAGCATACTCATTGGGGATCGAGGCTAATTAACCCGAAAGGTCGTCAGTTATATAACACGATCATAAGTTCAAAAAATAGTTACGATTTTATCTCCCCAAGACAACCAACTTACTGGCCTACGGACTCAAGGAAATTACCTGACCTGATTGACTTTGCAGTCACTAAAAACGTAGATAGGAGTTTAGTACTTGCTGAAACCTGTGCTGACTTATCTTCTGATCATTCCTCAATAATCATTAAATTGAACGAACAACCAATTGAAAGTGAGCATGCTTTTCGACTTACTACATCAAGAACTAACTGGCTTAAATATAAAAAATACATTAGCAGTCATATACAGACCAATCCGCAAATAGAGGGAGGAACTGACGTTGAAAATGAGTTACTTGTATTTAACAGTATACTAGCAACAGCAGCAACTATAGCCACACCAGAGCAGAATACAAAAGTAAAGGCATTGATAACTAATAGTGGAATAGAATTACTGGTCCGAAATAAGCGACGTTTGCGTCGCGAATGGCAAACCTGCCGATCTCCCGATGCAAAAATTCGCCTTAAGGTGGCAGAAAACAAACTCAAAAAGGCATTAAGATACGAGGAAGAAAGAAATATCAAACATCTTATAACGTCTTTGTCTCCCAACGTTTCTACTAAAAAATCTCTATGGAAAGCTAGCAAAAACCTTAAGCCGCCAGTAAGCACTGAAGTACCTTTGAGAATGCGTAATGGTTCATGGGCAAGAACAGATGAAGAGAAGGCGTCTAGTTTCGCAGAGCACCTCAGCACAGTATTTCAACCAAATACTGCTACATATAGTGCACCTTTGTCACCGACCCATGCTGCTCCTAGATACACTGTTACTTGCGGAGCATCTGTGTCTGAACTAAAAAACACTATTGCCGCCTTAAATCCAAAAAAATCTCCAGGAGACGATCATATCTCACCAAAAATGCTAAAAGAATTGCCAAGCATTGCTCTCGTTTTTCTTGCAAAGCTTTTCAGTGCCATTTTGATGCTAGGATATTATCCACAAATCTGGAAAAAGTCGCAGATAATTATGGTAGCTAAACCAGGTAAAGACGCAACCCTGCCGTCATCATATAGACCAATCAGCCTGTTGCCTTGCCTATCAAAACTTTTCGAAAAAGTGCTGCTATCAAAAATTACTCCTTTTCTCCATCAAAATGATATTATTCCTACACATCAATTTGGTTTTCGGGAAAAACACGGCACAATTGAACAAGTAAATCGTATAACAAATGAAATAAGGAAAGCTTTCGAAATGCGAGAGTATTGCTCGGCTTTTTTTCTTGATGTGGCGCAAGCATTTGACAAAGTGTGGTATGATGGCCTCATTCATAAAATTAAAAAATCATTACCTAACACGTTCCACAATATCCTTGAATCCTACTTATCCAACAGGCGATTCACAGTAAAAGTAAATGATTACATAACAGAAGAGTGTCCGATTTCGGCAGGTGTTCCGCAGGGTAGTGTTCTTGGACCAATATTGTACATACTGTTTACCGCAGATATCCCTACAAGTGACGAAGTAATTACGTCAACATTTGCGGATGATACTGCTATACTAAGTCGACATAAATGCCCCATTACAGCCACAAAGGTGTTACAGCAGCATCTTAAACAAATTGAAGAATGGCTAGCGAAATGGCATATAAAAGTGAATGAAAACAAGTGCAAACACATAACTTTTACATTAAGGCCAAAAACGTGTCCTACTGTTAAGCTCAACAATGTATCAATACCGCAAGCTGACGAAATTACATACCTCGGAATCCACTTGGACAGGCGCTTAACTTGGAGACGACACATTGCAGCTAAAAAGCTGCAGCTTAAACTCAAATCTGCTAGTTTACATTGGCTTTTAAACAAGAAGTCTGGACTAAGCCTTAGCAACAAAGTCCTCTTATATAATGCAATAATAAAACCGATATGGATGTATGGGATCCAGTTATGGGGCACAGCTTGCGCGACGAATATAGATATAATTCAAAGATTCCAATCGAAAACGCTAAGAGTAATAACGGGCGCACCATGGTACATGCGTAATGAAAATATTCAAAGAGATCTAAATATACCTACTATCAAGGAAGAAATTGAAATCGCAGCAAAAAAATACTTAATAAAACTGCGTAACCATCCGAACCCTTTGGCTAACACCTTGGCCCATGCAACAAGTCAAACCCGCCTGCGGAGAAGAGACAAAGCAGCCTTCTAAAGAGCAACGTCAAGCCAGCAGCCCATTCCTACTAATGGGCTTTATGTTTTAATTTAGTTTAAGATTTTATTACTTATTGTTAGGCTTCCGAAGTCGAAGTAGATCCAATAAATAAATATTAATGTTAAAAAAAAAAAAAAAAAAAAAGCGGTGTGCTCAATTATGCTCAGTGGCGACTGTTTCTAGTTGGTCATCCTTGTTTGTCAGGTCAATAACGAGTGATTCGGTGTGAACAAATTATACACCTGGACACTTAGATAATATGGTATTTGCGCTAAAGTAGGAAGGTCAAAATGCGCTAAAGTAGGAAGGTCAAAATGAATTCCATATATTACGTTATAATTTAGTGAAGATTTTAAGCAGTGTAACTGACATTCGGAAGGCTCGGGTTGATATCCCAGTGCCAGCAACATCGAAAAGTTATGGAAAATTAATTTAAATAAAAAATTAAATTACATTTTCTAATTGCGGTCGCCCCTCGGCAGGGAATGTCCACCCCTCCGAGTGTATTTCGGACGTGAAATAAACAAAAGGCTCCTCGTAAAAAAACCATCAGCCGTTCGGAGGCGGCTTAGTATAAACTGTAGGTCCCTCCATTTGTTGGAAAAACAGCCAGACGCAAAACCACAAATTGGAGGAGGAGCTCGGCCGAAAATCGCTTCGGCGGTTACAAAGTGCCAATTATATATATATATATATATTATATATATATATATATATATATATATATATATATCTATACATAATAATTTTTCAACAGTGTCAAAAAAAAATGTTGTGTTGAATAAATCTTGCAAACAAGGTTTTAGTGGTTTTACTGAAAGTATTCTATTTTGTTATAATGAGATGGTTTCTGAATTGATTAATGGGTTGCTTTATAGCTTTTGTACAATAGTGTCACTAGATGACTTTTCACTATGAGCGGTTTCATTTGATTCAGACTCTTCTAAACTATTGACGTACTGCCTAGAAAGCGAGAGAGAAAATTCCTCTATAAATGCGCGCGATCTCTATAATTTGCTGTTTGGATTTTTTTCTGATATTGAAAAAATAAGTGGTTGGTGGTCGGTAAAGATGTTTATACTTTTTACTCCGTAGGGATAATGTCGCAACGTTTTTAAAGCCCATACGATAGCAAGCAGTTTGCGTTTATTGGTGCCGTGATTTTGTTCTGTAGAAGCAAGACTTCTTGAAATCATTGTAATGGGTCGGGCGTTTTGACATAAAACTACACCCAAGGCGGTTGAATAAGCGTCTGTTGACAGTTCAAAAGGCTGGTTGTAACTTGGATATAGAAGAAGAACATCTTCGGAAGTTAACACTCGCTTTACTTTTTCAAACGCGCTTAGCACCCGCGGTCAAGTATAATTTCAAAATTTTTTGATTTTTTTGCTCCTACATGTTCATTACCGCCACAAAGATATTTGGTTAATGGTTTTACCATATCGGAATAATTTTTTACAAAGCGACGATAGTAGCATGAAAGACCGATAAATGATCGCAGCGCACGCAGTGTTCTTGGGAGATTTTAATTCAAAATTATCTGGACAAGTTCTTATACCTTTTTCTGACACCAAAACTTCCAGAAACTAACTTCAGGTTTGTAAAACTTCGACTTTTCTCTCGACACTCTCATTCCCACTTTTTCCAACTTTCCTAAGATTTTATTGATGCTAGCCAAATGGGAGTTTTCGTCAGGTGAATAAATAATTACATCATCGATGTAAACGTGACAACATTTTCCGATGTTCCGTTGCTTATGCTAAACGCAATTTTTTCCTATATTCCTCGCACATAACAATCTGATGGAACCCGGATTTTGAATCTAAGGTGGTAAAATGTTTTGAATTTCCTATATTGGCTAAAATTGTGGTAGTATCCGGTATTGGGTATTGATGAGGAATTGTTTTTTCGTTAATTTTCCTATAATCGATTACCAGTCGTAGCGTGGAATTACCGCTTTCATCTATACCCTTCTTGGATACAACATGCACAGGAGAGTTATACGGAGAGCAGGATTCTGTAATTATACCGTTTTTGAGGAGTGTTTTAATTTCGTTATTAATGAACGGCGCAACTGAAACTGGATACGGGTAGCTTTTGCGTAAAATTGGATCATTTGTTTGAGTACGAATCCTAGCCTTAACATTAGTGTTAGATGGTAGTGCTCTATTTGGGTCAGCAAATGCGTTTTTGTTTCTTTCAATCATATCGTGAAATCGGGATTCAATGTGGAATGGAACAGGATCTCCTTCTATGGTAATATAATTGCTTTGCTGGCATGAGAGATGCTTTAATTTCTCCTTACGGTTACGGTAAAACAAATATCCATTTTCAGTATCAATATTTGCCTCAATTTCTCTAAGGAAATCGTATCCAATGATACCGTCAAAAGTACTTAAGTCAGGAAGTAAGTAAAACGTTGAGATATGTTGAGAACCGTTGATGAACTTTAACTTGAACGGTTTATCGATACTTTTGATGCCACACAGAAACGAAATTTTTTTAATATAATGCTTAGGAGTTCCGGTGTCAATTAAAAGGCGTAGCTCATCACCGCTTTTGGAGGTTTTAGTTATAAACGGCAGGAGCGAATTCAGCTTAAAAAATTAATTTCCTCAACTTATTTCGTATTGATATCAACGTGTGTACTGGGTTCAGTATTCCAATGAATCGATTGAAAATGGGGTGTTGCCCTTAATGAGTTACCTGCGGCAAAAGAGCTAGCAAACTCATGACGCATATGACTAATTTTGAGCTCTTGAGCTAATGCGAGAGCAGATGGCAGATATTTTGGCCGAGCAGAAAATAGAATGTCGCACAATAGACGACGAAACCTTGATGTGAATATCTGCAAAGCGTTTTCTCTTGCTCGATCGTTAATAGCTATTACCATTATAGGTCATTATTTGTTTGTTATTTATGAGAGTTAGTTGCTTGTAACTTTGTCATAGTATTCGGAAATTGATAACCTATCTTGCCCTAACACGCTAAGATCGTTCTCTAGAACGTACAATCAAGCTTATTTTGAACATTGGAGAAAAAGTAACTTATTGAAAACGATATGCGAACAATGAAAGAGATTCTTTTACTGAGCCAAATTGGGCTTTATAATTTTTGTGCAAAATGGGGGCCGGAGAGGCACGCTTAATTTAAAAACAATGATTTTTTATAATAATATAATATTTTAATTTAATTTTTGTGAACTACATACATACATATGCTTACTGATTTAATTGATTTCAATTACTATTATTGAGATAAAAAAAAACTGAACTTGGAAAGGTGGATCTTTATTGTTTAGGTTAAATAAATTTTATTATTTTTCACATTTTCAGATCAGAAAATAATAGTGTAATAATATTAAATAATAATAAAGTTTGTACGAGCGTTCTGATTGGTTATATTTCGTCACTGAAATAAATTTTTTTATGTTGTTTTAAGCAATTTGAACAATTTTATTCTATGCCACCTTATAGGTAAATCACCCTCTTTTTTAGCATAAACTTTAACTCAACTAAATATAAATTAAACACAAAATTGCCACTTGTATTGATCTTGAATTAATACTTACAGACAAAATTTACTTATGTTTTAGTTTTTTTAAATTTGATCGGTATTCCTGTTCTCATTGGAAGTGGTCCTTTTCCTGAAGGGTGAGTGGTCGTTGTTCTTCTTGTATATCCTTCGATATTATAGTCCAGTTGTTATGAGGTTTAGAAGCCTTGTGTTAGGCGCCAATTAATAATAAATGCACTGTACTTCTTATTTTTAGTTTGTACAAGTTTACTTTATTTTTTACTTAAATTTTTTATAATTGCGATGTGACTCGCTTGATTACAGTTTCTAACTGATTTTATTTCATTCGATATTATTCAGAGTGACCTGCTCCATCAGCTCATAGTTGAGTTAATGTTGTTGAGTGTTTATTTGCTATTCTTTCGAGGTGCAGACATAGGTAGACAGGCGAGTTGCTATACAGATATTGTTTGTTGCTGTAATGCTGGGTCACCGCGAGGTTATAAGTCGTATATTTTTAGCGAGAAACCCGATCTATGCGGGTGTCGTTGTTGGTTGCATATATTGAGCGCTTTGGCAAAAGCTCGAGTGCAAGAATAGCCTCAACTCAGATTATGGTATTGGGATTTGTGTTATGTTTTATTAACCCTTGTAGTGATAAGCTCATTTTAGATCTCGAAATCGACGTGATAGTGAGAGCAGGTCAAAAATTGTTTTTTTTTTTTTCAAAATGTAGTTCTAAGGTTTAGTTTACAAGTTTTTAGTTTTAATGAAATGGTAATAATTCAAGATCAAACAAATATTTTCTTTTAATTTCATTGACTTGTTAATTTTTATGTGGCTTAAAAAATGTTATTATAATTTAGTTTATTAAAAAACAATTAAATCATAACTGCAGTACCAAGATCTCTTCCGACAACTTTTTCAATAAAAATTTTATAAAATTTATTACCTTATCGACTGTTCCTTCTCAAGAAAACTTTTTCACCAATTTCTTATTTTTTAGGTGCTTTACTTGCGTTAAATCGTTTAAGAGATGTTTCCTGAACTTCTACTAACCTTCTTCTAATAGCGTTTAAATTTTCAACTAGGTGATTAAGAAACACGTCAATAGGCTAAGCGTTTATGATAGAGTGAATGGTATGATATGATTGTATTTGTGAGTAGCCAGTAAAATTAGCTCGGTAGTTTCATATATTTGCTGCAGCTCCTTAATACAACGCGCTATTTCGAGCAAGGTGGAGTGAAACTTTTCCATTTGGCCGTTGCTTTCGGTATGTAGTGTGGGTATGAGCAATTTATCAAAAGAAAAGTGATCTCTGAGTAGTGGTTTTATTAGATTGGAGTGAAAAGCCTTTTCGTTGACGGATACAATGGTTTTTGTATTCTTAAACATTAATAAAATTGGAGAAGAGTATCATTGACATCAACAGTGGATCTTGATGCGATTGGTTCACCACGATAAATTTAGAAAATTTGTCGATACATATCAATAAATTTTGTTGGGTGGTAGTAAAAATGTCTAAATGGAGGATTTCCCCTGGGGAGTTTGCGATAGGCGTTGTGCCAATGCAAGGGTCAGGTGGCTTGCGCTGGTACTTATTCTCCAAGCAAACCTTACAATTTGCGATTAGATTTTTTAACATTTGTTCTAAATTCGGAAAGTAATATTCTTTGGAAATTTGACGAAAGTTTTCAGATAAGCAGCGGTGTGCTCAATTATGCTCAGTGGCGACTGTTTCTAGTTGGTCATCCTTGTTTGTCAGGTCAATAACGAGTGATTCGGTGTGAACAAATTATACACCTGGACACTTAGATAATATGGTATTTGCGCTAAAGTAGGAAGGTCAAAATGCGCTAAAGTAGGAAGGTCAAAATGAATTCCATATATTACGTTATAATTTAGTGAAGATTTTAAGCAGTGTAACTGACATTCGGAAGGCTCGGGTTGATATCCCAGTGCCAGCAACATCGAAAAGTTATGGAAAATTAATTTAAATAAAAAATTAAATTACATTTTCTAATTGCGGTCGCCCCTCGGCAGGGAATGTCCACCCCTCCGAGTGTATTTCGGACGTGAAATAAACAAAAGGCTCCTCGTAAAAAAACCATCAGCCGTTCGGAGGCGGCTTAGTATAAACTGTAGGTCCCTCCATTTGTTGGAAAAACAGCCAGACGCAAAACCACAAATTGGAGGAGGAGCTCGGCCGAAAATCGCTTCGGCGGTTACAAAGTGCCAATTATATATATATATATATATATATATAGATCTATACATAATAATTTTTCAACAGTGTCAAAAAAAAATGTTGTGTTGAATAAATCTTGCAAACAAGGTTTTAGTGGTTTTACTGAAAGTATTCTATTTTGTTATAATGAGATGGTTTCTGAATTGATTAATGGGTTGCTTTATAGCTTTTGTACAATAGTGTCACTAGATGACTTTTCACTATGAGCGGTTTCATTTGATTCAGACTCTTCTAAACTATTGACGTACTGCCTAGAAAGCGAGGGAGAAAATTCCTCTATAAATGCGCGCGATCTCTATAATTTGCTGTTTGGATTTTTTTCTGATATTGAAAAAATAAGTGGTTGGTGGTCGGTAAAGATGTTTATACTTTTTACTCCGTAGGGATAATGTCGCAACGTTTTTAAAGCCCATACGATAGCAAGCAGTTTGCGTTTATTGGTGCCGTGATTTTGTTCTGTAGAAGCAAGACTTCTTGAAATCATTGTAATGGGTCGGGCGTTTTGACATAAAACTACACCCAAGGCGGTTGAATAAGCGTCTGTTGACAGTTCAAAAGGCTGGTTGTAACTTGGATATAGAAGAAGAACATCTTCGGAAGTTAACACTCGCTTTACTTTTTCAAACGCGCTTAGCACCCGCGGTCAAGTGTAATTTCAAAATTTTTTGATTTTTTTGCTACTACATGTTCATTACCGCCACAAAGATATTTGGTGAATGGTTTTACCATATCGGAATAATTTTTTACAAAGCGACGATAGTAGCATGAAAGACCGATAAATGATCGCAGCGCACGCAGTGTTCTTGGGAGATTTTAATTCAAAATTATCTGGACAAGTTCTTATACCTTTTTCTGACACCAAAACTTCCAGAAACTAACTTCAGGTTTGTAAAACTTCGACTTTTCTCTCGACACTCTCATTCCCACTTTTTCCAACTTTCCTAAGATTTTATTGATGCTAGCCAAATGGGAGTTTTCGTCAGGTGAATAAATAATTACATCATCGATGTAAACGTGACAACATTTTCCGATGTTCCGTTGCTTATGCTAAACGCAATTTTTTCCTATATTCCTCGCACATAACAATCTGATGGAACCCGGATTTTGAATCTAAGGTGGTAAAATGTTTTGAATTTCCTATATTGGCTAAAATTGTGGTAGTATCCGGTATTGGGTATTGATGAGAAATTGTTTTTTCGTTAATTTTCCTATAATCGATTACCAGTCGTAGCGTGGAATTACCGCTTTCATCTATACCCTTCTTGGATACAACATGCACAGGAGAGTTATACGGAGAGCAGGATTCTGTAATTATACCGTTTTTGAGAAGTGTTTTAATTTCGTTATTAATGAACGGCGCAACTGAAACTGGATACGGGTAGCTTTTGCGTAAAATTGGATCATTTGTTTGAGTACGAATCCTAGCCTTAACATTAGTGTTAGATGGTAGTGCTCTATTTGGGTCAGCAAATGCGTTTTTGTTTCTTTCAATCATATCGTGAAATCGGGATTCAATGTGGAATGGAACAGGATCTCCTTCTATGGTAATATAATTGCTTTGCTGGCATGAGAGATGCTTTAATTTCTCCTTACGGTTACGGTAATACAAATATCCATTTTCAGTATCAATATTTGCCTCAATTTCTCTAAGGAAATCGTATCCAATGATACCGTCAAAAGTACTTAAGTCAGGAAGTAAGTAAAACGTTGAGATATGTTGAGAACCGTTGATGAACTTTAACTTGAACGGTTTATCGATACTTTTGATGCCACACAGAAACGAAATTTTTTTAATATAATGCTTAGGAGTTCCGGTGTCAATTAAAAGGCGTAGCTCATCACCGCTTTTGGAGGTTTTAGTTATAAACGGCAGGAGCGAATTCAGCTTAAAAAATTAATTTCCTCAACTTATTTCGTATTGATATCAACGTGTGTACTGGGTTCAGTATTCCAATGAATCGATTGAAAATGGGGTGTTGCCCTTAATGAGTTACCTGCGGCAAAAGAGCTAGCAAACTCATGACGCATATGACTAATTTTGAGCTCTTGAGCTAATGCGAGAGCAGATGGCAGATATTTTGGCCGAGCAGAAAATAGAATGTCGCACAATAGACGACGAAACCTTGATGTGAATATCTGCAAAGCGTTTTCTCTTGCTCGATCGTTAATAGCTATTACCATTATAGGTCATTATTTGTTTGTTATTTATGAGAGTTAGTTGCTTGCAACTTTGTCATAGTATTCGGAAATTGATAACCTATCTTGCCCTAACACGCTAAGATCGTTCTCTAGAACGTACAATCAAGCTTATTTTGAACATTGGAGAAAAAGTAACTTATTGAAAACGATATGCGAACAATGAAAGAGATTCTTTTACTGAGCCAAATTGGGTTTTATAATTTTTGTGCAAAATGGGGGCCGGAGAGGCACGCTTAATTTAAAAACAATGATTTTTTATAATAATATAATATTTTAATTTAATTTTTGTGAACTACATACATACATATGCTTACTGATTTAATTGATTTCAATTACTATTATTGAGATAAAAAAAAACTGAACTTGGAAAGGTGGATCTTTATTGTTTAGGTTAAATAAATTTTATTATTTTTCACATTTTCAGATCAGAAAATAATAGTGTAATAATATTAAATAATAATAAAGTTTGTACGAGCGTTCTGATTGGTTATATTTCGTCACTGAAATAAATTTTTTTATGTTGTTTTAAGCAATTTGAACAATTTTATTCTATGCCACCTTATAGGTAAATCACCCTCTTTTTTAGCATAAACTTTAACTCAACTAAATATAAATTAAACACAAAATTGCCACTTGTATTGATCTTGAATTAATACTTACAGACAAAATTTACTTATGTTTTAGTTTTTTTAAATTTGATCGGTATTCCTGTTCTCATTGGAAGTGGTCCTTTTCCTGAAGGGTGAGTGGTCGTTGTTCTTCTTGTATATCCTTCGATATTATAGTCCAGTTGTTATGAGGTTTAGAAGCCTTGTGTTAGGCGCCAATTAATAATAAATGCACTGTACTTCTTATTTTTAGTTTGAACAAGTTTACTTTATTTTTTACTTAAATTTTTTATAATTGCGATGTGACTCGCTTGATTACAGTTTCTAACTGATTTTATTTCATTCGATATTATTCAGAGTGACCTGCTCCATCAGCTCATAGTTGAGTTAATGTTGTTGAGTGTTTATTTGCTATTCTTTCGAGGTGCAGACATAGGTAGACAGGCGAGTTGGGCTGTTGATATGCAGATATTGTTTGTTGCTGTAATGCTGGGTCATCGCGAGGTTATAAGTAGTATATTTTAAGCGAGAAACCCGATCTATGCAGGTGACGTTGTTGGTTGCATATATTGAGCGCTTTGGCAAAAGCTCGAGTGCAAGAATAGCCTCAACTCAGATTATGGTATTGGGATTTGTGTTATGTTTTATTAACCCTTGTAGTGATAAGCTCATTTTGGATCTCGAAATCGACGTGATAGTGAGAGCGTGTGGAAGATCAATGTAAAAGGGATATTCAAGCTAATGAGGTCCTAAACGAGGTCCCTACGTAGATAGCCTATTGTGTTTAATTTTTAAACAGCTGTTCACAATTCAGCTAATCCATAGGCTTGCATATTTCAGCTGGCCGAAATTCTTTGAATCAATACACAAAGAGTTCTGAGTATTGACTGATTTTATTCAAATTCTTACATTCTATTTATACTAAATTTTTGTCACAATTCATTTCCGCGATTTCCATATGTTTGCTGACATTGCATTTGAAGTGGACGTTGAAGTGGTGTAATAAGACTCTTTCTTTAATTGCTTAGCTCTGCTTGTGTGATAGCAGCAGCGCAGAGTTATTGGCCTGATTTGTTTATGTCATTATGTCATTTCATAGTTTTGTTTACATAGCATTTTGATATATTGTATGTATGTACATATATGACTAAGGCCACTACACCCTTGCCCTCAAGAAAAATATTTATTTCTTTTTCAACAAAAGAAATAATATATATTTTTTTTTGATGTATATGACGGAAACGTGGAAAAATACGGTTTTACATATAGTTTTGTACACTTATTTATAGTGTTGTTGTTGTTGTTGTGTACTAAATTCCTAAATATTTCTTTAATTGATTATTATGCATTACTTTTAGCTTATTTTTTATATTTAAAGTGGAGTTGACTCCATTAGTGTCTACAATAATATATGGGCCATGATATGGACTCTGATTTTTCTTTTTATTTTCGGTTTTTACAAATACTGAATCTCCTATTTTAAAATTTGATTTATTTACATTTTGGTCATAAATTTCTTTTCTTTTGATTTTTGTTGCATTTATTAGTTTTTTGGCATTTTCGATAGATTTCTTTAATCTTAATTTTATTTCTGTTGCATAGTCTTCAATGTTGTAATTGATACTTCTTGTATTTGTGATATCGCTAGGCAATGTTGGTAATTTCCCGAATATTAGTTGAAACGGGGAGTAAAGTGTATCTATGTGTGGAGTTGTGTTGTATGCAAAAGTGTAATATGGAATCCATTTGTCCCATTCATAATCTTCTGCGAAGGAAAGTAAGTATTCTTTTAATGTCCTATGATTTTTTTCAAGAGCTCCTATTGTTTGGTGATGGTATGGGGTTGAAAATATTTGTTTCGTGTTTAGAAGTTCACATATGTTGTGCATTAGCTCATTTACAAATTCTGTACCTCTGTCGGATTTTAAATTTTTTATACAGCCGTATTTTAAAATTAAATGTTCGACTAATGTAGTCGCTATTGTTTTTGCTTCTTTATTTTCAATAGGATGTGCAATAACATATTTAGAGAAGTCACATTGCATTTTTAATATGTATCTGTACCCGTTCGAAATGCGTAATGGACCTACCGTATCTATGCTTACAGTCTCAAATGTGTTTGTTGGTGTATCTGTCACTATAAGTGGTTATTTTATATGTTTTGTTATTTTATTTCGTGTACATGCTGCGCAATTATTTATAAATTCTTTAACCATTTGTCTCATGTTTTTCCAAATGTATCGTTGTTTTAGCTTTAAAACAGTTTTTCTAATTCCTAAATGTCCTGCTGTGTTAGTTGAGTGAAATTCATCAATTAATTTATATTGTATTATAGTACTTTTTATTTGTAATGGAGCTTTATATATTAATATTGTTATTGGCACGCTTTTATTTTTCTCGAGTTCCTTATATTTTTCGAGTTATATTAAATTTCTTCATTTCTATATTCTTTAGTATATACTCTTGTTCACAAAGGGCTAGCTCCTTTATCTGTGAATTGTGCATAGAACTATGTAGTTTCTCCAACATTGAATCTAGTTTCAAAGGGTCATCGCTACACGTCACTTGCACTTCATTTTCATTTATATCAACTGTAGCGCTACTTTTATTTTCAATTTTAAATTTCAATCTTTTTAGATTTCTAACGTCATTAAAAGATGTACATTCCCAAATATGAAGTTGATCAGGCTTCTTAGGAGATGTAGGTTTTTTAATGCGTTCCCGGGTTAGTATATTTTCTTGCGACAAAACTTCTGTTTGCGCCTTATTTTCATTTCTTTTAATTGCATGCGTTCTTTCATTATTAATTTGTGCGGCCTTGCTCCTTGTTAAAATGTTAATATTTTTTTCTTTTATTGTATTATTATTTTCTTCTTTTATTTTTTCTTCACTCGTGGGTATCATCGCCTTTAAAATGTCACTATCTAATTTGATGCGTGATAGTGCATCTGCATTTGTATTTATTTTTCCTTGCTTGTATATGATTTCAAAGTCATAGTCTGCTAAATCTACTCTTATTCTTGTCATTTTTGATGACGGATTTCTGTGTGAAAATAATGATACTAACGGTCTGTGGTCGGTCACAACTATAAATTTTCTACCGTATAAGTATGTCCTAAATTGGTTAATTCCCCAATGAATTGCTAGTAATTCTTTTTCTATTATTGGTTTATTTATATCATATTTTTGCAAAGCTTTACTTGCATATGCAAATGGTAAGTCATGTCCTATTTCACCTTGTGATAAAATTGCTCCATTTGGGCATTGCAAAATTGTATATATCTATTAACACCCAATGTATTTATAAAATAAAAATTGCATATAAATTTATATAAAATTTTCAAAACAGAATCATGTAAACTATAATCATTTGTAACAAATTTTATTTTATCTCTGATTTGCTAGAGAAATACTTAACGCTTTGGAAAACATAGACAATTCGTACGCCTGTTTAATTATTTTTATTAACATTTAAAAATTTTAGTTTGTAAAGGCTGCTAATCTACACAACTAGCTTATATAATATATGATTACGTATATATGTATATATTTAAATTACTTTTTATTTTTGTTTAGCAGAAAATTGGTGTGCATTCGTATGCGCAGTGAAGTTAAGTGCATCTCACATATGTATGTATGTATGCTGTATCAAAAACTTTTTTGTATTAAAATCTTACTATTATTATTTTATTTTTTTTTTGTTTTTCTGTAAATTTTCTATTATTCTTTTAAACTTATAGTATTCTGAATATAATTATATGGTATTGTAATAAGCATTGATTTCACGTTCCATGTCACGTATTTCCATAATATCAGTTTTGAGTCGTTGTTTTAATATCTCACTGAAAATTGCCTCACGATTACCACTATGACTTATGTCCATCCTTTCATGCTTCGAGAAAAGCTCCAGATATTACGGGTATTCACCACAGTATAGCATGTTAAATTTCCTTATATATGCTACGAACCAGACTGCTTTAGGCTGTTTCCTCAACCATAGCACAAATAAGCCACCCCAGGTATGAAGTATCGAAGTTGTTAATAGTGTATTATTTAAGGATTTTTAAGTATTTTAAAGATATTTTGCTTCGCCAACTTAATTTCAGGATATTCAAATTTTTGTTTGGTTCGGTGGTCGCAGGGTCGCCATGTGGAAGATCAATGTAAAAGGGATATTCAAGCTAATGAGGTCCTAAACGAGGTCCCTACGTAGATAGCCTATTGTGTTTAATTTTTAAACAGCTGTTCACAATTCAGCTAATCCATAGGCTTGCATATTTCAGCTGGCCGAAATTCTTTGAATCAATACACAAAGAATTCTGAGTATTGACTGATTTTATTCAAATTCTTACATTCTATTTATACTAAATTTTTGTCACAATTCATTTCCGCGATTTCCATATGTTTGCTGACATTGCATTTGAAGTGGACGTTGAAGTGGTGTAATAAGACTCTTTCTTTAATTACTTAGCTCTGCTTGTGTGATAGCAGCAGCGCAGAGTTATTGGCCTGATTTGTTTATGTCATTATGTCATTTCATAGTTTTGTTTACATAGCATTTTGATATATTGTATGTATGTACATATATGACTAAGGCCACTACAAAAAATGTTTTTTTTTTTAAATGTAGTGGTTTAGAACTAGGTTTAGTTTACAAGTTTTTAGTTTTAATGAACTGGTAATAATTCAAGATCAAAAAAATATTTTCTTTTAATTTCATTGGCTTGTTAATTTTTATATGGCTTAAAAAATGTTATTATAATTTAGTTTATTAAAAAACAATTAAATCATAACTGCAGTACCAAGATCTCTTCCGACAACTTTTTCAATAAAAATTTTATAAAATTTATTACCTTATCGACTGTTCCTTCTCAAGAAAACTTTTTCACCAATTTCTTATTTTTTAGGTGCTTTACTTGCGTTAAATCGTTTAAGAGATGTTTCCTGAACTTCTACTAACCTTCTTCTAATAGCGTTTGTTGAAGACATGAGCGAAGACCTCATCGAGTTTTAAACTGAAGATATATATAGAAGAAAATTATCCTGAATTGCTATGAAAGATTAAATTGTACCTAACCTATTACTTTCCAAAACATACCCATATACTCACCATACTGAATCTACTCCCATTCCAAAATACTTACCAGCAACTCTACTTCCGTGACTACTCTAAAGGAGAGATCAAAACAAAATGTATATAAATATTTATGTATTAGTAATTTTAGTTATTAGTTAAATAATTTTCGCTCGCTCGAACTGCCGGTTGTGTTATAAATAAATTATAAATACATATAAATAATAAAACCCTAAATTGTGAAATTAAAGTTTCCAATAATAAAATAAAATAAATTTCGTGAAAACTGTTTAAAGAAAAAACAAAGTGTTTCTAATTAAAACGGAAAACAATAAATAAATACAGCAAGTAGCTTATATTTATACAGCGTTTAAATTTTCAACTGGGTGATTAAGAAACACGTCAATAGGCTAAGCGTTTATGATAGAGTGAATGGTATGATATGCTTGTATTTGTGAGTAGCCAGTAAAATTAGCTCGGTAGTTTCATATATTTGCTGCAGCTCCTTAATACAACGCGCTATTTCGAGCAAGGTGGAGTGAAACTTTTCCATTTGGCCGTTGCTTTCGGTATGTAGTGTGGGTATGAGCAATTTATCAAAAGAAAAGTGATCTCTGAGTAGTGGTTTTATTAGATTGGAGTGAAAAGCCTTTTCGTTGACGAATACAATGGTTTTTGTATTCTTAAACATTAATAAAATTTGGAGAAGAGTATCATTGACATCAACAGTAGATCTTGATGCGATTGGTTTCACCACGATAAATTTAGAAAATTTGTCGATACATATCAATAAATTTTGTTTGGTGGTAGTAAAAATGTCTAAATGGAGGATTTCTTCTGGGGAGTTTGCGATAGGCGTTGTGCCAATGCCAGGGTCAGGTGGCTTGCGCTGGTACTTATTCTCCAAGCAAACCTTACAATTTGCGATTAGATTTTTTAACATTTGTTCTAAATTCGGAAAGTAATATTCTTTGGAAATTTGACGAAAGTTTTCAGATAAGCAGCGGTGTGCTCAATTATGCTCAGTGGCGACTGTTTCTAGTTGGTCATCCTTGTTTGTCAGGTCAATAACGAGTGATTCGGTGTGAACAAATTATACACCTGGACACTTAGATAATATGGTATTTGCGCTAAAGTAGGAAGGTCAAAATGAATTCCATATATTACGTTATATTTTAGTGTAGATTATAAGCAGTGTAACTGACATTCGGAAGGTTCGGGTTGATATCCCGGTGCCAGCAACATCCAAAAGTTATGGAAAATTAATTTAAATAAAAAATTAAAATAAATTTTCTAATTGCGGTCGCCCCTCGGCAGGGAATGTCCACCCCTCCGAGTGTATTTCGGACATGAAATAAACAAAAGGCTCCTCGTAAAAAAACCATCAGCCGTTCGGAGGCGGCTTAGTATAAACTGTAGGTCCCTCCATTTGTTGGAAAAACAGCAAGACGCAAAACCACAAATTGGAGGAGGAGCTCGGCCGAAAATCGCTTCGGCGGTTACAAAGTGCCAATTATATATATATATATATAATTATAGTTTTTGTACAATAGTGTCACTAGATGACTTTTCACTATGAGCGGTTTCATTTGATTCAGACTCTTCTAAACTATTGACGTACTGCCTAGAAAGCGAGAGAGAAAATTCCTCTATAAATGCGCGCGATCTCTATAATTTGCTGTTTGGATTTTTTTCTGATATTGAAAAAATAAGTGGTTGGTGATCGGTAAAGATGTTTATACTTTTTACTCCGTAGAGATAATGTCGCAACGCTTTAAAAGCCCATACGATAGCAAGCAGTTTGCGTTTATTGGTGCCATAATTTTGTTCTGTAGAAGAAAGACTTCTTGAAATCATTGTAATGGGCGTTTTAACATACCATAAAACTGCACCCAAGGCGGTTGACGAAGCGTCTGTTGACAGTTCGAAAGGCTGGTCGTAATTTGGATATAGAGAAAGAACATCTTCGGAAGCTAACACTCGCTTTACTTTTATTATTTTTATTTTGCTGATGATGGGGATTAAACGTGTATATTTTTGAGTGGGGGTAGAAAATGGGCCGTTTCCAATGAAATGAAAAAGTCTAGGTCTTTTGGGTTTTAGACGCTAACAATTCGGATTTATTGATTTTTCTATGTTATAAGAAGGATAATTGAAAAAAGATAATAATAATTTTGATTTATAATTCGTTGTATAAGGTTTTCAGACACAAATTGTCTTAGTGTCTTTGAGACCATTTAACTATTACAAGACTAAGTCTTTAAAAGTTATTTAAAGTTACAATTAAAAGAATATAAACAAATATAAGATTAGGAATTTAAATGATGAAGAGCGGTCCGTGGTCGCGATGTCGATTCATTGGTTGGTTAATTCACACGGTGTTGCTGGTGCGGAACGTTAGCAACATTTCACGACATTGGGCAGCACATCGCGGCGTTGCCACCTGAGGGGGATCACTCCGAAAACGAAAGGAGGTACATGTCCTCAACATGGCGCCCCCCGGCTTTGGTGCATGTATCTCCCTCTCCAGCTTGCCGATCAGACTCCGGATGTCCTTCACCAATTGTTGCAACTTCTTCCGCTGCTGGGCAGACAGGCTGGGTAAAGCTGGCCTGGAATTGGCTGCATTCGCTGCACCGCTTACTCTCCTTAACTTCGCTCGATGGAGCAGAGTATGATGCCCGAGAGTGCACCGATGGCAACTAGACCTTGAGTTGCATTCGCCAGGCAGTTGATGCAGTACCGGTGCACCCTTGCGCACTCATACCTGTCCTCCGGTGCCATGACGAGGAAAGCGGTGCAATGGCGCAGCGAATGCAACTGGCCGCATACACGGCACTTCCTCGATGTTGCCTCTCGTCGTGACCTAGGAGAGAAGAGTGAAAATACACGACTTTAGTACATGGTTGGAAAAAGGGTATATGAAGAGATTTCATGAGATGCTTTTATATGAGTTGTAGGTTGGTATATGTAAATGTAAAACGTTGGGATTAAGTCATAGGGCTCGAGGTTCCTACAGCGGGCAGCACACACAATTTAGCTATATTGCGGGTTATCATTCCATTCTGCATGATTATGTCGACTACACGGATCTTTCTGTTTGCACCTTGGTACAATTTGGCGCCATTCATTCGGGGTGAGGAGGTCATCCTTGACGACAACTAGATCACCTTCCTTTACGGGGCTTTCCGCCCTCTTCCATTTATACCGTTCTTCCATCTGGTACTAAATTGATGGTGAAGCACCTTGAGTTTCTGCCATTTGGGAACCAGAGAGAGGTCTTCGGCATTGGGTTCGGGTATCGATGGAGCACCGCGGAGAAAATGTCCAGTTGTTAGTGCCAGTAAGTCTTGCGGGTTTTGCGACATGGCTGAGAGCGGTCGGGAATTGAGAACCGCTTCTATTCTTACCATCAGGGTTGTGAGTTCCTCGAAGCTAAATTTGTGATTTCCGGCGACTTTAGTGAAGTGCAGCTTAAAACTCTTCACTGCTGCTTCCCATAGTCCACCCATATGAGGGGCATACGGTGGAATAAACTCCCAATAGAAGCCGAGTGGGGCGTATTTAGCGGAGACGTCAGCTGCTACTTCCTTCAAGAACACGCCGAACTCGCGGTGGAAGGTGCGTTGAGCTCCGACAAATGTTTTTCCGTTGTCGGGCATAATCTTATAGGGGAGACCGCGACGTCCAACAAATCTAGCGAAGGCTGCTCGGAAAGCCTCCGTAGTCAAGTCAGAGCAGACTTCGAGGTGGATTGCTTTCATGGAGAAACATACAAACACACAAACGTATGCCTTTGAATATGAAGCTCGCCGATGGGTAGATACCTTTACTAGAAACGGGCCGGCGAAATCCACCCCAGTCGGGTGAAACGGTAGGGTATATGTGGTTCGCTCGGAGGGTAGTGCTGCCATAATCTGCGATCTCATCTGTTGCTTGTGGATGGTGCATGTTTTGCAGTGAAAGATGCACTTTTTTATTTTGGGTTTGAATCGGGGAATGTAGTACTCTTGTTGTACCATTCGCATCATTAACTGGTTTCCAGCATGCAGCATGGTGGTGTGTAGAAATTTTAACAGCAGAGTGCAGAATATTGAGTTTACTGGGATGATTATGGGATGACGTTCGTTGTAACTAAGTGCTGCGTATTTAAGCCGTCCGTTTACGCGCAGTACGCCTTTGCTGTCGAGTATAAGATTTAATGTCAGCAGCGTGTCCTTCTTGCTGATCGGTTTTGAGGCTTCGAGTTGAGCTATGGTTTCACCATAATGCCTTCGTTGAGTTAGGGTTATGAGTCGTGTTTTTGCTTCGTTCATCTCTTCGTGACTTAGAGTCATGCCCATCCGAGATGGCAATTTTCGTGACCTGTGAATAAAGCGATATATATATGCAATTACTCTAAGGGCTCGGGGGAAGGAAGAAAATCTTTCCAAGATATCTTCGGATGGCGAGGTATGGAATGCGACGATGTGCCTTTGCTCCGGAGGCGATGGGGTTTGGCGAGCCATTCAGGACCTTTCCACCAGATGGTGTCTTCAACGAGATCCTGAGGTCGACATCCACGGGTGCTTAAGTCAGCTGGGTTGTCGCTGCTGCATACGTGTCGCCACGTAGCATTGCTTATCAGTTGCAGGATCTGGGATATCCTGTTTGCTACATATGTTTTCAAAGAGTGTGGTGGTTTCTCTAGCCATGCTAAGACGATGGTCGAGTCTGTCCACAGAACAAGTTCGTGAGGCGGTAAACTTAATTCGGTTTGTATTTGGTTTACCAACTTTGCCAGTAGAACTGCTCCACAGAGCTCTAGACGGGGGAGACTTGTCGTTTGGAGAGGAGCTACCTTTGTTTTTGCAGCTAGTAAATGTGAGGTGAAGGAGTTTCCGCCGTGTTGTACCCTCATGTACATACAAGCGCAGAATGCCTTCTCTGAGGCATCTGAGAATCCATGGAGTTGAATCGGTTTGTCGGGGGAGTAATGCACCCATCGGGGTATTTGGATGTCTGTGATTGCCGGAAGATTCTCATGAAATGAGTTCCATTTATGTAGGGATCCGGACTTTACGTTTTCGTCCCAGTCCGTTCCTTCGAGCCAAAGTGTTTGGAGTAGTACCTTGGCCACTATCATAATTGGTGATAACCATCATGCCGGGTCGAATAGTTTCGCCACAGCCGATAAAATCTGGCGTTTAGTACTACACTTTGCTGCTTTGCTTGGGTTGAGGTTCGTATGAGTATGAGATGGTGTATGTAAGCGCGTTCCAGCGTATTCCCAGAGTTTTTGTTGAGCTTGTGTCGCTGAATTTAAGAAAGTCGGCATCTAGCAAATAAGACTCTGGGATTTTTTCGAGTATTTTCGGGTGGTTTGCTGTAATTTTCTTAAGAGGGAATCCTGCTGAATTTAACGCTTCGATAACTTGGGTGAGTGAGTTGATAGTGGACTGTATTTCATTTCTGCCTGAAAGAATTTCATCTACATAAATTTCTTTGAGTAGGATATTGTTTGCGAGAGGGCATTCGGTTTTGTAATCTTCGGCTAATTGATGTAGGGTTCGAATAGCTAAATATGGGGCACAGTTAACGCCAAACGTAACTGTCTTTAGCTTGAAATCTTCTATTGGAGAGTCGGGGGTTCTGCGAAAGAGTATTCGCTGGATGTCTTGATCTTCCTGGTTAACGAGTATTTGCCGGTACATTTTCTCAATGTCGCCGTTAAATACGTACTTATAGAGTCGCCAATTGAGGATTATTAGCATTAAATCGTTTTGTAGTGTTGGGCCTGTGTGTAGTACGTCGTTTAATGAGTTCCCTGATTGTGATTATCTGGAAGCTTTGAATACGACTCGGACCTTTGTGGATTTACTGTCGGGTTTTATGACAGCGTGATGGGGCAGATAGAAGGAGAAGTACTTCCCTTCGTGGATTACTTCGAGAGGTGAAGTGGGTTCCATGTGGTTCAAGGTCAAGTATTCTTCTAAGACCTCCTGATATTTTTGCTGCAGCACTGGTTTTCGCTCTAGTGTCCGCTCATTGCTGATGTACTGTTGCTGTGCTGCTAGTCTGGAGTGGCCTAGGGCTGCGTCCCTGGGAGACTCCTTTTTGAATGGTATTTTGACTGTGTATTTACCATTCTTTTGACGCGTTGTTGTTTTGCGATACAAATTTTCGCTAAATTCGTCCGCTTCTGAGTGAGTTTGAGCAGCTGGGACTTCTTCTTGCTCCCAGAATTTCCTTAGTTGAATGATGATCGGGTCATTTTGGGCTGGATTGACTTGTGTTGAAAAGGACTCTACCTTTTGAGTTGTTGGTCCACTGATTATCCATCCAAATATTGTCTGTTGTGCCAACAGGGTTCCATTGTGGAGGTGTTGCACTCCTTGTTTGAGGATTTGGGGTGCTAAGTCGCTGCCGATTACCATGTTAATTCGAGATGGGGTGAGACATTTTGGGTCGGCTAACGCTGATTGGGTTATTTGGTTGATGTCAATGCTTGACACCTTTGTTGTGGGTAGTAGGTGTGTGAGCTTGGGTAATATTATTGCTCTAGCTTTTACATGGTGTGATAAGTCTGACGAACATAGAGTTAGTTCCCAGACTTTGGTTGAGTTCTGGACGAAAGTTCCTCCCATTCCTGAGATTTCGTAATGGGTTTCCTCCGTGGGTAGATTGAGTGTTTTTTGAATCCGAGATGTGACAAAAGTTTTTTTGCGAACCTTGGTTTATCATTGCTCGGATTTTGTGGTGTTCTCCTCCTAGATATATCGGGACTATAGCCGTGGGCAAGAGTGTGGTTTCGTTACTGCTTACATAGTGTGTTGTTACCATTATTGTCTTTTTCTGAGCCTGGGGGTGTGGCTGATTCCTGTTGAAGTTGATGGTCTGTCGTCTGCTATTTCCACTGCGGTCGCTGCCTGTGCTGTCGATGAGCGGGGTTTTGAGTATGGGGTTGTGTTTTGAAAATGGAGTAGTGAGTGATGACGCCTTTGGCAGTAAACGCAGGTGAATTTGCTTTGACATTGACTTCGCTGGTGTGAACAGGAAAGACAATTTTCGCAGTAATTGTTTTCACGAACGAATTTTTGTCGATCAGGGATGGAAAGGTTCCTAAATCGGATGCACATTTTCATCCCGTGACTTGAGTTGCATAACTTGCAGGAAACGGGTTTTTGGAACTCTGTGTGATAGGTTTGCGTACGACTTTTATTCGCAAATGGGGAGCTTTGATTTCCAGCTCTGGGTGTGAATGTATTGATGTGGAGTTTGGGTTTACCTGAGTGATATGTTCCCAGTCGTTCTACTACCTCGTACCTACTCGTCAGGAATGCGTTCATTTCGGACCAGAGTGGTAATTCTTTCCTCGAACTGGGAGATTGTTCCCAAAGCGCGAGTGTTGCGCTCGGGAGTTTCGAGGAGCATATATAAATGAGGATGGGGTCCCAATCCTTAGTCGAAATCTTTTGTGATGAGAGATTGGAGAGGCAGTTATTTTTTGTGGTCTGCAGTTTTTGCAGCTGTTCCCCGTTCTCTGCATATATGGGTTGTAGATTAAGGAGGGTTTTGAGCTAGTTATCTACCAGAATTCTTGGGTTTTCATAGTGAGATTTTAATGCTTCCCAAGCAAGCGGAAAGCTTTCATCTGTGAGTGGGTATTGTTTAACAATGAGGCCTGCTGGACCTTTCGCCTTGTGGCGCAGGTGAAATAATTTTTGGGCGGGTGTTAATTGAGGGTGATTTATATAGACTGCCGTAAACATGTCTCGGAATGTCGGCCAGTCTTCGTATCCTCCGTAATATGCTTCAGTATCGTATGCTGGTACTTTGAGATATACCCCACTGGAAACTGAGCTTGTGTGTGTATTTGTTGATTGTTGGGTTGTTTGGGTTGGTGTTGTAACTGTGAAAAGCTGCAATGCTTCTAGCATTTGCGCTTTACAGTTCTGGAAGCTTTCAGAACATTTTGCGTATTTCTGCTCCACTGACTCGCTGACTTCCGGGTATGCGTCTGCCATGAGAGTAGCCTTGTATGCTTCTAGGAGGCTATCCCAATTTTTGTCCAGCTGCTGTATTTTGACGCTGAGTAGAGTTTCCGTCTGGTCACTCGCCAAGTCCGTTGACCATTTTGCATAGAAGACCTCCAGCCTGTTGGATTCAAAGATGAACTTCTTTAAGTACCAAGATGAACAGGTTGATGCTTTTTCTGCCTTATCTTCTGGCATTTGTGGATTTTTGTTTTATTTTGAATTAATGGGGTTTTTGAAAAAAATTAAATTGATATAGAGTGGGTTTTATAAAAAAATTGGGTTAATATTGTAAAAAATTGGGTGAGTTTGTAATAAAAAAGTTTTAATGTGTCTATTTGCCTCAGCGCGTCTGAGTGCAAATATTTGGGTGGGTATGCAAATTTAAATAATTATTTTTTTTTTTTGGTGTATTGTATATTTATTATTTATTCCAAATAAATAAATAAATTTATTTGGAATAATTGGGTTTTTAGTGGTGAATTCCTATTAAAAACTATTCACTTTTTTCCCACTGTACAATAGTTTAAGAATTGCTTGATAGCGGCCCACTGTGTCTTATGCTGCGAATCCTTTTGTTTATTTGTTCTCCGCTCGTCTGAGTGCAATGCGTTTGATGTTTGTGAGCGCGTTTGAGTGGGAATCAAATGTGTGTGCTGCGCTGTAACGCTCAAAAATGCTCATTTTTTATAACATTTCTGAACAGTGCCACTGTGATAGAAAAATGACTTCTTTGGATTTTTAGATATAATTTGGGTATTTTATTACAAACAACAACGTCTTTAAATACAATTTCACTAAAATATTTCATTGAGAAACAGTCAAACATTTAATTATATTAAGTTTTAAGAATAAAATTACAACAATTTCTTTAATATTTACTGCTGAAGCAAATTTCTTTTGAAACAAAAACAATGGATTTTTTTATTGACATAGTGGTACTGGTGCATTTTGTTGAATGTTCCCCGATCTGACACTGCTGCCAACATTAGAATGTGAGATGGGGGAACGCTCAGAGTTGTATTTTGAGTGTTTTTGATTGAGTTTCGTATCTAGTCATCTTTGGTAACGGGATTGAGATTTTGCATATAAGTTAACACATAATAAATTACTTAACATTTTGCCTTTGCTTTAATATAGCGAATTACATACTAACAAGTTAACATATAATAAATTGCTTATCATTTTGCCTTTGCTATAACATTACATACTTACATATTTTCGGCAATCCCCACAATAACTTGCGTACCTTTTGTTTCCGCTGCAATATAACATATTACATATTTACATTCTTACTCCGCAACAAAAATTCCCACAGGTGAAATTTTAATTACTGACTAATTTTATTTCACACTTCCTGTTTTGCAATCGAAGTTGCACTAATTCAAAGAATTAGCGCAACAGCTAAGTTATTGGTCACCAACCAACTGCATGCGCATCCGGTAAAATGCTAAGTGCTGATGTCAGCGTCTAGAACAATAGGAGGAGGCAAGTTGTTGTTGCCTTCTGCAACTAAATTCAAGCTATATTAATTTAATATTTCAATTAGTAAATTCAGTCTCATTTCTGCCGTGAAATCGGTTGAGCGTAATTAAAAACTACAATTACGCTATTTGGCGCCCGATCAAAAAGAAATTACTCGGTTACTAAAATTTAAGTCTAAAAAGTGCCACTATATAAATAATAGTGCCACAAATAACTAAAAATCAACTCTAAAAAGTGCCACTATATAAATAAAAGTGCCACGAATAAATAAAACTCAACTTTAAAAAAGTGCCACAAAAAAATTCAACAATCAACTCCAAAGAATTCACCAACCGAGGAACGAAACATCCCAGGAAGAGGCCTAAGTAGCAGAGGTGAAAAGGAACTACACTCACAGGATAAAAGCAGTATGCAGACTCACATAGTAACGTTAGACTAATTAGATTAATGAAACACATTTTATCCTGAAACATTTTTATAAAAATTAAAGGAAATTAAAATTTTAAACTAAAAAATTTTTTTTTTTTGAAAAAATTGTAATAGAAAAAAAAAATAGAAGTTTCCTTTCTTTTAGACCTTCATAAAAAAAAAAAATATATATGTATAATTCAATATGGCGAACCCCAACAACCTAGTAAGGCCATCTTTATTAGGGAATTCAGACCTAAACCCACAGCCAGGCGCAAGCCCTGCCCTACAACCCACACCCGAACTGCAGAATCTAGTAAAGAACCTAGTGACGCAGATACTTAATACCGACGGACGTACTATAATTCAAAATATAGTAGGGACAGATGCCAACTCAATACCAGTTACAGACCAAATAATAGATGAACGGCATAGGAACAATCTCACAGAAATTGACAAGATTCCCGACGTAGTTAGGTCACTGAGGGAATTCTCTGGGAAACAAGCCGAATTCAACCCTTGGAAGAAAAGCGTGGAAAGGATTCTCCACATTTACGAACACACAAGAGGAACACCAAGATACTTCGGAATATTAAACGTTATAAGAAGTAAGATTGTAGGTAGCGCTGACACCGCGCTTGAATCATACAATACGCCACTGGATTGGAGGGCTATTTCAATGTGTCTCACAACACATTACGCGGACAAAAGAGACCTAGTTACATTAGAATACCAAATGACAGGTCTGATTCAGGGCAGAAACTCAGTTCAGGACTTTTACCAAAAAGTATATTCCCACCTTTCATTAATCTTAAACAAAATCGGATGCATGGAAGTGAGCCAGGAATCCATTAGACTCCTTACGGAAACGTACAGGATAAAAGCCCTGGACACATTTGTTCGAGGCCTTAACGGCGACTTACCACGTTTATTAGGAATGAGGGAACCCAAAGACCTTCCAGAGGCACTTCATTTGTGCTTAAAATTGGAAAACCAAAAATTTAGGAGTACCCACGCTAACCAACAGAACGGATTCAACAATTACAACTTTAGACCACCACTGCCACCTCGAGATTATCCGAAAGCACCACAGTTCTATCCGGAACTTGCACATTTACCACAACCTCAACAACGATTTATGTCTTACCAAGTAGCTTAAAGACCACAACTACACCCTCAAAGGCCAAATATTTTCAACAGACCACAATACCAACATGGACCGAACCAACCAACAGTATTATACCAATACCCACAAGGATACCACAATTATAATCAGCAGCAGACACAGAGAAATCAACACTATAACCCACCTCCTAGGCCTATAGCCCAGAAGCCACAACCAAAACCGGAGCCGATGGACATTGACCCTAGCATTAGCACAAATACCATCAACTATGCAAATAGACCCAACCTCAAATACGCTGGGAAAAGACAAGATTCAAACCTAACAAACCCGCCTATGAAAGCCCAAAGAAATTTCCATGTATGCACTCGTCCAGAAGAAGCCGAAACTTCGTTCGACAATAAAGATAATACTCCACCTATCACCTACGAACAATACGAAGTCGAAAATCCCAATTATTATCCCTATAACTATGAAAATGCAGATTTTACTGACATCCATTTTTTAGAATAAGAAACTCTTCGTTACCCTATTTTAACTGCAGGACGAAGAGTGGAAAAATTTTAAAAAATTTTGGCCGACACTGGGTCAAACAAAAACTACATACAGCCCCAACTACCAAAGAAGAAAATTCAAGATAACAAATTCAGTAGGGGGAAAAATAGAAATTACCCACCATACGTATGTAAATCTTTTTAACTTGCCAAATATCAACTTAAAATTCTATCTTTTGCCATCCCTCGTCTCATTCCATACAATACTAGGTAATGACAGTTTGAAGGAATTGTCAGCAGTGATTCACACGAAAGAAAATTTTATGGCCATCAACGATTCATTTAAAATACGCCTTAGGCAACTATTTTCACAGGGTGTCAACCATGTGCCCATACGAAACGAACACATGAACAATTTTCAAAAACAAGCAATGAGCTCAATAGTGCATCAAAATAATCACCTTTTTTCTGACCTTAATGAGAAATTAACTTATACCATCAAAGTTGTCGCGTCTATTAGGACGAACTCAAACGAACCAGTTTACACAAAATATTACCGTTATCCCATGTCCTTAAAAGGAGAAGTCGAAAAACAAATTTAGAAATTATTAGACGATGGCATAATAAGACCTTCACGGTCCCCGTTTAATTCACCCATATGGATAGTCCCAAAAAAACAAGATGATTCCCTCGAAAAAAATACAGACTGGTAATAGATTACAGGAAACTTAACTCAATCACAATAGCCGACCGTTACCCAATTCCCAACATAAACGAAGTCCCATCCCAACTAGTTAAAAACAGCCTATTTTCAGTTATAGATCTGAAAAGCGGTTTCCATCAGATTCCGCTGAAAGAATCTGACATCGAGAAAACTGCTTTCTCAGTGAAAAATGGCAAATACGAATTTACACGTTTGCCTTTAATCAAGTCAAAAATTCACTGATATCAAGAGAAGTGATATTAACTTACCCAAATTACCAAAAAGAATTTCATTTGACCACAGACGCTTCAAAACATGCTATCGGTGCAGTTTTGGAACAGGACGGTAAGCCAATCACTTTCATTTCAAGGACCCTAACAAAGACAGAAGAACATTACGCAACGAACGAAAAAGAGATGCTCGCCATCATCTGGTCATTAAAATCTCTAAGAAACTACTTATATGGGACTGCCAAAATAAAGTTATTCTCAGACCACCAGCCCTTAACGTACGTCCTCAGCAATAAAAACGACAACTCAAAACTGAAAAGATGGAAGGCAATTTTAGAAGAATATGTCCACGAACTCAAATATAAGCCAGGTAGAACTAATGTCGTAGCCGACACTCTTTCCCGACCACCAGTACTCAATACAGTAACAATAGCGACTCATTCAGACGAAAGCTCAGGACACAACTTAATACCAACAACGGAAGCCCCGATCAACGTCTTCAAAAATCAAATTTGGATAATGGTTGGCCAAGAAAATTCAAAAGACTTCAAAATTCCCTTTCCAACATACCAAAGAACGCAATAGAGAACAAAAAACAAATCATTCAAAAATTTTATTTCCCACAAATGCAGTCAAAAATTAACAAAATCGTGAAACAGTGTAAAATTTGTGCAGAAAATAAATACGATAGGCACCCTAATAAACCAGAAATACGAAAAACACCTATTCCAGAGTACCCAGGACAAATCGTCCACATTGACATTTTCATAGCAGAAAAAAATCTAGTACTAACAGCCATAGATAAATATTCAAAATACGCACAAGCGAGAGTTATTAAATCAAAATCAACAGAAAACATTCGCGAACCACTAAGGCAAATTCTCTTTACATTTGGAATACCCCAAATGATTATAATTGACAACGAAAAATCCCTCAATTCGCACTCAATAGCTTTCATGGTCGAGGACCAGTTAAGAATAAAAATTTACAAAACCCCACCACACACTCATACTGCAAATGGAAAGGTCGAACGCTTCCACTTAACCCTTGCAGAAATTCTAAGATGTTTAAAAAACGAAAAAATAGACAGGACCTTTGAGGAATTGCTTGACAGAGCCGTTTATGAATACAACTTCTCAATCCACTCTACAACTGGACTGAAACCAATAGAGAACTTTTTTGGACGCAAAGTCTACACTAACCCAGAACAGTATGAAGCAGCTAGACAAAATAATATACAAAGACTAAAACTGAAGCAGAAAAAAAAATTATCAAAAACAAGACACCCTGTAAGAATTACAAATCTGGACAGACCATCTACATAAAAATTAACAAGAGATATGGAACAAAGCTTACACCTCGCTACAAAAAAGAAATAGTCAAAGAAAATAACTCATCAACAGTCCTAACAGAATCGGGTAAAGTGGTTCACAAAAACCTAATAAAATAAAAAAATTAACAAAAAAAAAGAAAAAAATAATGACAATAATTTTTGATTCCATTTTAAAAAAAAAAAACAATTCAAAATATTTCTTTTTCCATTTTTTCCTTTCGAAGCAAAAAAGGGAAAGAAAAATATTGAATAAGCATAACGTAGGAAGTAAGAAAAAAAGACATAAAATAAGAAAAAATAGTAAAAATAATCAAAATAATGAATATTGCACATTATTATATTATTTTTACTATGAAATTTTTAGATTGATTGCGATCATAACGATAACTTCAGCAAACGTACAACTTCTGGACTACTCATCATCTCTACTCGTGACAATTGATTCAGGACAAGCAAAACTACAAATAGGAAATTATAAAATTATACATATAATAGAATTAGAAGACTATGACAATACTATCAGACGCTTAGAGACGACAATTAACGAACAGCTCCGAAATCATCCCTTAAAATCCATCGTTCTATCCCTCGTCAATCAATCAAAAAATTATCTACGTAGAGTTAGTGTAAACAAACCACATAGCAAAAGATCATTAGATTTTATAGGATCCGCATGGAAATGGATCGCGGGAAATCCGGACCATAGCGACTTTAATATAATAGTCGAGAAAATAAATAACGTTTTAGAGAACAATAATAGGCAAGTAATAATAAATAAATTAACCAATGAAAAAATTAATGAGGTAATAGAGAATACTAATAAAATATCTAAACTAGTACAAGAAAAGAAAGAAATTGATAATGAATTACTACTAGAAACAAAGTTTAAACTAGAAACAATAAAAGAAGAATTAATAAACATTGCTTATGCCATTCATTGGGCAAAATCAAACATAATAAATTCGTATATTCTATCTGACAAAGAAATGGAAATAACAAGAAAATTCTTAGAAGATGAAAATATTCCTTTTATAAATATTGACGAAGCACTAGAATTCGCCGATATAAAAATCGCCTCCAATAAAGAGAGCTTAATTTACATAATAAACTTACCTAAAACAAGAATAGAAGATTGCAAATCATTAGAAATTAGGCCAATAAAGAAAGGAAAATTCATAAATAAAATCGAGCATCAATCTATACTACTATGTAAGAACGAAGTATATGGAAAAACTAAAAATTGTAAATCACATAATAATTTATCAATATGTTCAAAAGATTCAGTAGAAAATATCACAAACGGCACATGCATAACACATCTGCTTAAAAGTAAATTAGATAATTATACAAAAATAAATAATCAGCACATAAAAACTATAGAAGAAATGTCAAATGATTTAATCTTTTTAAACCAATAAAGGTTTTGTTAAATTCGAAAACGAAAGTATAGAAATAAATGGAACATACTTAATAAAACATGTTAATACAACTATAGAAGTAGGTAATAAGTTTTACTTTTCAAAAGACATAACAGGGAAAAAACCCTTGCCTGCTATTTTACAGCCTATGGCCGAACATAAGAAAATTGAAGAAATGTTATCATTAAAGTCAATTAAAGAAATGAACTAAGCGAATTAGGAATATTAAAAAACCGTTATCAATGTAATCTCCATAGGAATTATTACAATGTTAAAATTAAGATTTTAACGAAAAATAAATAAAGAGAAATTACCCAACCGAAACACGATAGAAATAGGAGTAGAAGACGTACCAAAATTTTACGTTAACTCATCGATCGAGGACGCTCGATTTTAAGGGCGGAGGAGTTAACATATAATAAATTACTTATCATTTTGCCTTTGCTATAACAT
Organism: Ceratitis rosa; assembly: GCA_037013455.1. Lineage (NCBI taxonomy): Eukaryota > Metazoa > Arthropoda > Insecta > Diptera > Tephritidae > Ceratitis > Ceratitis rosa. Next base: position 89,069 of record JAWMAG010000022.1, on the reverse strand, counting down.
TACATACTTACATATTTTCGGCAATCGCCACAATAACTTGCTTACTTTTTGTTTCCGCTGCAATATAACAAATTACATATTTACATTCTTACTCCGCAATAAAAATTCCCACAGGTGAAATTTTAATTACTGACTAATATTATTTCACACTTCCTGTTTTGCAATCGAAGTTGCACTAATTCAAAGAATTAGCGCAACAGCTAAATTATTGGTCACTAACCAACTGCACGCGCATCCGGTAAAATGCTAAGTGCTGATGTCAGCGTCTTCTGCAACTAAATTCAAGTTATATTAATTTAATATTTCAATTAGTAAATTCAGTCTCATTTCTGCCGTGAAATCGGTTGAGCGTAATTAAAAACTACAATTACGCTACTTTATACATATACCGATATGCTATATGCCAACCGTTTTAGAGAGAAACGGTACTGAGATGTATACTATATTTTTTAACAGCTGCAAATTTGAGGGAGTGGCCAATGGGATTATTTTGTGTTGTACAAGCTTATACAGTTTAATTTGTATATAATTTTTTTTGTTGGGTATATTTCAACCGTTTTTCAGAAAAATGGTACTGATATGTATAATATGTTTTTTCGCTACTGCAAATTTGAGGGAGTGGCTAACGGGGTTTTTTGGTGTTATACAAGCTTGTACAGTTGACACCTATAATTATGTAATTTATGAGGGCGACTATATGTATGTATGTCTGAGTGAAGATTAGGTTGTACTTACTCCGCCATGGGTTTTACTTAGCCTTTGGGTTTTGTAGCTGATGCGACTTGGTTGTTGTTGTTGGTTGGACTTTCCTTGCGCTGGCAGACTTGATTGTTGTTGTTGTTGGCGGTGGCGGTAGAAAGCGTACGCTTTTATTTACATGATATTGCTCGAAACTTCACGATATTTAAATATATATATATATATATATTTTTATTTTTACGTCGAATTGGTTGTTTTGTAAAGAATAATATGGGTAATTTTCAGCGCCAACTATTGCTGAACTTTCTTTTTCACTTTTCTTTAGCCGTATATGTTTATACCAATGTACATAAGTACATATGTATGTATGCACGCAACAAAAACGTTAGGAAATGGGTTAGGTATTTAGAAAAATCACTTTCAATTTCAAATATATATTTTTTTTATATATATATGAATTTTTGCTTATAGCGGAAAATATTTTCGATTAAAATTGTTTATTCTGGAACTATTTTTTTGTTTCAAACACAAAAATCGAAAATTATTTAATACACTTTAACTTTATATTACTAATTTATAGCACTGAATATTTACTGTTAACGTGCGTATATTTATCATGCATTTGTAGGATATACATACATACACGAATGTATAATATTATTTTGTTATTGCAATTTTTTTTTTTATTTAGCACAATTTGTAAATTAGTTTCGCGTTTTCTTAAAAAAATTTTCCTACAATGTTCTTGGAAAATTTATAAAATATTTAACAATCCATTTGTATGAAAGCAGATAATTTTTGTTTGTATGTTTGTGTATGTATACGCGTGTTATTTATTTTACACTTACAAAAATTCGTTTTGAAATTTTAATTTTTTTCAATATGTACATATGTACAGATATGTATGTATATTATATAGTAAAAGTATATATATAGTATAAAGTATATATTCTGTATATGTATATTATATGATTGGCACTTTGTAACCGCTGTAGCGATTTTCGGCCGAGCTCCTCCTCCAATTTGTGGTTTTGCGTCTTGATGTTTTCCCAACAAATGGAGGGACCTACAGTTTATACTAAGCCGCCTCCGAACGGCTGATGGTTTTTTTACGAGGAGCCTTAATTTCATGTCCGAAATACACTCGGAGGGATGGACATTCCCTGCCAAAGGGCGACCGCAATTAGAAACTTTAACTTAATTTTTTAATTAAATTAATTTTCCATAACTTTTGGATGTTGCTGGCACTGGGATATGAACCCGAGCCTCCCGAATGCCAGTACGCAATGCTAACCACTCGGCTATCGCGGCCGCCATATGTATATTAGCACAATATATTTAATTCTTTGTTTCTTTTAAACTTTTTCGCTTATTATATTAGCACAATTTTTCTGGTTGATTGATCCCGCAGGTTGTATGTATGTTTGTACAATGAGCGCGTATGTATTTATTTTTAGCACTTTTTTATACAAATGCCAATTTTCACATAGATTTTCTACTTTTCTTTCAATATGTACACGTTTTCAATATATAATTAATTATTGCTTTTTTTCAATTTTAATTTAATTTTTTTTTTCTTTTTGTTTTTTTTTTGTTAAACTCTTAGCACGTTAGTTTGATAAAACTCGCACAGTTTCGTCACTTAACAATGTGTAAATAGTAGTTTTTATTTTCAAATTGCTTGGATTTTTTAGTTTTATAATTTTCACCGTTTCTTTCTCTTAGTCAAATATTTTATAGCTGTAATTTTAGCAGGTCGTACGGCTTTTCGTTTGCCCTTCTCTTTCTCCGGCGAGTCCGCTATGTTATGTTATGCGAGTGACAAGTAATCTAATTTAATTGTTTCCAAAAATTATTTAAAACAAAATTTGTTATCTCAAACACTAATTTCACAGAAGTTTTAAATCAGCGCTTTAAAAGAGATCCTTTTTTTGCTATATTTCGCTTTTGAAAATATAAATTTTTAATTCAAAGTTCGCTTTCACGGCTTAATTTGTTGTTTTTTTTGACGAAACTTATTTTGTACTGAACGCAATTGTCTTTAAACCGTTTTGCCCCTGGCTTCTTTTCAACCTTATTATTGTTGAGATATTTCTAATTTTTTCCTTTTTTCACACACGACCGCTCGTTTAAAGATTCCGTTTGATTTTGTGTATTCTGAGTGAGCTGTTGGGTAGAGTAGTGGTGCCAATTCGTTTTGGCGGCACCGAAGGACCATGTATATTTTTGAGTGGGGGTAAAATATGGGCCGTTTCCAATGAAATGAAGAAGTCTAGGTCTTTGGGGTTTTAATCGGTAACAATTCAGGTTTAATGAATTTCTCATGTTATAAGATGGATTATTGAAAAAAATAATAGTTTTGATTTATAATTCGTTGTATAAGGTTTTCAGACACAAATTGTCTTAGTGTCTTTGAGACCATTTAATTATTACAAGACTAGGTCTGTAAAAGTTATTTGAAATTACAATTAAAAGAATATAAGCAAATATAAGATTATGAATTTAAATGATGAAGAGCGGTCCGTGGTCGCGATGTCGATTCGATGGGGGTTGATAAGCGATTGAAAAGCTGATTGTGTCGCTGTTGGCTACTTTAGCCGGTTGGTTAATTGAAACGGTGTTGCTGGTGCGGAACGTTAGCAACATTGGGCGACATTGGGCAGCACATCGCGGCGTTGCCACCTGAGGGGGATCACTCCGAAAACGAAAGGAGGTCCATGTCCTCAACAAAACTGATTCTGAGGAGAGGAGCGTTTACGGTAATAAGAAGTGTTATTGTCAATTTCTTTTGATGTTGGTATAATGTGGGCGTTTTGAAAATTCCGTATATTCCAATGAATCGATTGAAAATGAGGTGTTGCCCTTAATGAGTTACCTGCGGCAAAAGGGCTAGCAGACTCGTGACGCATATGACTAATTTTGAGCTCTTGAGCGAATGCGAGAACAGATTGCAGATATTTTGGCCGTGTAGAAAATAGAATGTCGCACATTAGACGACGAAGCTCTGATATGAATATCTGCCAAGCGTTTTCTCTTGCTCGATCGTTAAGAGCTATTACCATTATGGGTCATTATTTGTTTGTTATTTATGAGAGTTAGTTGCTTGTAACTTTGTCATAGTATTCGGAAATTGATAACCTATCTTGCCCTAACACGCTCAGATCGTTCTCTAGAACGTACAATCAAGCTAATTTTGAACATTGGAGAAAAAGTAACTTATTGAAAACGATATGCGAACAATGAAAGAGATTCTTTTACTAAACCAAATCGGGTTTTATCATTTTTGTGCAAAATGGGGGCCGGAAAAGTACGCTTAATTTATTAATAATGATTTTTTATAATAATATAATATTTTAATTTAATTTTTGTGAACTACATACATATGCTTACTGATTTAATTGATTTCAATTACTTTTGTTCAGATAAAAACTGAGCTTGGAAAGGTGGAAAATCTTTATTGTTTAGGTTAAATAAATTTTATTGTTTTTCGCATTTTCAGATCAGAAAATAATAGTGTAATAATATTAAATAATAATAAAGTTTGTACGCGTGCTCTGAGGGGTTATATTTTGTCATTGAAAGAAATTTTTTTATGTTGTTTTAAACAATTCAAACAATTATATTTTATGCCACCTTATAGGTAAATCACCCTCTTTCTTAGCACAAGCTTTAACTCAACTAAATTTAAATTAAACACAAAATTGATCTTGAATTAATACTAACAGACAAAAATTACTTATGTTTTTGTTTTTTAAATTTGATTGGGATTCCTGTCCTCAGTGGAACTAGTCCTTTTCCTGAAGGTTGAGTGGTCGTTGTTCTTCTTGTATATCCATCGATATTATAGTCCAGTTGTTATGAGGTTTAGAAACCTTGCGTTGGGCGCCAGTTAATAATAAATGCACTGTACTTCTTATTTTTAGTTTGTACAAGTTTACTTTATCTTTTACTTCAATTTTTTATAATTGCGATGTGACCCGTTTGATTACAATTTCTAACTGATTTTATTTCATTCGATATTATTCAGAGTGACCTGCTCCATCAGCTCATAGTTGAGTTAATGTTGTTGAGTGTTTATTTGCTATTCTTTCGAGGTGCAGACATAGGTAGACAAACGAGTTGGGCTGTTGCTATTGCAGATATTGTTTGTTGCTGTAATGCTGGGTCATCGCGAGGTTATAAATCGTATATTTTTAGCGGGAAACCCGATCTATGCGGGTGTCGTTGTTGGTTGCAGTGCTGGCCAATCAGCGAACGCCACGCACATACCGCACATATTGAGCGCTTTGACAAAAGCTCGAGTGCAAGAATAGACTCAACTAAGATTATGGAAGTGGGATTTGTGTTATGTTTTATTAACCCTTGTACTGATAAGCTCATTTTGGATCTCGAAATCGACGTGATAGTGAGAGCAGGTCAAAAATAGTTTTTTTTTTACAAATGTAATGGCTTAGAACTAGGTTTAGTTTGCAAGTTTTTAGTTTTAATGAAATGGTAATAATTCAAGATCAAAAAATATTTTCTTTTAATTTCATTGACTTGTTAATTTTTATGTGGCTTAAAAAATGTTATTATAATTTAATTTATGAAAAAAAATTAAATCATAACTGCAGTACCAAGATCTCTTTCGACAACTTTTTCAATAAAAATTTTATAAAATTTATTACCTTATCGACTGTTCCTTCTCAAGAAAACTTTTTTTTACCAATTTCGTATGTTTTAGGTGTTTTACTTGCGTTAAATCGTTTAAGGGGTTAGGGGTAGTCAGAGGCACGAAAAAACGAGAATTTTCAGTATTTTTTTTTTGCTATTAAATAATTTTATTTTACAAAAGTAGTGATATGGTATTATTAAACAATGTTTTGACTTGAAGTCACGAAAATTTCGAAAAAAAAAAAATTTTTTCCGAAGTTACAGCTGTCTGTGTTAACCCAGTTTCAAAAAAAGGTCCTTGCGGTGACAATCATAAGTCCTTGGAGATTCATCTGAAATCAATCGGATGAAAAAAAATAGTTTTATAAATAAATAATCCTGGGCCTGATCGAAGGATTTTATTTTTTTTCAAAAATTAACAAAATGGCGGCCTCAGGAAATTTTTTTCTAGATTTTTGGGAAAAAATCAACAGTTAATTGGTCTTAAAAAATCGAAATTTCTCAAAAAATAAAAATCCTTCGATCAGGCCCGAGTTTATTATGTATTCTACAAGCTGCATAAATTTCATTAAAATCAACTAAGCGGTTTTCGAGTTACAGTTGTCACCAGTTCAAAAAACATAGTTTTGAGAAAAACGCGTTTAAAGTTTCACACTAGCGCTTTGAAAGGCCCGAGCTCTCTTTGTTATTTGTCGAATAACTTAAAAACGAATTATCGGATTAACTTGAAATTTTCAGAGATTATTTTTAAGATATTATACTTAACGAAAATGCAAAAAAAAAAAATTTTTTTTTTTGAAAATCCTGACTACCCCTAACCCCTTAAGAGATGTTTTCTGAACTTCTACTAACCTTCTTCTAATAGCGTTTAATTTTCCAACTGGGTGATTAAGAAACACATCAATAAGCTAAGCGTTTATGATAGAGTGAATGGTATGATATGATTGTATTTGTGAGTAGCCAGTAAAATTAGCTCGGTAGTTTCATATATTTGCTGCAGCTCCTTAATACAACGCGCTATTTCGAGCAAGGTGGAGTGAAACCTTTCCATTTGGTCGTTGCTTTCGGTATGTAGTGTGGGTATGAGCAATTTATCAAAAGAAAAGTGATCTCGGAGTAGTGGTTTTATTAGATTGGAGTGAAAAGCCTTTTCGTTGACGAATACAATGGTTTTTGTATTCTTAAACATTAATAAAATTTGGAGAAGAGTATCATTGACATCAACAGTGGATCTTGATGCGATTGGTTCACCACGATAAATTTAGAAAACTTGTCGATACATATCAATAAATTTTGTTGGGTGGTAGTAAAAATGTCTAAATGGAGGATTTCCCCTGGGGAGTTTGCGATAGGCGTTGTGCCAATGCAAGGGTCAGGTGGCTTGCGCTGGTACTTATTCTCCAAGCAAATCTTACAATTTGCGATTAGATTTTTTAACATTTGTTCTAAATTCGGAAAGTAATATTCTTTGGAAATTTGACGAAAGTTTTCAGATAAGCAGCGGTGTGCTCAATTATGCTCAGTGGCGACTGTTTCTAGTTGGTCATCCTTGTTTGTCAGGTCAATAACGAGTGATTCGGTGTGAAAAAATTATACACCTGGACACTTAGATAATATGGTATTTGCGCTAAAGTAGGAAGGTCAAAATGCGCTAAAGTAGGAAGGTCAAAATGAATTCCATATATTACGTTATATTTTAGTGTAGATTATAAGCAGTGTAACTGACATTCGGAAGGTTCGGGTTGATATCCCGGTGCCAGCAACATCCAAAAGTTATGGAAAATTAATTTAAATAAAAAATTAAATTACTTTTTCTAATTGCGGTCGCCCCTCGGCAGGGAATGTCCACCCCTCCGAGTGTATTTCGGACGTGAAATAAACAAAAGGCTCCTCGTAAAAAAACCATCAGCCGTTCGGAGGCGGCTTAGTATAAACTGTAGGTCCCTCCATTTGTTGGAAAAACAGCAAGACAAATTGGAGGACGAGCTCGGCCGAAAATCGCTTCGGCGGTTACAAAGTGCCAATTATATATATATATATATATATATCTATACATAATAATTTCTCAACAGTGTCAAAAAAAAATGTTGTGTTGAATAAATCTTTCAAACAAGGTTTTAGTGGTTTTACTGACAGTATTCTATTTTGTTATAATGAGATGGTTTCTGAATTGATTAATGTGTTGCTTTATAGCTTTTGTACAATAGTGTCACTAGATGACTTTTCACTATGAGCGGTTTCATTTGATTCAGACTCTTCTAAACTATTGACGTACTGCCTAGAAAGCGAGAGAGAAAATTCCTCTATAAATGCGCGCGATCTCTATAATTTGCTGTTTGGATTTTTTTCTGATATTGAAAAAATAAGTGGTTGGTGGTCGGTAAAGATGTTTATACTTTTTACTCCGTAGGGATAATGTCGCAACGTTTTTAAAGCCCATACGATAGCAAGCAGTTTGCGTTTATTGGTGCCGTGATTTTGTTCTGTAGAAGCAAGACTTCTTGAAATCATTGTAATGGGTCGGGCGTTTTGACATAAAACTACACCCAAGGCGGTTGAATAAGCGTCTGTTGACGGTTCAAAAGGCTGGTTGTAACTTGGATATAGAAGAAGAACATCTTCGGAAGTTAACACTCGCCTTACTTTTTCAAACGCGCTTAGCACCCGCGGTCAAGTGTAATTTCAAATTTTTTTGATTTTTTTGCTCCTACATGTTCATTACCGCCACGAAGATATTTGGTTAATGGTTTTACCATATCGGAATAATTTTTTACAAAGCGACGATAGTAGCATGAAAGACCGATAAATGATCGCAGCGCACGCAGTGTTCTTGGGAGATTTTAATTCAAAATTATCTGGAAAAGTTCTTATACCTTTTTTCTGACACCAAAACTCCCAGAAACTAACTTCAGGTTTGTAAAACTTCGACTTTTCTCTCGACACTCTCATTCCCATTTTTTCCAACTTTCCTAAGATTTTATTGATGCTAGCCAAATGGGAGTTTTCGTTTCCTATAATCGATTACCAGTCGTAGCGTGGAATTACCGCTTTCATCTATACCCTTCTTGGATACAACATGCACAGGAGAGTTATACGGAGAGCAGGATTCTGTAATTATACCGTTTTTGAGGAGTGTTTTAATTTCGTTATTAATGAACGGCGCAACTGAAACTGGATACGGGTAGCTTTTGCGTAAAATTGGATCATTTGTTTGAGTACGAATCCTAGCCTTAACATTAGTGTTAGATCAGGGGTGGGCAAAAGCCGGCCCGCGAGCCGGATCCGGCCCTTTTGCTAATTTTATCCGGCCCGTTGAAAATTTCCGCACGCAAATTTTTTTAAATTCTTTTATGAGATTTTGTTGACATCAACATTATTAGTGTGCGTACTGTATATATAATAGGCGTAATAAAATGGGCAAAGATGACTAGATACGAAACTTACTCAAAAACACTCAAAATACAGCTGAGAGCGTTCCCCCATCTCACATTCTAATGTTGGCAGCAGTGTCAGATCGGGGAACATTCAACCAAATGCACCAGTATCACTATGTCAATAAAAAAATCCATTGTTTTTGTTTCAAAAGAAATTTGTTTCAGCAGTAAATATTAAAGAAATTGTTGTAATTTTATTCTTAAAACTTAATAAAATGTTTGACTGTTTCTCAATGAATTATTTTAGTGAAATTGTATTTAAAGACGTTGTTGTTTGTAATAAAATACCCAAATTATACCTAAAAATCCAAAGAAGTCATTTTTCTATCACAGTGGCACTGTTCAGAAACGTTATAAAAAATGAGCATTTTTGAGCGCTCTCACGAAATAAAGAGTTTCGTATCTAGTCATCTTTGAAATGGGCGGTCGGCTGACTACACTAGTGTGGACGATGCGGGTCGCTCGCGACGATCGCTCTCAGGGCGGTTTTTTTGTCGAACACAAAGGAGATCGCGCTAGGTTCAAAATGCATGTGTGGACGGCATATGCTGCACTGCTCTCAGTCCTCTCACTGTTCGAGGGACGACAGGTCGCACCACGCGTATTGTTAATTCTAATTTAGCACTGATCGCATAATCTTTTTTGTTCGAGTCTAATATTAGTTTGCAAATATAAAATTGAAAAAGTTGACTTTTTGTAAGTAAAATTTTAAAACATTGGTGTTATTATATTGTATTAATTAAACTATTTATTAAATTTACTTACAAAAAGTCCACTTTTTCAATTTTATATTTGCAAACTAATATTAGACTCGAACAAAAAAAGAGTATGCGATCAGTGCTAAATTAGAATTAACAATACGCGTGGTGCGACCTGTCGTCCCTCGAACAGTGAGAGGACTGAGAGCAGTGCAGCATATGCCGTCCACACATGCATTTTGAACCTAGCGCGATCTCCTTTGTGTTCGACGAAAAAACCGCCCTGAGAGCGATCGTCGCGAGCGACCCGCATCGTCCACACTAGTGTAGTCAGCCGACCGCCCATTTCAAAGATGACTAGATACGAAACTCTTTATTTCGTGAGAGCGCTCAAAAATGCTCATTTTTTATAACGTTTCTGAACAGTGCCACTGTGATAGAAAAATGACTTCTTTGGATTTTTAGGTATAATTTGGGTATTTTATTACAAACAACAACGTCTTTAAATACAATTTCACTAAAATATTTCATTGAGAAACAGTCAAACATTTTATTAAGTTTTAAGAATAAAATTACAACAATTTCTTTAATATTTACTGCTGAAACAAATTTCTTTTGAAACAAAAACAATGGATTTTTTTATTGACATAGTGATACTGGTGCATTTTGTTGAATGTTCCCCGATCTGACACTGCTGCCAACATTAGAATGTGAGATGGGGGAACGCTCTCAGCTGTATTTTGAGTGTTTTTGAGTAAGTTTCGTATCTAGTCATCTTTGCCCATTTTATTACGCCTATTATATATACAGTACGCACACTAATAATGTTGATGTCAACAAAATCTCATAAAAGAGTTTAAAAAAATTTGCGTGCGGAATTTTTCAACGGGCCGGATAAAATTAGCAAAAGGGCCGGATCCGGCCCGCGGGCCGGCTTTTGCCCACCCCTGTTCTATGGTAATATAATTGCTTTGCTGGCATGAGAGATGCTTTAATTTCTCCTTACGGTTACGGTAAAACAAATATCCATTTTCAGTATCAATATCTGCCTCAATTTCTCTAAGGAAATCGTATCCAATGATACCGTCAAAAGTACTTAAGTCAGGAAGTAAGTAAAACGTTGAAATATGTTGAGAACCGTTGATGAACTTTAACTTGAACGGTTTATCGATACTTTTGATGCCACACAGAAACGAAATTTTTTTAATATAATTCTTAGGAGTTCCGGTGTCAATTAAAAGGCGTAGCTCACCACCGCTTTTGGAGGTTTTAGTTATAAACGGCAGGAACGAATTCAGTTTAAAAAATTAATTTCCTCAACTTATTTCGTATTGATATCAACGTGTGTACTGGGTTCAGTATTCCAATGAATCGATTGAAAATGGGGTGTTGCCCTTAATGAGTTACCTGCGGCAAAATAGCTAGCAAACTCATGACGCATATGACTAATTTTGAGCTCTTGAGCGAATGCGAGAGCAGATGGCAGATATTTTGGCCGTGTAGAAAATAGAATGTCGCACATTAGACGACGAACCCCTGATATGAATATCTGCAAAGCGTTTTCTCTTGCTCGATCGTTAATAGCTATTACCATTATAGGTCATTATTTGTTTGTTATTTATGAGAGTTAGTTGCTTGTAACTTTGTCATAGTATTCGGAAATTGATAACCTATCTTGCTCTAACACGCTCAGCTCGTTCTCTTGAACGTACAATCAAGCTAATTTTGAACATTGGAGAAAAAGTAACTTATTGAAAACGATATGAGAACAATGGAAGAGATTCTTTTACTTAGCCAAATCGGGTTTTATAGTTTTTGTGCAAAATGGGGGCCGAAAAAGCACGCTTAATTTATTAATAATGATTTTTTATAATAATATAATATTTTAATTTAATTTTTGTGAACTACATACATACATATGCTTACTGATTTAATTGATTTCAATTACTTTTATTCAGATAAAAAAAAAACTGAACTTGGAATGATGGATCTTTATTGTTTAGGTTAAATAAATTTTATTATTTTTCACATTTTCAGATCAGAAAATAATAGTGTAATAATATTAAATAATAGTAAAGTTTGTACGAGTGCTCAATATATTTTGTCACTGAAATACATTTTTTTATGTTGTTTTAAACAATTTGAACAATTTTATTCTATGCCACCTTATAGGTAAATGACCCTCTTTTTTAACACAAACTTTAACTCAACTAAATATAAATTAAACAGACAAAGTTTACTTATGTTTTTGTTTTTTAAATTTGATCGGTATTCCTGTCCTCAGTAGAAGTAGTCCTTTTCCTGAAGGATGAGTGGTCGTTGTTCTTCTTGTATAGTTGTACAAGTTTACTTTATTATTTACTTAAATTTTTTATAATTGCGATGTGACCCGCTTGATTACAATTTCTAACTGATTTTATTTCATTCGATATTATTCAGAGTGACCTGCTCCATCAGCTCATAGTTGAGTTAATGTTGTTGAGTGTTTATTTGCTATTCTTTCGAGGTGCAGACATAGGTAGACAAACGAGTTGGGCTGTTGCTATTGCAGATATTGTTTGTTGCTGTAATGCTGGGTCATCGCGAGGTTATAAGTCGTATATTTTTAGCGGGAAACCCGATCTATGCGGGTGTCGTTGTTGGTTGCAGTGCTGGCCAATCAGCGAACGCCACGCACATACCGCACATATTGAGCGCTTTGACAAAAGCTCGAGTGCAAGAATAGACTCAACTAAGATTATGGAAGTGGGATTTGTGTTATGTTTTATTAACCCTTGTACTGATAAGCTCATTTTGGATCTCGAAATCGACGTGATAGTGAGAGCAGGTCAAAAATTGTTTTTTTTTTCAAAACGTAGTTCTAAGGTTTAGTTTACAAGTTTTTAGTTTTAATGAAATGGTAATAATTCAAGATCAAACAAATATTTTCTTTTAATTTCATTGACTTGTTAATTTTTATGTGGCTTAAAAAATGTTATTATAATTTAGTTTATTAAAAAACAATTAAATCATAACTGCAGTACCAAGATCTCTTCCGACAACTTTTTCAATAAAAATTTTATAAAATTTATTACCTTATCGACTGTTCCTTCTCAAGAAAACTTTTTCACCAATTTCTTATTTTTTAGGTGCTTTACTTGCGTTAAATCGTTTAAGAGATGTTTCCTGAACTTCTACTAACCTTCTTCTAATAGCGTTTGTTGAAGACATGAGCGAAGACCTCATCGAGTTTTAAACTGAAGATATATATAGAAGAAAATTATCCTGAATTGCTATGAAAGATTGAATTGTACCTACCCTATTACTTTCCAATACATACCCAAATACTCACCATACTGAATCTACTCCCATTCCAAAATACTTACCAGCAACTCTACTTCCGTGACTACTCTAAAGGAGAGATCAAAACAAAATGTATATAAATATTTATGTATTAGTAATTTTAGTTATTAGTTAAATAATTTTCGCTCGCTCGAACTGCCGGTTGTGTTATAAATAAATTATAAATACATATAAATAATAAAACCCTAAATTGTGAAATTAAAGTTTCCAATAATAAAATAAAATAAATTTCGTGAAAACTGTTTAAAGAAAAAACAAAGTGTTTCTAATTAAAACGGAAAACAATAAATAAATACAGCAAGTAGCTGATATTTATACAGCGTTTAAATTTTCAACTGGGTGATTAAGAAACACGTCAATATGCTAGGCGTTTATGATAGAGTGAATGGTATGATATGCTTGTATTTGTGAGTAGCCAGTAAAATTAGCTCGGTAGTTTCATATATTTGCTGCTGTTCCTTAATACAACGCGCTATTTCGAGCAAGGTGGAGTGAAACTTTTCCATTTGGCCGTTGCTTTCGGTATGTAGTGTGGGTATGAGCAATTTATCAAAAGAAAAGTGATCTCTGAGTAGTGGTTTTATTAGATAGGAGTGAAAAGCCTTTTCGTTGACGGATACAATGGTTTTTGTATTCTTAAACATTAATAAAATTTGGAGAAGAGTATCATTGACATAAACAGTGGATCTTGATGTGATTGGTTTAACCACGATAAATTTAGAAAATTTGTCGACACATAACAATAAATTTTGTTTGGTGGCAATAAAAATGTCTAAATGGAGCATTTCCCCTAAGAAGTTTGCGATAGGCGTTGTGCCAATGCCAGGGTCAGGTGGCTTGCGCTGGTACTTATTCTCCAAGCAAATCTTACAGTTTGCGATTAGATTTTTTAACATTTGTTTTAAATTCGGAAAGTAATATTCTTTGGAAATTTGACGAAAGTTTTCAGATAAGCAGCGGTGTGCTCAATTATGCTCAGTGGCGACTGTTTCTAGTTGGTCATCCTTGTTTGTCAGGTCAATAACGAGTAATTCGGTGTGAACAAATTTTACACCTGGAAACTTAGATAATATGGGGTATTTGCGCTAAAGTAGGAAGGTCAAAATGAATTCCATATATTACGTTATAATTTAGTGAAGATTTTAAGCAGTGTAACTGACATTCGGAAGGTTCGGGTTGATATTCCGGTGCCAGCAACATCCAAAAGTTATGGAAAATTAATTTAAATAAAAAATTAAATTACATTTTCTAATTGCGGTCGCCCCTCGGCAGGGAATGTCCACCCCTCCGAGTGTATTTCGGACATGAAATAAACAAAAGGCTCCTCGTAAAAAAACCATCAGCCGTTCGGAGGCGGCTTAGTATAAACTGTAGGTCCCTCCATTTGTTGGAAAAACAGCAAGACGGAAAACCACAAATTGGAGGAGGAGCTCGGCCGAAAATCGCTTCAGCGGTTACAAAGTGCCAATTATATATATATATATATATATATATATATATATATATATATATATATATATCTATCTATACATAATAATTTTTCAACAGTGTCAAAAAAAAATGTTGTGTTGAATAAATCTTTCAAACAAGGTTTTAGTGGTTTTACTGAAAGTATTCGATTTTGTTATAATGAGATGGTTTCTGAATTGATTAATGGGTTGCTTTATAGCTTTTGTACAATAGTGTCACTAGATGACTTTTCACTATGAGCGGTTTCATTTGATTCAGACTCTTCTAAACTATTGACGTACTGCCTAGAAAGCGAGAGAGAAAATTTCTCTATAAATGCGCGCGATCTCTATAATTTGCTGTTTGGATTTTTTTCTGATATTGAAAAAATAAGTGGTTGGTGGTCGGTAAAGATGTTTATACTTTTTACTCCGTAGGGATAATGTCGCAACGTTTTTAAAGCCCATACGATAGCAAGCAGTTTGCGTTTATTGGTGCCGTGATTTTGTTCTGTAGAAGCAAGACTTCTTGAAATCATTGTAATGGGTCGGGCGTTTTGGCATAAAACTACACCCAAGGCGGTTGAATAAGCGTCTGTTGACAGTTCAAAAGGCTGGTTGTAACTTGGATATAGAAGAAGAACATCTTCGGAAGTTAACACTCGCTTTACTTTTTCAAACGCGCTTAGCACCTCGCGGTCAAGTGTAATTTCAAATTTTTTTGATTTTTTTGCTCCTACATGTTCATTATCGCCACGAAGATATTTGGTTAATGGTTTTACCATATCGGAATAATTTTTTACAAAGCGACGATAGTAGCATGAAAGACCGATAAATGATCGCAGCGCACGCAGTGTTCTTGGGAGATTTTAATTCAAAATTATCTGGACAAGTTCTTATACCTTTTTTCTGACACCAAAACTCCCAGAAACTAACTTCAAGTGTGTAAAACTTCGACTTTTCTCTCGACACTCTCATTCCCACTTTTTCCAACTTTCCTAAGATTTTATTGATGCTAGCCAAATGGGAGTTTTCGTTAGGTGAATAAACAATTATATCATCGATGTAAACGTGACAACATTTTCCGATGTCTTCTCGCAGGACATCGTCTATCGCTCTCTGAAATACGCTTGGTGCGTTTTTTAAACCGAAGGGTAGCCTACAAAATTCATATTTCCCGTTGCTTATGCTAAACGCAATTTTTTCCTATATTCCTCGCACATAACAATCTGATGGAACCCGGATTTTGAATCTAAGGTGGTAAAATATTTTGAATTTCCTAAATTGGCTAAAATTGTGGTAATATCCCGTATTGGGTATTGATGAGGAATTGTTTTTTCGTTAATTTTCCTATAATCGATTACCAGTCGTAGCTCGGGATTACCGCTTTCATCTATACCCTTCTTGGATTTAACACGCACAGGAGAGTTATACGGAGAGCAGGATTCTGTAATTATACCGTTTTTGAGGAGTGTTTTAAATTCGTTATTAATGAGCGGCGCAACTGAAACTGGATACGGATAGCTTTTGCTTAAAATTGGATCATTTGTTTGAGTACGAATCCTAGCCTTAATATTAGTGTTAGATGGTAGTGCTCTATTTGGGTCAGCAAATGCGTTTTTGTTTCTTTCAATCATATCGTGAAATCGGGATTCAATGTGGAATGGAACAGAATCTCCTTCTATGGTAATATAATTGCTTTACTGGCATGATATATGCTTTAATTTCTCCTTACTGTTACGGTAAAACAAATATCCATTTTCAGTATCAATATTTGCCTCAATTTCTCTAAGGACAGCGCATCCAATGATACCGTCAAAAGTACTTAAGTCAGGAAATAAGTAAAACGTTGAGATATGTTGAGAACCGTTGATAGACTTTAACTTGAGCGGTTTATCGATACTTTTGATGCCACACAGAAACGAAATTTTTTTAATATAATCCTTAGGAGTTCCGGTGTCAATTAAAAGGCGTAGCTCATCACCGCTTTTGGAGGTTTTAGTTATAAACGACAGGAACGAATTCAGTTTAAAAAATTAATTTCCTCAACTTATTTCGTATTGATATCAACGTATTCACTGGGTTCAGTATTCCAATGAATCGATTGAAAATGGGGTGTTGCCCTTAATGAGTTACCTGCGGCAAAAGAGCTAGCAAACTCATGACGCATATGACTAATTTTGAGCTCTTGAGCTAATGCGAGAGCAGATGGCAGATATTTTGGCCGAGCAGAAAATAGAATGTCGCACAATAGACGACGAAACCTTGATGTGAATATCTGCAAAGCGTTTTCTCTTGCTCGATCGTTAAGAGCTATTACCATTATAGGTCGTTATTTGTTTGTTATTTATGAGAGTTAGTTGCTTGTAACTTTGTCGGAAATTGATAACCTATCTTGCCCTAACACGCTCAGATCGTTCTTTAGAACGTACAGTCAAGCTTATTTTGAACATTGGAGAAAAAGTAACTTATTGAAAACGATATGCGAACAATGAAAGAGATTCTTCTACTGAGCAAAATTGGGTTTTATAATTTTTGTGCAAATATGCCAGAAAATAATAGTGTAATAATATTAATTAATAATAAAGTTTGTACGCGTGCTCTGAGGGGTTATATTTTGTCACTGACAGAAATTTTTTTATGTTGTTTTAAATAATTTAAACAATTTTATTTTATGCCACCTTATAAGTAAATCACTCTCTTTTTTAGCACAAACTTTAACTCAACTAAATTTAAATTAAACACAAAATTGATCTTGAATTAATACTTACAAAATTTACTTATGTTTTTGTTTTTTAAATTTGCTTGATTTGCTTGATTACAATTTCTAACTGATTTTATTTCATTCGATATTATTCAGAGTGACCTGCTCCATCAGCTCATAGTTGTGTTAATGTTGTTGAGTGTTTATTTGCTATTTTTTCGAGGTGCAGACATAGGTAGACAAGCGAGTTGGTCTGTTGTTATGCAGATATTGTTTGTTGCTGTAATGCTAGGTCATCGCGAGGTTATAAGTCGTATATATTTAGCGGGAAACCCGATCTATGCGGATGCGGCCGTATAAAGGAGCGCAAATTTGATGTCGTGTTTGTGGTGGGAGACAGTTTCCGTCGCCGAGTACTGGCATTCACTCCGGTGCATGAACGTCTCGCCACAATCCGCACCAAAGCAAAATTTTACAACACCGCACTAGTTTGCGCCCACGCCCCGACGGAAGAGAAGGACGATGTGACCAAGGATGCCTTTTACGAGCGCCTCGAACGCACTTATGAGCGCTGTCCCACCACGACGTCAAAATTGTGCTTTGCCGACTTCAACGCCAGGGTGGCCAGAGGAGATATTTTTGGAACAACAGTCGGAAAAATCAGCCTCCACGAAGAAATATCCACAAATGAGGCTGATCGACTTCCCCGGAGAGCGAAGTGTTGTTGTCTGTAGTACTAGATTCCAGTAGAAAAATATTCACCAAGCTACTTGGCTGCCTCTACATCGAAAAACTCTCAACTCGATCAAGTTGTGATTGACGGAAGACATGTATCCAGTGTTTTAGACGTGCGCACGTTTCGAGGTCCTAATATCGACTCGGACTACTTTATTGACGCAGCGAAGATACACACCCGCCTCTGCGTATCGAAGAACGACCGTCAACAAGCACAAATAAGGTTCGACGTTGAAAAGCTGTAAACACAACAGATTGCCGAGCGGTTTTCTACCCGACTTGCACACCTGCTCTCTGAGAGCACTCATCAGAAACCCGGTATACGGGAATTGTGGGATGGCATTTCGAACTCCCTACGTACAACTGCAAACGAAACTATTTGATTTCGGAAAGTTCGCAAAAACAGCTGGTACTATGAGGACTACCGTATCGCAGCGGAGAGAAAACAGACATCCTACCTCGCAACCTTGCGATCGACTACAACACGTGCCGGGTGGGATAGATACCGAGAACTGAAGAAGGACGCAAGACGCATCTGCAGACAAAAGAAGAAAGAGGCCGAGATGCGTGAGTATGAAGTGCTTGAGACGCTGGCCGCCAAGGGTAACTGCGAAAAAATACGACGACTTACAGAAGGTTTCAAGACCCGAACAAACTCTTGTAGGACCCAGGGAGGTGAGCTAGTAACAGGTGCCCAGAGTATACTGGATTTATGGAGGGATCACTTCTCCAGCCTATTGAATGGTAGTGAAGAGGTAACACCCGGAGATGGTGAACCTGAAACTCCAATTGATGATGTTGGAAAATTTATTCCCTTAACCGATTATGAAGAAGTTCGAAAAGCAATCGGCCGCCTAAAAAACAACAAAGCGGCGGGGACTGATGGATTAACGGCCGAGCTATTCAAAAACGGCGGTGAGGAACTGATCAGGTGCATGCATCAGCTCGGATGAAAACGTGCCCGATGATTGGAACCTAAGTGTGCTCTACCTAATCCACAAAAAATCCGACCCAACAGTCTGCGCCAATTACCGTGGAATAAGCCTTCTTAACATCGCATTTATGCTCCTATTAAGCGTGTTATGTGAAAGACTAAAGCCCACCGTCAACAAACTGACTGGACCTTATCAGTGTGGCTTTAGACCTGGTAAGTCAACCATTGACCAGCTATTCACCATGCGCCAAATCTGGGAAAAGACCCGTGAAAAGAGAACCGACACCCACCACTTTTTCGTCGATTTTAAAGCCGCCTTCGACAGCACGATTGGCTCGGTTACATAAACTAAGGTTAAGCAACACTAAAACCTCCATCAGTATCGGGAAGGACCTCTCCCAGCCGTTCGATACCAAACGAGGTTTCAGACAAAGTGATTCCTTATCGTGTGACATTTTTAATTTAATGCTGGAGAAAATAATACGAGCTTCAGAGCTGAATAGAGAAGGTACAATCTTCTATAAGAGTGTACAACATTTGGCGTACGCCGATAATATTGACATTATTGGCCTCAACAACCGCGCCGTGAGTTCTGCCTTCTCCCGACTTGATAAAGAAGCGAAGTGAATGGGTCTGGTAGTGAATGAGGGCAAGACGAAATATCTCCTGTCGTCGCATTCGCGACTCGGCTCCCACGTCACTGTTGACAGTCATAACTTATCTAAAAGTTAGGTTGGCAAACAATATACAGACTCACCGAATTGAAATGGTAAATACACCTCAAATCCAACTTGTAGAAAGAGGTACGGATGGAACTGTTCCAAACGTTCAAAATTTAAATCCAAATAAATTATTTTATGCGAATGTACCGAAGAATGATTCAGATAGTATTCCACAGAACCAATCTAATAGAGGTATTGAATCGATTTTAAACCTTACGCAGTGCATGACACAGTTCTTGTGAACTATGCAAAGTATGATCCAAGACTTGATTAAAGCCCAGAATAATATGCTACAAATCTTCATGCAAAAAAAATGAGCATGCTAAACATTTGTTTTTGGAATGCAAACGGTGTGAACCAACATAAATTAGAATTGGCACGATTTTTATCAGAGTATGCTATAGACGTTATGCTATTGTCTGAAACGCACTTGAAGGATAAATATAACTTTTATATACCTGGGTTCAGATTCTACTCCACTAACCACTCATACCGGTCCTCCTATATGGGGCAGAAGCGTGGACGCTGTCAACATCTGATGAGTCGGCTCTAGGAGTTTTCGAGAGAAAAGTTTTGCGGAAGATTTATAGTCATTTGCATATTAGGAACGGTGAATACCGCAGACGATGGAACGATGAGCTATACTATAATGTCCTTCAAATGGATGAAAGCACTCAAGCTTTGAAAGTATTCGATACAGTGCCCACTGGTGGAAGCAGAGGAAGATGAAGACCTCCACTCCGTTGGAAGGATCAAGTGGAAAGTGACTTGGCCTCACTTGGTATTTCCAACTGGATAAATGATCGCAGCGCACGCAGCGTTCTTGGAATACTTTAATTCAAAATTGCATTGACTTTATCTGGACAAGTTCTTATACCTTTTTCTGACACTAAAAATCCCAGAAATTCAACTTCTGTTTTGTAAAACTTCGACTTTTTTCTCAACACTCTCATTCCCGCTTTTTCCAACTTTCTTAAGATTTTATCGATGCTAGCCAAATGGTGGTAAAATATTTTGAATTTCCTAATTTGGCTAAAATTGTGGTAGTATCCGTATTGGGTATCGATGAGGAATTGTTTTTTCGTTAATTTTCCTATAATCGATTACCAGTCGTAGCTTGGGATTACCGCTTTCATCTATACCCTTCTTGGATTCAACATGCACAGGAGAATTATACGGTTTTTGAAGAGAGTTTTTATTTCGTTATTAATGAACGGCGCAACTGAAACTGGGTACGGGTAGCTGTTGCTATAAATTGGATCATTTGTTTGAGTACGTATCCTGACGAATGAGAGATGCTTAATTTCTCCTTACCGTTACGGTAAAACAAAATTAAAATTTAAAATGAATTCATGCTAAGAAAGTTATTCCAAGTGAAAAGAAATAAACTACACGTAAAACCAGTGCGATTGTACCAGAAAAAACAATAAGTGAAAATTCAAAAGGACCAAAAAAATCACATACACGAACAACAGTAATAATTGAAATTTAAAGTTGAGAACCTTTATCAAACATACATAACACACTACTTGTGCAAAATTATAAAACTGTACTTGAAATAAAAATTAACTGAAAAAACACGCAATGAAAACTATTATTTTTACTTCAATAATCGATACAAATTTTAACTACTACTATTATTTGAAGAAACATAAAAAACAGTAATAATAATAATTACATCTACCACCAATTGTAAAACTGTATTATACCTATAGTCTATTAGTATTACTATTGGTTATTAATAATTGAACTGTTTTATGTAACATGGAATACGAGCGAGTAAACGCACCCAAAAGCATACATACCTATATTTTATTATTGTAGATACTTGGCCGTTAATTAAACGATTTTTAATTGACTTTCATGGCGAGAAAAATTCAGTTGAAGAATTAATTGATAAGATAAGAGCATGTCGATGTGACTCTTCAATTGAGAATTTCTATAGTAAATTAGCAACACTTATGTGTCGGTTGAATAACGTATTGTATTTCAATGAAAATAATTTCCCTGAAGTTAACAGCAAAAGTAATGCAGGATCGCCTTAAATTTTTTTAAATTTGGCTTACCGGAACCTGTCAAGAGCATAACCGTAAGTAGAAACCTAACAAGTTTAAAAAAAGCTTTAGAAATTATAAAGTCAAATGGTTATTTAAATTATAAAGTCTCGAAATTCAAAAGTTTTAACAATAGACCAAAGCAAAATTATAATAGAAATGGACGGGATTTCGAACAAACATTATATAGATACGAGAAGATACAACAACGATAACGTTAGACCTCAATTTCAACCAAATTTTTCTACACAATTGAGACAAACTCAAAACATTAGCCACTAGGCACAGAACACAAAATCACAACCAACAACTAAATCATAGTACATAATATTATCATTCAACCAGACATAACCAGCATCCTCATAACAACCAAAACCACAATTCTTTTTATAGCGAACCCACCCAAAATTTTCAAAAGTACTTAAGTCACGAAATAAGTAAAACGTTGAGATATGTTGAGAACCGTTGATAGACTTTAACTTGAGCGGTTTATCGATACTTTTGATGCCACACAGAAACGAAATTTTTTTAATATAATCCTTAGGAGTTCCGGTGTCAATTAAAAGGCGTAGCTCATCACCGCTTTTGGAGGTTTTAGTTATAAACGACAGGAACGAATTCAGTTTAAAAAATTAATTTCCTCAACTTATTTCGTATTGATATCAACATATTCACTGGGTTCAGTATTCCAATGAATCGATTGAAAATGGGGTGTTGCCCTTAATGAGTTACCTGCGGCAAAAGAGCTAGCAAACTCATGACGCATATGACTAAATTTGAGCTCTTGAGCTAATGCGAGAGCAGATGGCAGATATTTTGGCCGAGCAGAAAATAGAATGTCGCACAATAGACGACGAAACCTTGATGTGAATATCTGCAAAGCGTTTTCTCTTGCTCGATCGTTAAGAGCTATTACCATTATAGGTCATTATTTGTTTGTTATTTATGAGAGTTAGTTGCTTGTAACTTTGTCGGAAATTGATAACCTATCTTGCCCTAACACGCTCAGATCGTTCTTTAGAACGTACAGTCAAGCTTATTTTGAACATTGGAGAAAAAGTAACTTATTGAAAACGATATGCGAACAATGAAAGAGATTCTTCTACTGAGCAAAATTGGGTTTTATAATTTTTGTGCAAATATGCCAGAAAATAATAGTGTAATAATATTAATTAATAATAAAGTTTGTACGCGTGCTCTGAGGGGTTATATTTTGTCACTGACAGAAATTTTTTTATGTTGTTTTAAATAATTTAAACAATTTTATTTTATGCCACCTTATAAGTAAATCACTCTCTTTTTTAGCACAAACTTTAACTCAACTAAATTTAAATTAAACACAAAATTGATCTTGAATTAATACTTACAAAATTTACTTATGTTTTTGTTTTTTAAATTTGCTTGATTTGCTTGATTACAATTTCTAACTGATTTTATTTCATTCGATATTATTCAGAGTGACCTGCTCCATCAGCTCATAGTTGTGTTAATGTTGTTGAGTGTTTATTTGCTATTTTTTCGAGGTGCAGACATAGGTAGACAAGCGAGTTGGTCTGTTGTTATGCAGATATTGTTTGTTGCTGTAATGCTAGGTCATCGCGAGGTTATAAGTCGTATATATTTAGCGGGAAACCCGATCTATGCGGATGCGGCCGTATAAAGGAGCGCAAATTTGATGTCGTGTTTGTGGTGGGAGACAGTTTCCGTCGCCGAGTACTGGCATTCACTCCGGTGCATGAACGTCTCGCCACAATCCGCACCAAAGCAAAATTTTACAACACCGCGCTAGTTTGCGCCCACGCCCCGACGGAAGAGAAGGACGATGTGACCAAGGATGCCTTTTACGAGCGCCTCGAACGCACTTATGAGCGCTGCCCCACCACGACGTCAAAATTGTGCTTTGCCGACTTCAACGCCAGGGTGGCCAGAGGAGATATTTTTGGAACAACAGTCGGAAATATCCACAAATGAGGCTGATCGACTTCCCCGGAGAGCGAAGTGTTGTTGTCTGTAGTACTAGATTCCAGTAGAAAAATATTCACCAAGCTACTTGGCTGCCTCTACATCGAAAAACTCTCAACTCGATCAAGTTGTGATTGACGGAAGACATGTATCCAGTGTTTTAGACGTGCGTACGTTTCGATGTCCTAATATCGACTCGGACTACTTTATTGACGCAGCGAAGATACGCACCCGCCTCTGCGTATCGAAGAACGACCGTCAACAAGCACAAATAAGGTTCGACGTTGAAAAGCTGTAAACACAACAGATTGCCGAGCGGTTTTCTACCCGACTTGCACACCTGCTCTCTGAGAGCACTCATCAGAAACCCGGTATACGGGAATTGTGGGATGGCATTTCGAACTCCCTACGTACAACTGCAAACGAAACTATTTGATTTCGGAAAGTTCGCAAAAACAGCTGGTACTATGAGGACTACCGTATCGCAGCGGAGAGAAAACAGACATCCTACCTCGCAACCTTGCGATCGACTACAACACGTGCCGGGTGGGATAGATACCGAGAACTGAAGAAGGACGCAAGACGCATCTGCAGACAAAAGAAGAAAGAGGCCGAGATGCGTGAGTATGAAGTGCTTGAGACGCTGGCCGCCAAGGGTAACTGCGAAAAAATACGACGACTTACAGAAGGTTTCAAGACCCGAACAAACTCTTGTAGGACCCAGGGAGGTGAGCTAGTAACAGGTGCCCAGAGTATACTGGATTTATGGAGGGATCACTTCTCCAGCCTATTGAATGGTAGTGAAGAGGTAACACCCGGAGATGGTGAACCTGAAACTCCAATTGATGATGTTGGAAAATTTATTCCCTTAACCGATTATGAAGAAGTTCGAAAAGCAATCGGCCGCCTAAAAAACAACAAAGCGGCGGGGACTGATGGATTAACGGCCGAGCTATTCAAAAACGGCGGTGAGGAACTGATCAGGTGCATGCATCAGCTCGGATGAAAACGTGCCCGATGATTGGAACCTAAGTGTGCTCTACCTAATCCACAAAAAATCCGACCCAACAGTCTGCGCCAATTACCGTGGAATAAGCCTTCTTAACATCGCATTTATGCTCCTATTAAGCGTGTTATGTGAAAGACTAAAGCCCACCGTCAACAAACTGACTGGACCTTATCAGTGTGGCTTTAGACCTGGTAAGTCAACCATTGACCAGCTATTCACCATGCGCCAAATCTGGGAAAAGACCCGTGAAAAGAGAACCGACACCCACCACTTTTTCGTCGATTTTAAAGCCGCCTTCGACAGCACGATTGGCTCGGTTACATAAACTAAGGTTAAGCAACACTAAAACCTCCATCAGTATCGGGAAGGACCTCTCCCAGCCGTTCGATACCAAACGAGGTTTCAGACAAAGTGATTCCTTATCGTGTGACATTTTTAATTTAATGCTGGAGAAAATAATACGAGCTTCAGAGCTGAATAGAGAAGGTACAATCTTCTATAAGAGTGTACAACATTTGGCGTACGCCGATAATATTGACATTATTGGCCTCAACAACCGCGCCGTGAGTTCTGCCTTCTCCCGACTTGATAAAGAAGCGAAGTGAATGGGTCTGGTAGTGAATGAGGGCAAGACGAAATATCTCCTGTCGTCGCATTCGCGACTCGGCTCCCACGTCACTGTTGACAGTCATAACTTATCTAAAAGTTAGGTTGGCAAACAATATACAGACTCACCGAATTGAAATGGTAAATACACCTCAAATCCAACTTGTAGAAAGAGGTACGGATGGAACTGTTCCAAACGTTCAAAATTTAAATCCAAATAAATTATTTTATGCGAATGTACCGAAGAATGATTCAGATAGTATTCCACAGAACCAATCTAATAGAGGTATTGAATCGATTTTAAACCTTACGCAGTGCATGACACAGTTCTTGTGAACTATGCAAAGTATGATCCAAGACTTGATTAAAGCCCAGAATAATATGCTACAAATCTTCATGCAAAAAAAATGAGCATGCTAAACATTTGTTTTTGGAATGCAAACGGTGTGAACCAACATAAATTAGAATTGGCACGATTTTTATCAGAGTATGCTATAGACGTTATGCTATTGTCTGAAACGCACTTGAAGGATAAATATAACTTTTATATACCTGGGTTCAGATTCTACTCCACTAACCACTCATACCGGTCCTCCTATATGGGGCAGAAGCGTGGACGCTGTCAACATCTGATGAGTCGGCTCTAGGAGTTTTCGAGAGAAAAGTTTTGCGGAAGATTTATAGTCATTTGCATATTAGGAACGGTGAATACCGCAGACGATGGAACGATGAGCTATACTATAATGTCCTTCAAATGGATGAAAGCACTCAAGCTTTGAAAGTATTCGATACAGTGCCCACTGGTGGAAGCAGAGGAAGATGAAGACCTCCACTCCGTTGGAAGGATCAAGTGGAAAGTGACTTGGCCTCACTTGGTATTTCCAACTGGATAAATGATCGCAGCGCACGCAGCGTTCTTGGAATACTTTAATTCAAAATTGCATTGACTTTATCTGGACAAGTTCTTATACCTTTTTCTGACACTAAAAATCCCAGAAATTCAACTTCTGTTTTGTAAAACTTCGACTTTTTTCTCAACACTCTCATTCCCGCTTTTTCCAACTTTCTTAAGATTTTATCGATGCTAGCCAAATGGTGGTAAAATATTTTGAATTTCCTAATTTGGCTAAAATTGTGGTAGTATCCGTATTGGGTATCGATGAGGAATTGTTTTTTCGTTAATTTTCCTATAATCGATTACCAGTCGTAGCTTGGGATTACCGCTTTCATCTATACCCTTCTTGGATTCAACATGCACAGGAGAATTATACGGTTTTTGAAGAGAGTTTTTATTTCGTTATTAATGAACGGCGCAACTGAAACTGGGTACGGGTAGCTGTTGCTATAAATTGGATCATTTGTTTGAGTACGTATCCTGACGAATGAGAGATGCTTAATTTCTCCTTACCGTTACGGTAAAACAAAATTAAAATTTAAAATGAATTCATGCTAAGAAAGTTATTCCAAGTGAAAAGAAATAAACTACACGTAAAACCAGTGCGATTGTACCAGAAAAAACAATAAGTGAAAATTCAAAAGGACCAAAAAAATCACATACACGAACAACAGTAATAATTGAAATTTAAAGTTGAGAACCTTTATCAAACATACATAACACACTACTTGTGCAAAATTATAAAACTGTACTTGAAATAAAAATTAACTGAAAAAACACGCAATGAAAACTATTATTTTTACTTCAATAATCGATACAAATTTTAACTACTACTATTATTTGAAGAAACATAAAAAACAGTAATAATAATAATTACATCTACCACCAATTGTAAAACTGTATTATACCTATAGTCTATTAGTATTACTATTGGTTATTAATAATTGAACTGTTTTATGTAACATGGAATACGAGCGAGTAAACGCACCCAAAAGCATACATACCTATATTTTATTATTGTAGATACTTGGCCGTTAATTAAACGATTTTTAATTGACTTTCATGGCGAGAAAAATTCAGTTGAAGAATTAATTGATAAGATAAGAGCATGTCGATGTGACTCTTCAATTGAGAATTTCTATAGTAAATTAGCAACACTTATGTGTCGGTTGAATAACGTATTGTATTTCAATGAAAATAATTTCCCTGAAGTTAACAGCAAAAGTAATGCAGGATCGCCTTAAATTTTTTTAAATTTGGCTTACCGGAACCTGTCAAGAGCATAACCGTAAGTAGAAACCTAACAAGTTTAAAAAAAGCTTTAGAAATTATAAAGTCAAATGGTTATTTAAATTATAAAGTCTCGAAATTCAAAAGTTTTAACAATAGACCAAAGCAAAATTATAATAGAAATGGACGGGATTTCGAACAAACATTATATAGATACGAGAAGATACAACAACGATAACGTTAGACCTCAATTTCAACCAAATTTTTCTACACAATTGAGACAAACTCAAAACATTAGCCACTAGGCACAGAACACAAAATCACAACCAACAACTAAATCATAGTACATAATATTATCATTCAACCAGACATAACCAGCATCCTCATAACAACCAAAACCACAATTCTTTTTATAGCGAACCCACCCAAAATTTTCAAAAGTACTTAAGTCACGAAATAAGTAAAACGTTGAGATATGTTGAGAACCGTTGATAGACTTTAACTTGAGCGGTTTATCGATACTTTTGATGCCACACAGAAACGAAATTTTTTTAATATAATCCTTAGGAGTTCCGGTGTCAATTAAAAGGCGTAGCTCATCACCGCTTTTGGAGGTTTTAGTTATAAACGACAGGAACGAATTCAGTTTAAAAAATTAATTTCCTCAACTTATTTCGTATTGATATCAACATATTCACTGGGTTCAGTATTCCAATGAATCGATTGAAAATGGGGTGTTGCCCTTAATGAGTTACCTGCGGCAAAAGAGCTAGCAAACTCATGACGCATATGACTAAATTTGAGCTCTTGAGCTAATGCGAGAGCAGATGGCAGATATTTTGGCCGAGCAGAAAATAGAATGTCGCACAATAGACGACGAAACCTTGATGTGAATATCTGCAAAGCGTTTTCTCTTGCTCGATCGTTAAGAGCTATTACCATTATAGGTCATTATTTGTTTGTTATTTATGAGAGTTAGTTGCTTGTAACTTTGTCGGAAATTGATAACCTATCTTGCCCTAACACGCTCAGATCGTTCTTTAGAACGTACAGTCAAGCTTATTTTGAACATTGGAGAAAAAGTAACTTATTGAAAACGATATGCGAACAATGAAAGAGATTCTTCTACTGAGCAAAATTGGGTTTTATAATTTTTGTGCAAATATGCCAGAAAATAATAGTGTAATAATATTAATTAATAATAAAGTTTGTACGCGTGCTCTGAGGGGTTATATTTTGTCACTGACAGAAATTTTTTTATGTTGTTTTAAATAATTTAAACAATTTTATTTTATGCCACCTTATAAGTAAATCACTCTCTTTTTTAGCACAAACTTTAACTCAACTAAATTTAAATTAAACACAAAATTGATCTTGAATTAATACTTACAAAATTTACTTATGTTTTTGTTTTTTAAATTTGCTTGATTTGCTTGATTACAATTTCTAACTGATTTTATTTCATTCGATATTATTCAGAGTGACCTGCTCCATCAGCTCATAGTTGTGTTAATGTTGTTGAGTGTTTATTTGCTATTTTTTCGAGGTGCAGACATAGGTAGACAAGCGAGTTGGTCTGTTGTTATGCAGATATTGTTTGTTGCTGTAATGCTAGGTCATCGCGAGGTTATAAGTCGTATATATTTAGCGGGAAACCCGATCTATGCGGATGCGGCCGTATAAAGGAGCGCAAATTTGATGTCGTGTTTGTGGTGGGAGACAGTTTCCGTCGCCGAGTACTGGCATTCACTCCGGTGCATGAACGTCTCGCCACAATCCGCACCAAAGCAAAATTTTACAACACCGCACTAGTTTGCGCCCACGCCCCGACGGAAGAGAAGGACGATGTGACCAAGGATGCCTTTTACGAGCGCCTCGAACGCACTTATGAGCGCTGCCCCACCACGACGTCAAAATTGTGCTTTGCCGACTTCAACGCCAGGGTGGCCAGAGGAGATATTTTTGGAACAACAGTCGGAAATATCCACAAATGAGGCTGATCGACTTCCCCGGAGAGCGAAGTGTTGTTGTCTGTAGTACTAGATTCCAGTAGAAAAATATTCACCAAGCTACTTGGCTGCCTCTACATCGAAAAACTCTCAACTCGATCAAGTTGTGATTGACGGAAGACATGTATCCAGTGTTTTAGACGTGCGTACGTTTCGATGTCCTAATATCGACTCGGACTACTTTATTGACGCAGCGAAGATACGCACCCGCCTCTGCGTATCGAAGAACGACCGTCAACAAGCACAAATAAGGTTCGACGTTGAAAAGCTGTAAACACAACAGATTGCCGAGCGGTTTTCTACCCGACTTGCACACCTGCTCTCTGAGAGCACTCATCAGAAACCCGGTATACGGGAATTGTGGGATGGCATTTCGAACTCCCTACGTACAACTGCAAACGAAACTATTTGATTTCGGAAAGTTCGCAAAAACAGCTGGTACTATGAGGACTACCGTATCGCAGCGGAGAGAAAACAGACATCCTACCTCGCAACCTTGCGATCGACTACAACACGTGCCGGGTGGGATAGATACCGAGAACTGAAGAAGGACGCAAGACGCATCTGCAGACAAAAGAAGAAAGAGGCCGAGATGCGTGAGTATGAAGTGCTTGAGACGCTGGCCGCCAAGGGTAACTGCGAAAAAATACGACGATTTACAGAAGGTTTCAAGACCCGAACAAACTCTTGTAGGACCCAGGGAGGTGAGCTAGTAACAGGTGCCCAGAGTATACTGGATTTATGGAGGGATCACTTCTCCAGCCTATTGAATGGCAGTGAAGAGGTAACACCCGGAGATGGTGAACCTGAAACTCCAATTGATGATGTTGGAAAATTTATTCCCTTAACCGATTATGAAGAAGTTCGAAAAGCAATCGGCCGCCTAAAAAACAACAAAGCGGCGGGGACTGATGGATTAACGGCCGAGCTATTCAAAAACGGCGGTGAGGAACTGATCAGGTGCATGCATCAGCTCGGATGAAAACGTGCCCGATGATTGGAACCTAAGTGTGCTCTACCTAATCCACAAAAAATCCGACCCAACAGTCTGCGCCAATTACCGTGGAATAAGCCTTCTTAACATCGCATTTATGCTCCTATTAAGCGTATTATGTGAAAGACTAAAGCCCACCGTCAACAAACTGACTGGACCTTATCAGTGTGGCTTTAGACCTGGTAAGTCAACCATTGACCAGCTATTCACCATGCGCCAAATCTGGGAAAAGACCCGTGAAAAGAGAACCGACACCCACCACTTTTTCGTCGATTTTAAAGCCGCCTTCGACAGCACGATTGGCTCGGTTACATAAACTAAGGTTAAGCAACACTAAAACCTCCATCAGTATCGGGAAGGACCTCTCCCAGCCGTTCGATACCAAACGAGGTTTCAGACAAAGTGATTCCTTATCGTGTGACATTTTTAATTTAATGCTGGAGAAAATAATACGAGCTTCAGAGCTGAATAGAGAAGGTACAATCTTCTATAAGAGTGTACAACATTTGGCGTACGCCGATAATATTGACATTATTGGCCTCAACAACCGCGCCGTGAGTTCTGCCTTCTCCCGACTTGATAAAGAAGCGAAGTGAATGGGTCTGGTAGTGAATGAGGGCAAGACGAAATATCTCCTGTCGTCGCATTCGCGACTCGGCTCCCACGTCACTGTTGACAGTCATAACTTATCTAAAAGTTAGGTTGGCAAACAATATACAGACTCACCGAATTGAAATGGTAAATACACCTCAAATCCAACTTGTAGAAAGAGGTACGGATGGAACTGTTCCAAACGTTCAAAATTTAAATCCAAATAAATTATCTTATGCGAATGTACCGAAGAATGATTCAGATAGTATTCCACAGAACCAATCTAATAGAGGTATTGAATCGATTTTAAACCTTACGCAGTGCATGACACAGTTCTTGTGAACTATGCAAAGTATGATCCAAGACTTGATTAAAGCCCAGAATAATATGCTACAAATCTTCATGCAAAAAAATGAGCATGCTAAACATTTGTTTTTGGAATGCAAACGGTGTGAACCAACATAAATTAGAATTGGCACGATTTTTATCAGAGTATGCTATAGACGTTATGCTATTGTCTGAAACGCACTTGAAGGATAAATATAACTTTTATATACCTGGGTTCAGATTCTACTCCACTAACCACTCATACCGGTCCTCCTATATGGGGCAGAAGCGTGGACGCTGTCAACATCTGATGAGTCGGCTCTAGGAGTTTTCGAGAGAAAAGTTTTGCGGAAGATTTATAGTCATTTGCATATTAGCAACGGTGAATACCGCAGACGATGGAACGATGAGCTATACTATAATGTCCTTCAAATGGATGAAAGCACTCAAGCTTTGAAAGTATTCGATACAGTGCCCACTGGTGGAAGCAGAGGAAGATGAAGACCTCCACTCCGTTGGAAGGATCAAGTGGAGAGTGACTTGGCCTCACTTGGTATTTCCAACTGGATAAATGATCGCAGCGCACGCAGCGTTCTTGGAATACTTTAATTCAAAATTGCATTGACTTTATCTGGACAAGTTCTTATACCTTTTTCTGACACTAAAAATCCCAGAAATTCAACTTCTGTTTTGTAAAACTTCGACTTTTTTCTCAACACTCTCATTCCCGCTTTTTCCAACTTTCTTAAGATTTTATCGATGCTAGCCAAATGGTGGTAAAATATTTTGAATTTCCTAATTTGGCTAAAATTGTGGTAGTATCCGTATTGGGTATCGATGAGGAATTGTTTTTTCGTTAATTTTCCTATAATCGATTACCAGTCGTAGCTTGGGATTACCGCTTTCATCTATACCCTTCTTGGATTCAACATGCACAGGAGAATTATACGGTTTTTGAAGAGAGTTTTTATTTCGTTATTAATGAACGGCGCAACTGAAACTGGGTACGGGTAGCTGTTGCTATAAATTGGATCATTTGTTTGAGTACGTATCCTGACGAATGAGAGATGCTTAATTTCTCCTTACCGTTACGGTAAAACAAAATTAAAATTTAAAATGAATTCATGCTAAGAAAGTTATTCCAAGTGAAAAGAAATAAACTACACGTAAAACCAGTGCGATTGTACCAGAAAAAACAATAAGTGAAAATTCAAAAGGACCAAAAAAATCACATACACGAACAACAGTAATAATTGAAATTTAAAGTTGAGAACCTTTATCAAACATACATAACACACTACTTGTGCAAAATTATAAAACTGTACTTGAAATAAAAATTAACTGAAAAAACACGCAATGAAAACTATTATTTTTACTTCAATAATCGATACAAATTTTAACTACTACTATTATTTGAAGAAACATAAAAAACAGTAATAATAATAATTACATCTACCACCAATTGTAAAACTGTATTATACCTATAGTCTATTAGTATTACTATTGGTTATTAATAATTGAACTGTTTTATGTAACATGGAATACGAGCGAGTAAACGCACCCAAAAGCATACATACCTATATTTTATTATTGTAGATACTTGGCCGTTAATTAAACGATTTTTAATTGACTTTCATGGCGAGAAAAATTCAGTTGAAGAATTAATTGATAAGATAAGAGCATGTCGATGTGACTCTTCAATTGAGAATTTCTATAGTAAATTAGCAACACTTATGTGTCGGTTGAATAACGTATTGTATTTCAATGAAAATAATTTCCCTGAAGTTAACAGCAAAAGTAATGCAGGATCGCCTTAAATTTTTTTAAATTTGGCTTACCGGAACCTGTCAAGAGCATAACCGTAAGTAGAAACCTAACAAGTTTAAAAAAAGCTTTAGAAATTATAAAGTCAAATGGTTATTTAAATT
This sequence comes from Ceratitis rosa, assembly GCA_037013455.1. Lineage (NCBI taxonomy): Eukaryota > Metazoa > Arthropoda > Insecta > Diptera > Tephritidae > Ceratitis > Ceratitis rosa. The sequence continues at coordinate 56,095 of JAWMAG010000022.1, read as the reverse complement.
ATAAAGTCTCGAAATTCAAAAGTTTTAACAATAGACCAAAGCAAAATTATAATAGAAATGGACGGGATTTCGAACAAACATTATATAGATACGAGAAGATACAACAACGATAACGTTAGACATCAATTTCAACCAAATTTTTCTACACAATTGAGACAAACTCAAAACATTAGCCACTAGGCACAGAACACAAAATCACAACCAACAACTAAATCATAGTACATAATATTATCATTCAACCAGACATAACCAGCATCCTCATAACAACCAAAACCATAATTCTTTTTATAGCGAACCCACCCAAAATTTTCCATTTCCCGATCAAGAAAATTACCCTATGTATAGTCATAAATACGAAGTTGAAAAATCTCAAATTTATTATATACACTGGTTCCGAATTTAGCATATAAACGACTTTGCAATCCGCAATGGAGAACAATGTCAACCACTTTCATTATTAGACTACTAAACGGAAACGTCTCAACAAAAATACGGCATAGCTTACCATTTTTTAAAGAACTTCGGAAAGAAAATCAATTTGTCGACTTTATCGAATTTCCATTTCACGATTACTTCGACGGTATATTAGGAAACAATGTACTGCTTAGCTTAAGCGCTATAGTTAATTATACAATTCGGGAGCTTGTTACAGAAAATACGAAAATGTTAAGTAGAGACATATTTGAAAACCGAAAAGTTGTAGGTACTTATTTGCCACAACAAAGTACGCACATAGCATTTTTGCAAAACATTTAGACTCTAGGGAGGAATCGACACTAAAAAAGTTGCTGAACAATTACAGCGTCATATTTTATGTAGAAGAGCGAATTTACCGTTTACTACTGCTGTAATGGGGTGTAGTCAAGCTTTTGGGTATGCTGTTATAGTTGTGAGGCTATACTCTTGCGTCCACGTCGCGCAAGTGAGCAAGCCTTGTGCAAGATGTAACCAACCCGTGTGGAGTCTTGGGTCATGGCTAATGAGAGAGGAAGCTTCAGTGGAGCCACTCCGACTTATCCGGTTTAAGGGTCCGCTGAGGTCTAATTGCAGCGTCTGTTCACCAGAGGTGCGGCTGCGAGCGGGCGTCGGTCTTGAAGCAAGCTGCTCGCTATATAAATGTGTAAAAATTTTAAAATACTCGCCTAGCGAGGTTGTGAGCTGGGTTTGGGACCCGCCACGTAGAAACTAACTCCAATGAAAAGTTATACAACGCCTTAGATACCCCCTTTCTGTTGACGACCGCCGCAAGCGGATCATTATTTGAGGGAATGCACCTGGAATGTATGTATGTGTAATAAAGGCTGGCACCACCGCCGTCCAAGAACTGGGCAAAGAAGTCATCTTTGGTGCGACAGTTGAAAAACTCAGCCTACACAACGAAACATCCCCTAACGGGTTGAGGCTGATCAAATTCGCGTGGCCGAAATATGGTTGTCTGTAGTACTAGATTCCAGCACAAAAAAATACATCAAGCTACTTGGCGTTCAAAAAACACAAAACCAGATAGATCATGTTGTGATAGATGGAAGACATGTCTCCAGAGTTCTTGACGTGCGTACACTCCGAGGACCCAACAGCGACTCAGATCACTATCTTGTTGCAGCGAAGATACACATGCGCCTCCGTTTATCGAAGAACGTCCGTCAACAAACACAAAGAAAGTTCGACGTCGAATAGCTGCAATCACAACAGACTGCCGAACGGTTTACTACTCAACTTGCACTTCTGCTCTCTGAGAGGACTCATTAGCAACTCGGTATACGGGAACTGTGAGGCGGCATTTCAAGCTCCCTTCTTACAGCTGAAAACGAATCTATTGGGTTTTGTAAAGGTCACAAAACCAGCTGGTACGATGAACGTGTCACAGTGTAGAGAAAACTGGCCGACAAGGGTAATGCTCGAAAATTCTATAAGAAGCTACGACGACTTACAGAAGGTTTCAAGACCGGAGCAGACTCCTCTAGAACACAAAGAGGTGATCTAGCCACCGATGTCCAGAGCATATTAAATTTATGGAAGGAACACTTCTCCAACTGCAGAATAGCAGGGATGGAACGATGAGCTCTACGAGTTATACGACGACATTGACATAGTTCAGCGAATCAAGAAGCAGCGGCTACGCTGGCTAGGCCATGTGGTCCGGATGGATACAAATACTCCAGCTTTGAAAATTTTCGATGCAATACCCACCGGTGGAAGCAGAGGAAGAGTAAGACCTCCACTCCATTGGAAAGACCAGGCAGAGAAGTACCTGGCTGTTCTTGTTATTTCCAATTGGCGCCACACAGCAAAAAAGAGAAACGAATGGCGCAATGCTGTTAACTCGGCTAAAATCGCGTAAGCGGTGTCTACGCCAGTAAAGTTAGTAAGTAAGTGTAGTACAGCATAGGCTAAGAACCAGGACAGATTCGCCAATTTTTACCAAACTTTATAGATTCCCAGTTGTACCTCGTGCCGAGGTGGACAGACAAATAAATGAGATGTTAGCTCAAAATATGATTGTTTCGAGCAACAGTCGCTTTAATTCGCTTTTATGGTTCGTACCCAAGAAATTTGACAACGGTGGCGAATCGTAATAGATTACAGGAAACCAAACGATTATACGATCGACGACAAATTTCCAATTCCGAATATGGAAGACATATTCGATAAATTTGGAAACTATAGCTACTTTAGCACAATTGACCTTGCTAAAGGCTTCCATTAAGTCGAAATACATCCACAGGTTCGGTATTTAAAAAAAATTGCGTTGTTGAATCTAAATATAGTGAGTTTTTGAATTCTTTCGAAACATTAAAGAAGTTAGTTACAAGTGAACCGGTTTTACAACCACCGGTTTTGAATAAAAAATTTACATTGACGACTGATGCATCCTAGTTTGCCATTGGGTCAGTGCCAAGTCAAAGCGGCCATCCATTTGGCTTTGCATCGCGCACTTTATCTGACGACGATATTCGTTATTCGACCATGCTTGCTGTAGTGTGGTCAGTAAAGCCTTTTCGAACTTACTTTTATGCCGTAGATTTGTAAATCAAACCGATCATAAGCCATTGACGTGCTTAAATAATTTCAAAGAACCTAATATGCAGTTACATAGATAGAAAATTTTCTTAAAGAGTATGATTTTGACATAACTTATATAAAAGGTAATTACAAAGCAGTAGCGGATAGTCTAAGCAGATACATAAAGAATGGGGATTGCAAAACGGCAATGGTATTTAATAATGAAAATACTCAAAACGACAACAGTGGAGAACAGGTAGAGACTTGGTCCAGGGACGGGACAGTTCACAATGCACAAGAGGATAACTCAAAATACATTTTCATTTCAGAAAAGTCGGTAAACTATTACAAAAACCAAATCCATCTTAGTTACGTCGAAACCGAAAAGATTTTTATAAAAATTGTATACCAAAAATGTCAATCACATATTGTTGTAACAGAAAAGTCAAATTTGCAAGAAATAATGTGAAAAGTTCTGAATGAAAGAGGGTTAATGTGCATATTTTGTGAGAATGACGAACTTTTTCTTAAATTCCAAAACATTTATACTCAGAACTATCAAATTAACGACTTAACATTGTATAGGTCAACAGATAAAATCAGTAGATATCATAGACAAAAATGAAATGTTAACTATAATAGAAAGAGAACATCTTCGCGACAGAGGCATACAGGAAGTACTTCTTGAATTGAAGAACAATTTTTTTTTACCCCTAATTATTTGAAATAATAACCACATCCTTTAATAATTGTTCAATTTGTAAAATAGCAAAACACGACAGAAATCCATTTAAACATCCTTCTCTAATAACAGAAGCCCCAAAGTATTTCAATGACGTAGTACATATAAATATTTGGTTTCCATACAGAAACGTCATGTATCTCACAACAATAGATTCATTTTCAAAATACGCAACTTAACGACAGGAATTAAGTTGCGATACTGGCGGCTTTGGTGCCTGTGGTGGTCGAGTGGTTAGCATTGCGTACTGCCATTCGGAAGGGTTCAACCAACATCCAGAAGTTATAGAAAATTAATTTAAATTAAAAATTAAGTTACATTTTCTAATTGCTGCCGCCACTCGGCAGGGAATGTCAACCCCTCCGAGTTTATTTCTGACATGAAATAAAGCTCCTCATAAAAAAACCATCAGCCGTCCGGAGGCAGCTTAGTATAAGCTGTAGGCTCTCCATTCAGTAGTTACAGTGCGCCAATTATATATATATTGTATATGTATATATATATTGACGGTTGTGAAGCAACGTGTCCAGTTTTTAGGAAAAATGCGATAATCAGTTTTTGATAACGAACGCTGCATATTGCACAACGCAGTAAAATTATTTTTGGAAGAGGAAAACATTGTGGCACATGTAACCACCCATGGCACAAGACAGGTAACTCTGACATCGAACGTCTACACGGAACATTAAACGAACATTTGAGAATAATAGAAGCAGATAAAACCAATAACACGGAAGATTTAAGTGACAAACTTTTCAAAATATTTAACTCGTATAATAACACAATACATTTAACAACAAAAATTAGGCCCATTGATTTTATTATTAAAAATTATGACAAAGAATCTACTCAGAATTTATCTAGAAAATACGAAGAAGAAAAAATGGGAAACATTAATTTGCTTAGCCTAAATACAAACTGTTAGACGAATATGAGCGTCATGGTAGCTATGTGGTGGACACACACAAATTCTAAAATGATTGAAAATTTTATAAAACTTGAAATATATTTATAGATTAAATTGAAGAGTTTATGAATTAAAAAAAAAATGTATGGGACATGAATTTATAAATTTTAAATATGATTATAAATTAATATGTAAAAGTCAGGAAAAATGTGTTAAATGTATTTATTTAAAATTAAAATAGGACTATAAATTAATTTAAGGAATTTATGCACATTTGCAGAAACGCAAATTTCCTATAGGTGGAGGTGTTATGTATCCAGATATTCCCCACACCTTACACACCATATTTCCCACGATTCGCAACACTTAACCTCTTTGATATCTATTTCTTTTTATCTTCTTCTGCCTTTAGTACTAAATACTTATTTCTCTTTCACTCCATCCGCATTTAGCTTGTAGTAGGCCAGAGCCTTTAAATGTAATAATTTATGTTTAGTTCTATTTTGTTATTTGTCAATAAAGGAACTCTCTTTCTAACTATATAAAAATGTAATATGACTTTAAAATATCATAGTATAAAGTATTCTACTATATACTTATTAACTATTCAGTCAATATATTATTACCTCACTAGCATAGCGAGCCGCCCCTGTTCGGTAGGGCAAAGGAGAATAGGACTACCAACGTTGCCGGTATATTATTCTTAAAGTATATGGTGTGACGTGAAAACACCACCAATACGACACAATTAAGTCATACTCTTTCTTTTCGGAAGCAAATTTATAAGAGAAACCCATACTTACTTACTTACTTTACTTGCGTAGACACTGCTTACGCGATAATAGCCGAGTTAATAGCATTGCGCCATTCGATTCTTCTTTTTGCTGTGTCGCGCTAATTAGAAATACCGAGTACAGCCCGGTCCTTCTCTACCTGATCTTTCCCACGGAGTGGAGGTCTTCCTTTTCCTCTGCTTCCACCGGAGGGTATTGTGGCAAAAACTTTCAAAGCTGGAGTATTCGTATCTATCCGAACCACATGGCCTAGCCGGCGTAGCCGCTGCTTCTTGATTCGCTGAACTATGACAATGTCGTCGTATAACTCGTACAGCTCATTGTTCCATCGTCTGCGATATTCGCCGATGCCAACTCGAAGAGGACCATAAATCTTACGCAAAAGTTTTCTCTCGAAAACTCTTAACACCGACTCATCAGATGTTGTCATCGTCCATGCTTCCGCACCATATATCAGGACGGGAACGATGAGAGGGTAGTAGAGTTTGGTTTTCGTTCGTCGGGAGAGGTTTTTACTTTTCAATTCCCTACTTAGTCCAAAGTAGCACCTGTTGGCAAGAGTGATTCTGCTCCGGATTTCAAGGCTGACATTATTATTGGTGTTGATGCTGGTTCCTAGATAGACGAAATTATCTACGACCTCGAAGTTATGGCTGTCAACAGTGACATGGGAGCCAAGTCGCGAATGCGATGAATGTTTGTGTGATGACCGGAGACATTTCGTCTTACCCTCGTTAACTACCAGACCCATTCGCTTCGCTTCTTTATCCAGTCTGGAGAAAGCAGAATTCACGGCGTGGTTGTTAAGGTCAATAATGTCGATATCATCGGCGTACGCCAGCACCTGTACACTACATTGTACCTTCTCTATTCAGCTCTGACGCTCGTATTATTTTCTCCAGCATTAAATTAAAAAAGTCACACGATAAGGAATCGCTTTGTTTGGAACCTCCTTTGGTATCGATCAGCTCGGAGAGGTCCTTCCCGATCCTGACGGAGCTTTTAGTGTTGCTTAACGTCAGTTTACATAGCCGTATAAGTTTTGCGGGGATACCAAATTCAGACATAGCGTCGTAAAGGCAGCTCCCATCCGTGCTGTCGAGGGCGGCTTTAAAATCGATGAAGAGGTGATGGGTGTCGGTTCTCTTTTCACGGGTCTTTTCCAAAATTTGGCGCATGGTGAATATCTGATCAATGGTTGACAGAACCTTATAGACGATATTAATTAGACTTATCCCACGATAGTTGGCGCAGACTGTGGGGTCACCTTTTTCAAGTAAATCCAAAAATAAATAAATTTTTCCGAAAAGGTCAGTTCTTGGTCCACTTTTCGGAAATAAAATTAGTCCGATTTTTTTGAATAGGTCAATTCCCGGTCCACTTCCCGGAGAGCCGCGTAGACTTCCAGTTAATCTAAGCAAAATGCCACCTATGTACAGAATTTCAAGTAAATCGAGCAATAAATACAAACTTTTCGAATGGGTCAGTCTCTGGCCCACTTCCTGGAGAGAAGTATAGTCTTCCTATTAATCTAAATAAAAAGTATAAAGCCACCTATATACCTAATTTCAAGTATATAGAGGTCAGTACTTGGTCCACTTTCCGGAGAAAAGAACAGTCTTCCTGTTAATCTAAACAAAATGCCACTTATGGACCGAGCTTCAAGTAAGCCAATCAATAAATACAGTTTTTTCGAATAGTTCAGTCCTCGGTCCACTTCCCGGAGAGAAGTGGTCTTCCTGTTAATCCAAGCAAAAAACCACCTATATAGCGATTTTCAAGTAAGCTGAGCCATAAATAAGAATTTTTTTAAAAGGTCAGTGCCTTGTACCCTTTCCGGAGAGAAGTGTAGCCTTCATGCTAATCGAATCAAAAGTCCACCCATGTACAGAATTTCAAGTAAATCGAGCAAGAAATAATATTTTTTCGAATAGGTCAGTCCTAGGTCCACTCCCCACAGCGAAGAACAGTCTTCCTATTAATTTAAGCAAAATGCCACCTATGTACCGAATCTCAAGTAAATCTAACAAGAAATAATATTCTTCGAACAAATCAGGCCCACTTCCTGGAGAGATGTATAGTCTTCCTATTAATCTAAGTAAAAAGCTACCTTTGTACTTAATTTCAAGTAAAACGAGCTATAAATACAAATTTTTGGAATAGGTCAGTCCTTATCCACTTTCCGGAGAGAGGTGTAGTCTTCATGTTATTTTAAGCCAAAGTCCACCTACGTACCGAACTTTTAGTAAAGGGAGCAAGAAAAAATATTTTTTCGAATGGGTCGAATAGGCCCACTTCCCGGAGAGAAGAAGAGTCTTATTGTTTATCTAAACAAAATGCCACTTATGGACCGAACCTCAACTAATCCGAACCATAAATACAGCTTTTTTGAATAGTTCCGCCCTTGGTCCACTTCCCGGAGAGATAAATACAGTTTTTTTTCGAATAGTTCAGTCCTCGGTCCACTTACCGTAGAGAAGTGGTTTTCCTTTTATTCTAAGCAAAAAGCCACATATGTACCGATTTTCAAGTAAGCTGAGCCATAAATAAGAATTTTTTGAAAAGGTCAGTACCTGGTCCACTTCCCGGAGAGAAGTGTAGTCTTCATGTTAATTTAAGCTAAAGTTCGTCTTTTTACCAAATTTCCAGTAAATCGAGCAAGAAATAATAATTTTTCGAATAGGTCGGTCCTTGGTCCACTTCCCAGAGCGAAGAACAGTCTTCCTATTAATCTAAGCAAAAAGCCGCCTATGTACCGAATTTCAAGTAAGCCGGAAAGTAAATACAGTTTTTTCGAATAGGTCAGTCCTTGGTCCACTTCCCAGAGAGAAGAACAGTCTTCCTGTTAATCTAAGCAAAATGCCACCTATGAACCGAATTTAAAGTAAGCCGGAAAATAAATACAGTTTTTTCGAATAGTTCCGCTTGGTCCAATTCCCAGCGAAAAGAACAGTCTTCCTGTTAATCTAAACAAAATGCCACGTGTATGTACCGAATTTCAAGTAAGCCGGAAAATAAATACAGCTTTTTCGAATAGTTCCGTCTTTGGTCCACTTCCAAGAGAAAAGAACAGCCTTTCTGTTAATCTAAACAAAATACCACTTATGGACCGAGCTTCAAGTAAGTCGAACCTTAAATACAATTTTTTTCGAATAGATCCGTGCTTGGTCCACTTCCCGGATAGAAGAAAAGTTTTCCTATTAATCTAAGCAAAAAGCCACCTACGTACCGAAGTTCATGTAAGCTGAGCTATAAATAAGAATTTTTCGAAAAGGTCAGTGTCTTGTCCCCTTTTCGGAGGAAAGTGTAGTCTTCATGCTAATCTAAATAAAAGTCCACCCATGTACCGAATTTCAAGTAAATCGAGCAAGAAATAATAACTTTTCGAAGAGGTCAGTCCGAGGTCCACTCCCAACAGCGAAGAACAGTCTTCCTATTAATTTAAGCCTAAGTCTACCTGTGTACCGAATTTCGAGTAATTCGAGCAAGAAAAAACATTTTTTCGAATAGGTCAGACTTTAGTACATTTGCCGGACCGAAGTGTAGTCTTCATGTTAGTCTAAGCCAAAGTCTATCTACGTACAAAATTTTAAGTAAATCGAGCAAGAAATAATATTTTTTCGAATAGGTCACTCCTTGGTCCACTTCCCAGAGAGAAGAACAGTCTTCCAGTTGATCTAAACAAAATTCCACCTATGGACCGAATTTCAAGTAAGCCGGAAAATATATACAGTTTTTTCGAATAGTTCCGTCCTTGGTCCACTTCCCAGAGCGAAGAACAGTCTTCCTGTTAATCTAAAAAAATCCCACCTATGCACCGAAATTCAAGTAAGCCGGAAAATACATACTGTTGTTTCGAATAGGTCAGTCTTTGGTCCACTTCCCAGAGAGAAGAACAGTTTTCCTGTTACTCTAAACAAAATTCCACCTATGTACCGAATTTCAAGTAAGCCGGAAAATATATACAGTTATTTCGAATAGTTCTGTCCTTGGTCCGATTCCCAGAGAAAAGAACAGTCCTTCTGTTAATCTAAACAAAATACCACTTATGGACCGAGATTCAAGTAAGTCGAACCATAAGTGCAGTTTTTTTTGAATAGATCCGTGCTGGGTCCACTTCCCGGATAGAAGAAAAGTCTTCCTATTAATCTAAGCAAAAAGCCACCTTTGTACCGAATTTCATGTAAGCTGAGCTATAAATAAGAGTTTTTCGAAAAGGTCAGTGCCTTGTTCCCTCTCCGGAGGAAAGTGTAGTCTTCATGCTAATCTAAATAAAAGTCCACCCATGTACCGAATTTCAAGTAAATCGAGCAAGAAATAATATCTTTTCGATTAGGTCAGTCCTAGGTCCACTCCCAACAGCGAAGAACAGTTTTGCTATTAATTTAAGCCAAAGTCTACCTGTGTACCGAATTTCGAATAAATGGAGCCAAAGTCTACCATTTTTTCGAATAGGTCAGACTAGTACATTTGCCGGAGAGAAGTGTAGTCTTCATGTAAGTCTAAGCCAAAGTCTACCTAAGTACAAAATTTTAAGTAAATCGAGCAAGAAATAATATTTTTTCGAATAGGTCACTCCTTGGTCCACTTCCCAGAGAGAAGAACAGTCTTCCTGTTAATCTAAATAAAATGCCACCTATGTACCGAATTTAAAGTAAGTAAGTAGGAAAATAAATACAGTTTTTTCGAACAGTTCCGTCCTTGGTCCAATTCCCAGAGAAAATAACAGTCCTTCTGTTAATCTAAACAAAATACCACTTATGGACCGAGCTTCAAGTAAGGCGAACCATAAATACAGTTTTTTTTAATAGATCCGTGCTGGGTCCAATTCCCTGATAAAAGAAAAGTATTAATCTAAGAAAAAATCCACCTATGTACCGAATTTCAAGTAAGCTGAGCTATAAATAAGAACTTTTCGAAAAAGTCAATGCCTTGTCCTCTCTCCGGAGGAAAGTGTAGTCTTCATGCTAATCTAAATAAAAGTCCACCCATGTACCGAATTTCAAGTAAATCGAGCAAGAAATAATATCTTTCCGAATAGGTCAGTCCTAGATCCACTCCCAACAGCGAAGAATAGTCTTCCTATTAATTTAAGCCAAAGTCTACCTGTGTACCGAATTTCGAGTAATTCGAGCAAGAAAAAACATTTTTTCGAATAGGTCAGACCTTAGTAAATTTGCCGGAGAGAAGTGTAGTCTTCATGTAAGTCTAAGCCAAAGTCTACCTAAGTACAAAATTTTAAGTAAATCGAGCAAGACATAATATTTTTTCGAATAGGTCACTCCTTGGTCCACTTCCCAGAGAGAAGAACAGTCTTCCTGTTAATCTAAATAAAATGCCACCTATGTACCGAATTTCAAGTAAGCCGGAAAATAAATACAGCTTTTTCGAATAGTTCCGTCCTTGGTCCACTTCCAAGAGAAAAGAACAGCCTTTCTGTTAATCTAAACAAAATACCACTTATGGACCGAGCTTCAAGTAAGTCGAACCATAAATACAATTTTTTTCGAATAGATCCGTGCTTGGTCCACTTCCCGGATAGAAGAAAAGTTTTCCTATTAATCTAAGCAAAAAGTCACCTATGTACCGAAGTTCATGTAAGCTGAGCTAGAAATAAGAATTTTTCGAAAAGGTCAGTGTCTTGTCCCCTCTCCGAAGGAAAGTGTAGTCTTCATGCTAATCTAAATAAAAGTCCACCCATGTACCGAATTTCAAGTAAATCGAGCAAGAAATAATATCTTTTCGAATAGGTCAGTCCTAGGTCCACTCCCAACAGCGAAGAACAGTTTTGCTATTAATTTAAGCCAAAGTCTACCTGTGTACCGAATTTCGAATAAATCGAGCAAGATATAACATTTTTTCGAATAGGTCAGACTAGTACATTTGCCGGAGAGAAGTGTAGTCTTCATGTAAGTCGAAGCCAAAGTCTACCTAAGTACAAAATTTTAAGTAAATCGAGCAAGAAATAATATTTTTTCGAATAGGTCACTCCTTGGTCCACTTCCCAGAGAGAAGAACAGTCTTCCTGTTAATCTAAATAAAATGCCACCTATGTACCGAATTTAAAGTAAGTAAGTAGGAAAATAAATACAGTTTTTTCGAACAGTTCCGTCCTTGGTCCAATTCTTAGAGAAAATAACAGTCCTTCTGTTAATCTAAGCAAAATACCACTTATGGACCGAGCTTCAAGTAAGGCGAACCATAAATACAGTTTTTTTTAATAGATCCGTGCTGGGTCCACTTCCCTGATAAAAGAAAAGTATTAATCTAAGAAAAAATCCACCTATGTACCGAATTTCAAGTAAGCTGAGCTATAAATAAGAACTTTTCGAAAAAGTCAATGCCTTGTCCTCTCTCCGGAGGAAAGTGTAGTCTTCATGCTAATCTAAATAAAAGTCCACCCATGTACCGAATTTCAAGTAAATCGAGCAAGAAATAATATCTTTCCGAATAGATCAGTCCTAGATCCACTCCCAACAGCGAAGAACAGTCTTCCTATTAATTTAAGCCAAAGTCTACCTGTGTACCGAATTTCGAGTAATTCGAGCAAGAAAAAACATTTTTTCGAATAGGTCAGACCTTAGTAAATTTGCCGGAGAGAAGTGTAGTCTTCATGTAAGTCTAAGCCAAAGTCTACCTAAGTACAAAATTTTAAGTAAATCGAGCAAGACATAATATTTTTTCGAATAGGTCACTCCTTGGTCCACTTCCCAGAGAGAAGAACAGTCTTCCTGTTAATCTAAATAAAATGCCACCTATGTACCGAATTTCAAGTAAGCCGGAAAATAAATACAGCTTTTTCGAATAGTTCCGTCCTTGGTCCACTTCCAAGAGAAAAGAACAGCCTTTCTGTTAATCTAAACAAAATACCACTTATGGACCGAGCTTCAAGTAAGTCGAACCATAAATACAATTTTTTTCGAATAGATCCGTGCTTGGTCCACTTCCCGGATAGAAGAAAAGTTTTCCTATTAATCTAAGCAAAAAGTCACCTATGTACCGAAGTTCATGTAAGCTGAGCTAGAAATAAGAATTTTTCGAAAAGGTCAGTGTCTTGTCCCCTCTCCGAAGGAAAGTGTAGTCTTCATGCTAATCTAAATAAAAGTCCACCCATGTACCGAATTTCAAGTAAATCGAGCAAGAAATAATATCTTTTCGAATAGGTCAGTCCTAGGTCCACTCCCAACAGCGAAGAACAGTTTTGCTATTAATTTAAGCCAAAGTCTACCTGTGTACCGAATTTCGAATAAATCGAGCAAGATATAACATTTTTTCGAATAGGTCAGACTAGTACATTTGCCGGAGAGAAGTGTAGTCTTCATGTAAGTCGAAGCCAAAGTCTACCTAAGTACAAAATTTTAAGTAAATCGAGCAAGAAATAATATTTTTTCGAATAGGTCACTCCTTGGTCCACTTCCCAGAGAGAAGAACAGTCTTCCTGTTAATCTAAATAAAATGCCACCTATGTACCGAATTTAAAGTAAGTAAGTAGGAAAATAAATACAGTTTTTTCGAACAGTTCCGTCCTTGGTCCAATTCTTAGAGAAAATAACAGTCCTTCTGTTAATCTAAGCAAAATACCACTTATGGACCGAGCTTCAAGTAAGGCGAACCATAAATACAGTTTTTTTTAATAGATCCGTGCTGGGTCCACTTCCCTGATAAAAGAAAAGTATTAATCTAAGAAAAAATCCACCTATGTACCGAATTTCAAGTAAGCTGAGCTATAAATAAGAACTTTTCGAAAAAGTCAATGCCTTGTCCTCTCTCCGGAGGAAAGTGTAGTCTTCATGCTAATCTAAATAAAAGTCCACCCATGTACCGAATTTCAAGTAAATCGAGCAAGAAATAATATCTTTCCGAATAGATCAGTCCTAGATCCACTCCCAACAGCGAAGAACAGTCTTCCTATTAATTTAAGCCAAAGTCTACCTGTGTACCGAATTTCGAGTAATTCGAGCAAGAAAAAACATTTTTTCGAATAGGTCAGACCTTAGTAAATTTGACGGAGAGAAGTGTAGTCTTCATGTAAGTCTAAGCCAAAGTCTACCTAAGTACAAAGTTTTAAGTAAATCGAGCAAGACATAATATTTTTTCGAATAGGTCACTCCTTGGTCCACTTCCCAGAGAGAAGAACAGTCTTCCTGTTAATCTAAATAAAATGCCACCTATGTACCGAATTTCAAGTAAGCCGGAAAATAAATACAGCTTTTTCGAATAGTTCCGTCCTTGGTCCACTTCCAAGAGAAAAGAACAGCCTTTCTGTTAATCTAAACAAAATACCACTTATGGACCGAGCTTCAAGTAAGTCGAACCATAAATACAATTTTTTTCGAATAGATCCGTGCTTGGTCCACTTCCCGGATAGAAGAAAAGTTTTCCTATTAATCTAAGCAAAAAGCCACCTATGTACCGAAGTTCATGTAAGCTGAGCTATAAATAAGAATTTTTCGAAAAGGTCAGTGTCTTGTCCCCTCTCCGGAGGAAAGTGTACTCTTCATGCTAATCTAAATAAAAGTCCACCCATGTACCGAATTTCAAGTACATCGAGCAAGAAATAATAACTTTTCGAATAGGTCAGTCCGAGGTCCACTCCCAACAGCGAAGAACAGTCTTCCTATTAATTTAAGCCTAAGTCTACCTGTGTACCGAATTTCGAGTAATTCGAGCAAGAAAAAACATTTTTTCGAATAGGTCAGACTTTAGTACATTTGCCGGACAGAAGTGTAGTCTTCATGTTAGTCTAAGCCAAAGTCTACCTAAGTACAAAATTTTAAGTAAATCGAGCAAGAAATAATATTTTTTCGAATGGGTCACTCCTTGGTCCACTTCCCAGAGAGAAGAACAGTCTTCCTGTTAATCTAAATAAAATGCCACCTATGTACCGAATATCAAGTAAGCCGGAAAATAAATACAGCTTTTTCGAATAGTTCCGTCCTTGGTCCACTTCCAAGAGAAAAGAACAGCCTTTCTGTTAATCTAAACAAAATACCACTTATGGACCGAGCTTCAAGTAAGTCGAACCATAAATACAATTTTTTTCGAATAGATCCGTGCTTGGTCCACTTCCCGGATAGAAGAAAAGTTTTCCTATTAATCTAAGCAAAAAGTCACCTATGTACCGAAGTTCATGTAAGCTGAGCTATAAATAAGAATTTTTCGAAAAGGTCAGTGTCTTGTCCCCTCTCCGGAGGAAAGTGTAGTCTTCATGCTAATCTAAATAAAAGTCCACCCATGTACCGAATTTCAAGTAAATCGAGCAAGAAATAATATCTTTTCGAATAGGTCAGTCCTAGGTCCACTCCCAACAGCGAAGAACAGTTTTGCTATTAATTTAAGCCAAAGTCTACCTGTGTACCGAATTTCGAATAAATCGAGCAAGATATAACATTTTTTCGAATAGGTCAGACTAGTACATTTGCCGGAGAGAAGTGTAGTCTTCATGTAAGTCTAAGCCAAAGTCTACCTAAGTACAAAATTTTAAGTAAATCGAGCAAGAAATAATATTTTTTCGAATAGGTCACTCCTTGGTCCACTTCCCAGAGAGAAGAACAGTCTTCCTGTTAATCTTAATAAAATGTCACCTATGTACCGAATTTCAAGTAAGCCGGAAAATAAATACAGTTTTTTCAAATAGTTCCGTCCTTGGTCCACTTCCCAGAGAGAAGAACAGTCTTCCTGTTAATCTAAATAGAATGCCACCTATGTACCGAATTTAAAGTAAGTAAGTAGGAAAATAAATACAGTTTTTTCGAACAGTTCCGTCCTTGGTCCAATTCTTAGAGAAAATAACAGTCCTTCTGTTAATCTAAACAAAATACCACTTATGGACCGAGCTTCAAGTAAGGCGAACCATAAATACAGTTTTTTTTAATAGATCCGTGCTGGGTCCACTTCCCTGATAAAAGAAAAGTATTAATCTAAGAAAAAATCCACCTATGTACCGAATTTCAAGTAAGCTGAGCTATAAATAAGAACTTTTCGAAAAAGTCAATGCCTTGTCCTCTCTCCGGAGGAAAGTGTAGTCTTCATGCTAATCTAAATAAAAGTCCACCCATGTACCGAATTTCAAGTAAATCGAGCAAGAAATAATATCTTTCCTAATAGATCAGTCCTAGATCCACTCCCAACAGCGAAGAACAGTCTTCCTATTAATTTAAGCCAAAGTCTACCTGTGTACCGAATTTCGAGTAATTCGAGCAAGAAAAAACATTTTTTCGAATAGGTCAGACCTTAGTAAATTTGCCGGAGAGAAGTGTAGTCTTCATGTAAGTCTAAGCCAAAGTCTACCTAAGTACAAAATTTTAAGTAAATCGAGCAAGACATAATATTTTTTCGAATAGGTCACTCCTTGGTCCACTTCCCAGAGAGAAGAACAGTCTTCCTGTTAATCTAAATAAAATGCCACCTATGTACCGAATTTCAAGTAAGCCGGAAAATAAATACAGCTTTTTCGAATAGTTCCGTCCTTGGTCCACTTCCAAGAGAAAAGAACAGCCTTTCTGTTAATCTAAACAAAATACCACTTATGGACCGAGCTTCAAGTAAGTCGAACCATAAATACAATTTTTTTCGAATAGATCCGTGCTTGGTCCACTTCCCGGATAGAAGAAAAGTTTTCCTATTAATCTAAGCAAAAAGCAAAAAGGAAAGTGTGGTTTCTTCATGCTAATCTAAATAAAAGTCCACCCATGTACCGATTTTCAAGTACATCGAGCAAGAAATAATAACTTTTCGAATAGGTCAGTCCGAGGTCCACTCCCAACAGCGAAGAACAGTCTTCCTATTTATTTAAGCCAAAGTCTACCTGTGTACCGAATTTCGAGTAATTCGAGCAAGAAAAAACATTTTTTCGAATAGGTCAGACTTTAGTACATTTGCCGGACAGAAGTGTAGTCTTCATGTTAGTCTAAGCCAAAGTCTACCTAAGTACAAAATTTTAAGTAAATCGAGCAAGAAATAATATTTTTTCGAATAGGTCACTCCTTGGTCCACTTCCCAGAGAGAAGAACAGTCTTCCAGATAATCTAAACAAAATTCCACCTATGTACCGAATCTTAAGTAAATTGAGCAATAAATACAAATTTTTCGAATAGATAAGTCTCTGGCCCAATTCCTGGAGAGAAGTATAGTCTCCCTATTAATCTAAGTAAAAAGCTACCTTTGTATTAAATTTCAAGTAAAACGAGCTATAAATACAAATTTTCCGAATAGGTCAGTCCTTGTCCACTTTCCGGAGAGAGGTGTAGTCTTCATGTTAATTTAAGCCAAAGTCCATCTATGTACCGAACTTTAAGTAAATCGAGCAAGATATAATATTTTTTCGAATAGGTCGAATAGGCCCACTTCCCGGAAGGAAGAAGAGTGTTCTTGTTAATCTAAACAAAATGCCACTTATGGACCGAACTTCAACTAAGCCGAACCATAAATACAGCTTTTTCGAATAGTTCCGTTATGGTCCACTTCCCGGAGAGAAAAAGAATCTTTCTGTTATTCTCTGCAAAAAGCCATCTATGAAGCGAATTTAAAGTTAATCGAAAGATTAATACAGATTTTTCGCATAGTTCAGTCCTCGGTCCACTTCCCGCAGAGAAGTGGTCTCCTTTTATTCTAAGCAAAAAGCCACCTATATACGGATTTTCAAGTAAGCTGAGCCATAAATACGATTTTTTTGAATAGGTCAGTGCCTTGTCCCCTTTCCGGTGAGAAGTGTAGTCTTCATGTTAGTCTAAGCCAAATTCTACCTATGTACAGAATTTTAAGTAAAGCGAGCATGAAATAATATTTTTTCGAAAAGGTCAGTCTTTGTTCCACTTCCCAGAGAGAAGAACAGTCTTCCTCTTAATCTAAACATAATGCCCTAAAGTTACCTATTTACCAAATTTCAAGTAAGCCGGAAAATAAATACAGTTTTTTCGAATAGTTCCGTCCTTGGTGCACTTCCCAGAGAAAAGAACAGCCTTCCTGTTAATCTGAACAAATTACCACTTATGGACCGAGCTTCAAGTAAGTCGAACCTATTGTAAATACAGTTTTTTCGAATAGTTCAGTCCTCGGTCTACTTCCAGGAGAGAAGTGGTGTTCATGTTAGTTTAAGCTAAAGTTCGTCTTTTTACCAAATTTCCAGTAAATCGAGCAAGAAATAATAATTTTTTGAATAGGTCGGCCCTTGGTCCACTTCCCAGAGCGAAGAACAGTCTTCCTATTAATCTAAGCAAAAAGCCGCCTATGTACCGAATTTCAAGTAAGCCGGAAAATAAATACAGTTTTTTTCGAATAGGTCAGTTCTTGGTCCACTTCCCAGAGAGAAGAACAGTCTTCCTGTTAATCTAAACAAAATGCCACCTATGTACCGAATTTAAAGTAAGCCGGAAAATAAATACAGTTTTTCGAATTGTTCCGTCCTTGGTCCACTTCCAAGAGAAAAGAACAGTCCTTCTGTTAATCTAAACAAAATACCACTTATGGACAGAGCTTCAAGTAAGTCGAACCATAAATACAGTTTTTTCAAATAGATCCGTGCTTGGTCCACTTCCCGGATAGAAGAAAAGTTTTCCTATTAATCTAACCAAAAAGCCACCTATGTACCGAAGTTCATGTAAGCTGAGCTATAAATAAGAATTTTTCGAAAAGGTCAGTGCCTTGTCCCCTCTCCGGAGGAAAGTGTAGTCTTCATGCTAATCTAAATAAAAGTCCACCCATGTACCGAATTTCAAGTAAATCGAACAAGAAATAATAACTTTTCGAATAGGTCAGTCCGAGGTCCACTCCCAACAGCGAAGAACAGTCTTCCTATTAATTTAAGCCAAAGTCTACCTGTGTACCGAATTTCGAGTAATTCGAGCAAGAAAAAACATTTTTTCGAATATTTCAGACCTTAGTACCTTTGCCGGACAGAAGTGTAGTCTTCATGATAGTCTAGGCCAAAGTCTACCTAAGTACAAAATTTTAAGTAAATCGAACAAGAAATAATATTTTTTTCGAATAGGTCAGTCCTTGGTCCACTTCCCAGAGAGAAGAACCGTCTTCGTGTTAATCTAAACAAAATACCACATATGGACCGAGCTTCAAGTAAGTCGAATCATATATACAGTTTTTTCGAATAGTTCCGTCCTTGGTCCACTTCCCAGAGGAAAGAACAGTCTTCCTGTTAATCTAAAAAAATGCCACCTATGCACCGAAATTCAAGTAAGCCGGAAAATAAATACAATTTTTTCGAATAGGTCAGTCCTTGGTCCACTTCCCAGATAGAAGAACAGTCTTCCTGTTAATCTAAACAAAATTCCACCTATGTACCGAATTTCAAGTAAGCCGGAAAATATATACAGTTTTTTCGAATAGTTTCGTCCTTGGTCCAATTCCCAGAGAAAAGAACAGTCCTTATGTTAATCTAAACAAAATACCACATATGGACCGAGCTTCAAGTGAGTCGAACCATATATACAGTTTTTTTTTGAATAGATCCGTGCTGGGTCCACTTCCCGGATAGATGAAAAGTCTTCCTATTAATCTAAGCAAAAAGCCACCTATGTACCGAATTTCAAGTAAGCTGAGCTATAAATAAGAACTTTTCGAAAAGGTCAGAGCCTTTTCCCCTCTCCGGAAGAAAGTGTAGTCATCATGCTTATCTAAATAAAAGTCCACCCATGTACCGAATTTCAAGTAAATTGAGCAAGAAATAATATCTTTTCGAATAGGTCAGTCTTAGGTCCACTCCCCACAGTGAAAAACAGTCTTCCTATTAAATTAAGCAAAATGCCACCTATGTACCGAATCTTAAGTAAATCGAGCAATAAATACAAATTTTTCGAGTAGATCAGTCTCTGGCCCAATTCCTGGAGAGAAGTATAGTCTTCCTATTAATCTAAGTAAAAAGCTACCTTTGTACCAAATTTCAAGTAAAACGAGCTATAAATACAAATTTTCCGAATAGGCCAGCCCTTGTCCACTTTCCAGAGAGAGGTGTAGCTTTCATGTTAATTTAAGCCAAAGTCCACCTATGTACCTAGGTCCACTCCCAACAGCGAAGAACAGTTTTGCTATTAATTTAAGCCAAAGTCTACCTGTGTACCGAATTTCGATTAAATCGAGCAAGATATAACATTTTTTCGAATAGGTCAGACTAGTACATTTGCCGGAGAGAAATGTAGTCTTCATGTAAGTCGAAGCCAAAGTCTACCTAAGTACAAAATTTTAAGTAAATCGAGCAAGACATAATATTTTTTCGAATAGGTCATTCCTTGGTCCACTTCCCAGAGAGAAGAACAGTCTTCCTGTTAATCTTAATAAAATGCCACCTATGTACCGAATTTCAAGTAAGCCGGAAAATAAATACAGTTTTTTCAAATAGTTCCGTCCTTGGTCCACTTCCCAGAGAAAAGAACAGTCTTCCTGTTAATCTAAACAAAATGCCACGTGTATGTACCGAATTTCAAGTAAGCCGGAAAATAAATACAGCTTTTTCGAATAGTTCCGTCCTTGGTCCACTTCCAAGAGAAAAGAACAGTCCTTCTGTTAATCTAAACAAAATACCACTTATGGACCGAGCTTCAAGTAAGTCGAACCATAAATACAGTTTTTTCGAATAGATCCGTGCTTGGTCCACTTCCCGGATAGAAGAAAAGTTTTCCTATTAATCTAAGCAAAAAGCCACCTATGTACCGAAGTTCATGTAAGCTGAGCTATAAATAAGAATTTTTCGAAAAGGTCAGTGGCTTGTCCCCTCTCCGGAGGAAAGTGTAGTCCTCATGCTAATCTAAATAAAAGTCCACCCATGTACCGAATTTCAAGTAAATCGAACAAGAAATAATAACTTTTCGAATAGGTCAGTCCGAGGTCCACTCCCAACAGCGAAGAACAGTCTTCCTATTAATTTAAGCCAAAGTCTACCTGTGTACCGAATTTCGAGTAATTCGAGCAAGAAAAAACATTTTTTCGAATAGGTCAGACCTTAGGACATTTGCCGGACAGAAGTGTAGTCTTCATGATAGTCTAGGCCAAAGTCTACCTAAGTACAAAATTTTAAGTAAATCGAACAAGAAATAATATTTTTTTCGAATAGGTCAGTCCTTGGTCCACTTCCCAGAGAGAAGAACCGTCTTCGTGTTAATCTAAACAAAATTCCACCTATGTACCGAATTTCAAGTAAGCCGGAAAATATATACAGTTTTTTCGAATAGTTCCGTCCTTGGTCCACTTCCCAGAGGAAAGAACAGTCTTCCTGTTAATCTAAAAAATGCCACCTATGCACCGAAATTCAAGTAAGCCGGAAATTAAATACAATTTTATCGAATAGGTCAGTCCTTGGTCCACTTCCCAGAGAGAAGGACAGTCTTTCTGTTAATCTAAACAAAACTCCACCTATGTACCGATTTTCAAGTAAGCCCGAAAATATATACAGTTATTTCGAATTGTTCCGTCCTTGGTCCAATTCCCAGAGAAAAGAACAGTCCTTCTGTTAATCTAAACAAAATACCACATATGGACCGAGCTTCAAGTAAGTCGAACCATAAATACAGTTTATTTTGAAGAGATCCGTGCTGGGTCCACTTCTCGGATAGAAGAAAAGTCTTCCTTTTAATCTAAGCAAAAAGCCACCTATGTACCGAATTTCAAGTAAGCTGAGCTATAAATAAGAACTTTTCGAAAAGGTCAGAACCTTTTCCCCTCTCCGGAAGAAAGTGTAGTCTTCATGCTTATCTAAATAAAAGTCCACCCATGTACCGAATTTCAAGTAAATCGAGCAAGAAATAATATCTTTTCGAATAGGTCAGTCCTAGGTCCACTCCCCGCAGTGAAAACAGTCTTCCTATTAAATTAAGCAAAATGCCACCTATGTAACGAATCTTAAGTATATCGAGCAATAAATACAAATTTTTCGAATAGATCAGGCCTATTTCCTGGAGAGAAGTATAGTCTTCCTATTAATCGAAGTAAAAAGTTACCTTTGTACCGAATTTCAAGTAAAACTAGCTGTAAATACAAATTTTCCGAATAGGTCAGTCCTTGTCCACTTTCCGGAGAGAGGTGTAGTCTTCATGTTATTTTAAGCCAAAGTCCACCTATGTACCGAACTTTAAGTAAATCGAGCAAGATATAATATTTTTTCGAATAGGTCGAATATGCCCACTTCCCGGAGAGAAGAAGAGTCTTCTTGTTTATCTAAACAAAATGCCACTTATGGACCGAACTTCAACTAAGTCGAACCATAAATACAGCTTTTTCGAATAGTTCCTGTTATTCTCAGCAAAAAGTCATCTATGAAGCGAATTTAAAGTTAATCGAAAGATAAATACAGTTTTTTTTCCCGCAGAGAAGTGGTCTTCCTTTTATTCTAAGCAAAAAGCCACCTATGTACTGTGAAGACCCCAAGTCTAAGGCCTTGAAGCCTGTACAACAACAACACTAACACCACCAACAACAACAACAACAACAAGAGATGTCACATACACATATATATAATAATACATACATACACACATACATTGAAGTACACATGCTTATAATTAATTTAATATATATAGATATACGATACATATGACGTGAAGTGCTCGTGTTGTCCTTTACTTTCCTCTTTTGGAATCAACATTATAGGAGAGACCCATAATCCGGCTGAGTGATAGCCCAGCTATAGACCGGAGAACCGGGTTCGTTACAACTGGCGCCCAACGTGGGGCCCTTATAAATTGAGGAAAATAAGGGCCAAGTATTAAGGACCAAAAGTGCAGTGTAGTGAAGTGAAGTAGGAAACACGAGTGCACACGAGTACAAGTGACAGTGACACAAAATATATATAAAAGTGATAGAGACACAAGTGCGAGGCACAATAACATTGAAAAAGAGATAACGTAGAAAAAAAATATACAGATATAATGGTAAAAGTAAATTGGGTTTATTACCTCAACAAGGAGGAACTCGTACAATACGCGACCGAGTTCGGCTTGTCGACGAATTAAGAAAACGCCTTGCTACATTCCTACAGGAGGAGGGTGAAAACGAGAGTCTGCGTGATCGGGTCACAGACTTATCATTAAGGCACGCGATAGTGTTAGTATCCGCAAACACACCGACACCGAAGCAGAAAGAATCGCTGCAGTTGCCGCAGGTACAGCAACTAAGTAACGACAACGGTACGGGAATGCACATCGCATGATAGAGGCGTAAACCCACGTCTACCCACAGTTGTCCAACCCATCAGTGATGGATCGTGTACGTAAGTGGGGTGTGAGATACGACGGTGGCAAGGACCCACTGGGTTTCAT
Source organism: Ceratitis rosa (assembly GCA_037013455.1). Lineage (NCBI taxonomy): Eukaryota > Metazoa > Arthropoda > Insecta > Diptera > Tephritidae > Ceratitis > Ceratitis rosa. Next base: position 33,388 of record JAWMAG010000022.1, on the reverse strand, counting down.
CGAACGCGTCGAGGAACTAGCACACGGCTACGAAGTCGAATTAAACGCACTCCCGAGAGCTTTACCGGAGCTGCTCAAGGATAGAGCCTTAGTATGGCTTCGAAATAATCACGGGCAATGGCAAGACTGGGAAACCTTCAAACGGGATTTCCTAAAGTTTTTCCTGAATTCTCGTTATTTTGAACGGCTGGATGACGAAATCAGGCAACGTGTGCAACGTCCAAAAGAAGAATTTAAAGATTATGTACTCGCTCTCCAAGGGCTAATGAGACATTCGGAGCACACACCTACACAAAAGCTCAGACGGATATACCGGAATTGCAGAAGCGAATACCAGCTGTATATAAAAGAGAGTGAGTTCCGTACCCTAACCGAGCTAGTAAGTCTGGTCGAGGACTACGAAAACATCATGCGAGAAAGAGAGCCATCGAGAGCTGCGGTTAGAACAATGCCACCCAGGAGAAACGAAGAGCGTAACTATACGATTAGAGAAGAACAGCGTCGAGAAAGTTACACGCTACCAGTCCGAAATTTCGAGGAGCGACAGTATGCACCCACAAGAGAGGCGCCGACGCCACGACCGCACCAGATGAACCAGCAGCGTAGAAGCGAGGAACCTAGCCGAATAAACCCACGAACGGCGTGTAGACGATGTGGCGAGAATGGGCACTTCGCCTATGAGTGCCAGAACGCCATTCAACAGTTCTGCTGGACATGCGGGCGGAGAAACGTCCGAACGCAAGAATGCTGCCGCGCGGGCCCGGGAAACGGCCAGCGGCCCCATCCACTGCGGGGGAAGGGTCACCAGCATCACAACCGAAACATGCTTGAAGCAAACCGGAGAGCGCATAGTCGCCACAGCAGCCGTAGGTAGAAAATCCGTGCTAGCGACAATCGATACTGGAGCAACTCGAAGCTTCATCAGCAAGAAGGTGGCAGAATCGTTAAAAGTGGGACCGACAAGAAGAGTGTTCAAGAAGGTGGTGATGGGAGATGGTAGACCGAGAGCGGTCATCGAAGCAGTGGAATCAGTAATACAAATAGGCGGCGAAGAACACACGAACGAGCTACTTGTCCTGCCAGGTCTAATCGACGACGTCGTCCTTGGGACATACTACCTGGCAAAAGCCAATACAACCATTAGTTGCGGAGAGCAGACAATGAGGTTAAAGGCAGAGGGTGAGACTCGAAAGAAAATCGCATGCACGTCAATGAACATGTACGAGGTAAAACAACTCGAGAAGGCGAAGATAGTACCCGAACCCCACATAAGCACCACGAACACGAAAGAGGCCGATGCATTCCTTAAGAAGGAATTACTAGCATTCGAAAAAAGTACCGGTACGACAAATATGTCGTCACACAAGATCATCATGAAAGACGACCGACCCATAAAGCATCGATACTTTCCGAAAAACCCGAAAATGCAAGAGATAATAAACAAAGAGATAGACGAACTCATTGAAAAGGGGTGTATAGAGCCGTCCCGTAGTCCACACAGTGCACCAATCGTACTAGTGAAGAAGAAGAACGGGAAATGGAGACTATGCGTTGACTACCGCCAGCTTAACGCGCGTTCAGTACCAGACGCCGAGACTTTGCGTCGCATCACCACTACGTCAGAGAGTCCTGAAAGAAGTTCACGATAGCCCCAGCGCCGGCCACATGGGCGTTAGGAAAACTATCGCGAAAGCAACAGCACGGTATTACTGGCCGGGGATGTTCAGGGACATCAAGAGGTATGTCCAACAGTGCCCTACGTGCCAAATATATAAACCAAGCCAACAACAAGCCGCGGGTAAGATGTTAACCCAAATTGCCGAGGAACCCTGGGCAACATGCGCAGATTTTGTAGGCCCACTCCCACGGTCAAAACATGGAAATACGACGATACTGGTGTTCGTCGATAAATTTTCGAAGTGGGTAGAGATCGTACCGTTGAGGAAAGCGACAGCCGATTCGGGGTCCTGAAAAGTGAAAAGTTTATTGATTTATACTCAACAACCACTAATTGTTTATCAGTGCTCGAAACTCTCGGCACCCCCAATGAAACCTGGGACCCAATTCTGGTGAATGTATGCACATCCACTTTGCCATAAAGTTCTCTAATGTTATGGGAACAATCTCTCGTATCCCGAAAGCAGTGCCCAACATGGCAACAAATGAAAAAAATCGTATACAGGCAGTTCGAAATAAAAGAATGTGTTGCACACAAGCTCGCGAAATCCTCTACTTCGCATAACATAACTAAATCTATTCTTTCTCCACAGAATAGCCATTAATCGTGCAAATTGTGCAAAAAGAATCATACGTTAGAGCATTTCAAGAAATTGTCGATACCCCAACGGTATAAATTTATAAAAATTAACAACATTTGTACCAATTGTCTTGCGTTGCACCATATCCTTAAATCAGGGGTGGGCAAATACTTTAAAGAGCGGGCCAAAATGAAATTTTCAAAATGTCTCCCGGGCCGGAGGACTATACCGCGTATGCTTTGCACAAGCGGATGTTTTGGATGGAGTTTTTTCCCTGCCCAATTTTTTTTTTTTTTTGACAAAAACACTAAGTATCATTTCAATTTGAATAAAATATGTCACGTAATTTTTAAAGAAATATTATTATAAATAAATGGCTATTAGATAAACCACTCAATGAAAGATTTTATTTTGTTACTTATTTATGTCTTAACGACATAAATTATTTTATATTGACACATAGTTATTACAATTTAACAATTATATTGCATTTCGTAAATATAATAGCAAATAGAATTCAAAAAAGAAAAGAAAAACATCAAACGTTAAAATAAATATTTAAAGTTAATGCGAAACGTGAAATCTCGAATGTTCATCCGACATTATTTCTTCAAAATTGGGTTCCAAATCACTTGTAGCAGTCCTTAATACCGAGTGTAGATTTTCGTCAGTAATTTGTGATCGATATTTATTTTTCGTGGAAACCATTAAAGAAAAAGTTCTTTCACAAATATATGTCGAACCAAATAAAACAAGGTATTTTTGAACATAGTTCAAAAAATGTTTGAAATGTTCGTTATTCAAAGCGCCATAGAAAGCACTCAATTCGTTTGAGTGAAAATTTTCTTTTAGTAAATTATTTGATTGTAAGTCAATTAGTTCTAGTTGAATTTCAACAGGAGCTTCTTGCACATCGAAATTGAAAGGTTGGCTAATTAATGATAAAGGTTTTTCAATAGCTTTGAAATCTTGAAATCTTCTTTGGAAATCAGAACGCAGGTCTTGTGTTATTGCACTATATTTAAAAAAATCTGTATTTTTCAATGATTCTCGCCGTGCTTGCAATGAGGGGAAATGATTTAATAATTTATTATTAAAGTTTTCAGCAAATAAATTGAGTTTTGTCATAAATGCTTTGACGTTTGAGTGCATATTGAAAGCGAATTGGTTTTTCCCTTGTAGATTCATATTTAGTTCATTCAAATATTTTACGATATCTACTGAAAACGAGAAATCGTTTAGCCAAGCCTTATTTTGCAATTCAGGAAATCATGTAGTTTTTCTTTTATCGACAAGAAGGATACTATTTCATCAAGCAAATATTGAAATCTGTCCAAAACTTTACCAATGCTAAGCCATCTCACTTCAGTGTAATAAGGAATTTCGTAGAAGTCACTTTCAATTTCTTTCAAAAATACAACAAACTGTCGATGATTTACGGCACGTCCTCGGATAAAATTCACAACTTTGGTCACAACAGTAACGACGTGATTCAATTTCAAAACTTTTCTGCATAGCACTTCTTGATGAATAATGCAGTGCAAAAATAATATATAGTGTTCTGGTTGTAACTCTTACTTTGTCGCGAATTCGTTTAAGTAAGCCTACATTTTTCGCTGTTAAACTAGGACAACCATCCGTAGTGACGCTTACTATTTTATTCCAAGTTAAACTTACTTTAACTAAACACTCTTCAACAGCGAGAAAGAAGTCTTCACCAGTAGTTGTATTTTTCATTGGATGCACACTAAGAAGTTCCTCGCTAATTTCACATTTCTTGTTAATGCCGCGAATAAATATTAATAATTGACTTGTATCAGTAATATCGCAGGACTCATCTAAAGCCAGAGAACAATAGGTAAAATCAGCAATTTTTGTTCTTAGCTGGTCAAGTAAGTTTCCTGAAATATTTTCAATCCGTCGTACTATTGTTCTTCTCGAAAGGCTTACATTTTCAAAAATATGTTTCTTTTCAGGACAACATATCTCCGACACTTGTACTATGCATTGTTTAACAAATTCTGCTTCAGAAAACGGCTTACAGAACTTAGAAATTTGGTGTGCGACAACATAACTTGCTTTTGTGGTAGACTTCTCTATATTACTTTGTTTGGTAAAAATATTTTGTTGCTGATTCAAGTTTTTTGCTAAGTTTTCTGCTACAGTTTGAAGTTCTTTTAAAGAAAGTGATGCATATTTTGGATGTTTTGTTGTAAAGTGCCTGCTTAAATTGTATTCTTTGAAAACAGCAATTGTTTCCTGACAAACTAAACAAATTGCTTTCTTATTAATGTTTGTAAAAAGATATTTTACCGTCCAAGCTTCATTGAAGTTTCTGCATTCCAAATTAACTTTTCTTTTTTTAGATTGACTCATTTTACAAAGGTCTACAAATAAATAGTTTAATTAATACAATAAAATAATACCAATGTTTTAAAATTTTACTTACAAAAAGTCCACTTTTTCAATTTTATATTTGCAAACTAATATTAGACTCGAACAAAAAAAGAGTATGCGATCAGTGCTAAATTAGAATTAACAATACGCGTGGTGCGACCTGTCGTCCCTCGAACAGTGAGAGGACTGAGAGCAGTGCAGCATATGCCGTCCACACATGCATTTTGAATCTAGCGCGATCTCCTTTGTGTTCGACGAAAAAACCGCCCTGAGAGCGATCGTCGCGAGCGACCCGCATCGTCCACACTAGTGTCAAAGATGACTTGATACGAAACTCTTTATTTCGTGAGAGCGCTCAAAAATGCTCATTTTTATAACATTTCTGAACAGTGCCACTGTGATAGAAAAATGACTTCTTTGGATTTTTAGGTATAATTTGGGTATCTTATTACAAACAACAACGTCTTTAAATACAATTTCACTAAAATATTTCATTGAGAAACAGTCAAACATTTTATAAAGTTTTAAGAATAAAATTACAACAATTTCTTTAATATTTACTGCTGAAGCAAATTTCTTTTGAAACAAAAACAATGGATTTTTTTGTTGACATAGTGGTACTGGTGCATTTTGTTGAATGTTCCCCGATCTGACACTGCTGCCAACATTAGAATGTGAGATGGGGGAACGCTCAGAGTTGTATTTTGAGTGTTTTTGATTGAGTTTCGTATCTAGTCATCTTTGCTAGTGTAGTCAGCCGACCGCCCATTTCAAAGATGACTAGATACGAAACTCTTTATCTCGTGAGAGCGCTCAAAAATGCTAATTTTTTATAACATTTCTGAACAGTGCCACTGTGATAGAAAAATGACTTCTTTGGATTTTTAGGTATAATTTGGGTATTTTATTACAAACAACAACGTCTTTAAATACAATTTCACTAAAATATTTCATTGAGAAACAGTCAAACATTTTATTAAGTTTTAAGAATAAAATTACAACAATTTCTTTAATATTTACTGCTGAAACAAATTTCTTTTGAAACAAAAACAATGGATTTTTTTATTGACATAGTGATACTGGTGCATTTTGTTGAATGTTCCCCGATCTGACACTGCTGCCAACATTAGAATGTGAGTTGGGGGAACGCTCTCAGCTGTATTTTGAGTGTTTTTGATTGAGTTTCGTATCTAGTCATCTTTGCCCATTTTATTACGCCTATTATATATTTTGTCGCGTACTGGCCGCAACAAAAACTTCTTTTGTGTTTGTTTGTTCATTTCCTTTGTTTTGCCTAATATTCCTTCCACTCCAAACGTTGGCAGTGGCATCTGTCGGCAAATAATTGCATAATTCAAAGCCATGAATTGTTGGCACGGTTGTACTCGGTGTGTGCCTACCCAGTGGTATAAGTCTCCAAAAGGAGATGTTCATCAAAACGGTTCCTCCACTAACAAATATTAGGGAAACGGAATGCTTTGCGCGGGTATTCCGTAAAAAGGGGTGTCGGCTTTCTTTTTATATGGCGAGGGGAAAATTATCCCAGTGTACTTGGTGTGCCATGGTGGCGTGCGCTATATATCTCTGTCCCTTTCTGTAATGGGGGCGGCGCCAAATGATTGGGCACCAATACACACTCGCCTGAGAATTCTGACGGCCGACGCGTAGCTTGCGGCCTGGCTCGTAAGTGCGTGCCGGATCAGATTCTAGCAATCTTTAAAAGCGCCAACATCTTTTTTTGCGCAGACGAGCGTATTTGTGATTTTGAGAAAAAAATATAAAAAAAAGTAAAATAGTGCAACAGGCGTGTTTTTTTTGAGTCGAGCCAAGAGGGGCAGAGAAGGCAGTTGAAGCCCAAAAGATTTATACACGCGAGTTGGATAGTGGCGGAGCTGGAGGTTGGCGGCATCGTCCGGAGGAGCACCGAAGTTGGGTACTCACACCCGACCGAGAAACCGATAAGTATCATTTTGTTGATTTACTGTTTTCGTACGTTTTTTTTGTCGTGCCGACAGTGTCGTTCCTTCGTCTTTCCCACACCCATCCTTTTAGCATCCCGCACCCAGAGCCCAGTCATACAGGCGGGTTAAAGTTACCCCCGGCAGCACGGGAGTAGTGCGAGTGGGTTCGTAACCAGTTTGGTTGGACCACACCTCGGGTGCACCCCAAAAATATATTTTATTTATTCTGTCTTATATCGCTGCTTAATTGTTGTCGTGCATTCGTTTGTCCAAGTCAGCGTTGATCATTTCACTTGGTTTGTTTTTGCTCATAGTTTTGTTATTGTACGTAGATAGCGACCCACGCCGTCTTCACTAAGCTGGCCGGTCGCTTTGTTAGTTTTGTCATCTCCTTTTTGTGCGGTAGTTTGTTTTGTTGACGGGTGTGGTTGTTGGTAGGCGCTTGACCAACAGCTACTGTAGGTATACATATGTATGTACGTATGTACATACGCACATACATATTGTAAATATAAAAAGTGGAGGTGACAAATTGGCGCCCAACGTGGGGCTCGATATTTAAAGATAAAAATATTTTGCAGAAGAGGTTGTGTTTAGGAAAACTGTTTCGAGTGGCGTTTTGTGCTGTCGATTTTTGTTCTCAATAATTATTAAGAATTTTCTATTTTTCTTTAGTATTATTAGTAGGGCACTACAGGAAGGAATAAAGGAGAGATTGGGGGTCGAACCCAGGCCCATCGGCAGATTGAATAGAATATATTTAGTACAAAGGAATTTGGTGAGTTCGTTCCGTTTTGTAAATTTGCAATTTTTGTGTGTGCGTTGCGGTAAATTGTATTGGAGTATTATCTAGGTGTAGAAAATTGTTGGTCAAGTGTGCTGAGACTGGTCCGAAAGTGACCAGTAGTGGTCGTTGCAAATTAGGTTGTGTTTTTTTTTTTTTTTGTTAATTAAGGATTTCTGTGGTTTTTTTTTGTGTTTTTGATTTAAAAACTTTTTTTTTGTTTTTAATAATAAAAAAAAAGAAATTGTTTTCATAATTATTGTGTTGTCAACGTAGACAATATATTTGTTTTTTTTATTTTATTAATTTTTTTGTTTTTTGTGGTTAGGCTCTTTTGTTGTTTTCGTGTTAGGGTCTTTTGTTGAGCCAGTATAGGGCAACCCGAAAAATATTAGGATAATAGCTTTTTTTTAAATTTTGATTTTTATTAAGTTATTATTATTTTTTTTTCTTTTCCTTCAAATAAATATTTTTCTTTTTTGGTTTTTTCTTGTTTTTTTTCCTTTTGAGTTAACGTTTTTTAAAAATGGAGATTAATCGTTTAGCGCAGGATGAGCTCGCGTACGAGATGGAGGCACGCGGCCTTCCAGTCGGTACGGTCGAAGCCATGCGTAAGTCGCTTAGGGCATCGCGATTAATCGAGCGAAGAGGGTCGGTAAACCTCTTTCAGGACTACCCCTTCAGTTTCGACGAGGATAAGACGGCGGTCGAGTCGAAACTGGAGGAGGTAGAAAATTTAATTTTATCGGTTTCGGGTGGAGGCAAGCCATCGCATGGAGCGAAAGCGATGGCAAAGATCGAATGGTGCCTCTCGCGAATCGGACGGGCGCGACCGGGAAGCGACGGCGAGATGACTCAGCAGATGGAGCTGAAGGGCAAGTTGTTGCTCCATCTCGCCGAATTACAAGAGGTAGTCGGCAGCGAGGAAGCCGAAGGAAAGGAAACCGGTTCGGTAGAGCGCTCGGGTGCCACTCGTGCGGACCCGATAGCACCCCCGCCCGTGGAGGTACGTCGCGTGGTTGAAGAGACAGTCGAGTCTCAGAAACCAGTAAACTTGTCGAAGTGGGACGTCCACTTCGACGGCGAAAAAGCGGGTATGTCGCTTTTCGCATTCTTGGAACGGGTTGAGGAGTTGAGCGAGGCACGCGGCGTGACCCAAGCTCAACTTTTCAAAGGCGCGGTAGATTTGTTTGCGGGAAAAGCTCTTTTGTGGTTTAGGTCGGTTAGGAAGACTTTAGGTAGCTGGGAGGAGCTAGTAAGAGAGTTAAAGTTGGAGTTTTTGCACCCCAACTACGACGATCTCTTACTAGACGAGATTAGGCGAAGGACTCAGGGAGCGAATGAGTCCATCGGTGTTTATGTTGCGGCTATGAAGGTCATGTTTGGTAGACTTCAGGAGCCTTTATCGGAAAAGAGGAGGTTAGGATTGATTAGGTCGAATCTCCTACCATTCTACCAGACCCAGCTGGGACTGGTGACAATAGGGTCGGTTTCCGAACTAGTTGCTTTGGGTAGGCAACTAGAGGCGGTCAGGTCATCGGTGGATGCGTTTGTCCCTCCTCCGAGTCATAAGGCCAAGGGGTTGTTGGAACCTGACCTGGTTTATGTCTCGGCTGGTGTAGAGGTCGCGGCGGTAGCGCAGCCGGACCATTCAGATAGCTTTAGGCCGGGGTCAAATACCCGATGCTTTAATTGTAGGCGGTTCGGCCACATTTCAGCAGATTGTAAGAAGGGGATAAAGTGCTTCGGGTGCGGTAGACTTGGAGTCATGAAGCGGGTCTGCCCGGCGTGTGCAGCGAAGCCGAGTGGCTCCCCGCGTACCCATCGAAGTCCAACTTCCGGTGGTGGGCGAAACCACAACCCCTTCAGGTCGGACAACAGATCGGGAAACGGGAGATAGACCCCTGGGACAGCAGGACAGGCGGTCTAGTAGGGCGAGTTAGTGAACCTGCTAACTCCCAGCTGGCAAATGTAGGTGTCGAGATTGAAGAGGTTAGGTTGGCGTTTTCGTTGGTGACGGACGGTCACGACGAACGCCCGTATTTGGATATTAGGGTCCATGGTTTTACTTTTAGGGCTTTGTTGGATTCTGGTGCGACCAGAACAGTAATAGGTCGGCTAGGTTGGCAGAAATTGAGTTCGTTTGGTATTAGGGTGAGTTCAGTTTCGAATTTTTTGAGAGTGACTCTCGCGGATGGAGGTCATATATCGGTGTTAGGTTCGGTTTTGTTGCCAATCGAGGTGGAGGGCAAGTCGGTTCTCCTGGAATGCCTCGTGGTTCCAGAGTTACCTCAGGGCGTAATCCTTGGCATCGATTTTTGGGCCAAGGCGGGTATTATCCCGGATATATCAAGAATGAGGTGGTCGTTTTCTCGGCCGGAACCAGAACCGTTGGTGGCAATAGTGGACCACTCCGAGTTAGGTGATAGGGAATGTAGGGCATTAGGTCAACTAATAACTGGGGCGTTCCAGGCTATGCCGGAAGGGCTAGGCCGGACCCATTTGGTCGAGCATAAGATCAGGGTAAAAGCTGGAGTTGAACCTGTGAAACAGCGTTATTACCCTGTGTCTCCCGTCATACAGTCGCGTATGGACGAGGAGATTAGGGATATGCTTGACAAAGGGGTGATAGAGAAATCACATAGTCCTTGGGCGTCTCCAGTTGTAATGATTAGGAAGAAAGACGGTACATATAGGTTTTGTGTTGATTATAGGGTTTTGAATAAATGTACCGAGAAGGATAGTTATCCGCTTCCATACGTGTCGGCGACCTTAGACAAGCTAAGGGATGCCAAGTTTCTGTCCAGTCTGGACATTAAGTCTGCTTATTGGTAAATTCCGGTGGAAGAGCAGTCGAGGCCCTTCACCGCATTCACGGTACCAGGTAGAGGACTATTTCAGTTTAAGAGGATGCCATACGGTTTGCATAATGCACCGGCAACTTGGCAGAGATTTATAGATTCGGTCATAGGACCAGAGTTAGAACCTCATGTTTTTGTGTATTTGGACGATATTATTATCGTTACAAATAATTTTGAGAAGCATTTAGAGATTTTGAAGATTGTCTTAGATAGATTAGCTAATGCAGGGCTCAGATTAAATAGGGATAAATGTAATTTTTGTAGGTCTGAATTAAAATATTTGGGCTACGTGGTGGACAAGAACGGTCTACACGTAGACCCCGAGAAGGTAGAGGCGATGCTTCGGATTGAGGTACCGAAGAACGTAAAGCAAGTGAGGTCATTTATAGGAACAGTGTCCTGGTACCGCAGATTTATCAAAGATTTTGCAGAGTTAGTTAGGCCTCTCACCGATTTAACGAAGAAGAATCGAAAGTTCAATTGGACTGAAGATTGTGAAAGGAGTTTTAGAGAAGCGAAGGAACGCTTGGTGACAGCTCCGGTTTTGAGTTGCCCGGATTTTGATAGACCTTTCACAATCCAGACAGACGCGTCTGATTTCGGTATAGGTGCGGTGTTAACGCAAATGTTTGATGACGGTGAGAGGGTGATAGCTTATTTGAGTAGGTCCTTGAACAAAGGAGAGCGAAATTACTCGACGACCGAAAAGGAGTGTCTAGCGGTTCTGTGGGCGGTTGAGAAACTGCGACCATATGTTGAGGGCGCTAAGTTTACGGTCGTCACAGATCATTATTCACTTATTTGGTTGAATAAGTTGAAGGATCCGTGTGGTAGGTTAGCTAGGTGGGCTTTGAAACTCCAGCAGTACGATTTTGACATAGTGCATCGGAAAGGCAAGGAACATGTGGTTCCAGATATGCTATCCCGAAGTGTGCCAGTTATTGCTGAGGTGACTACTGCCGATCCTTGGTTGGTGAGGATGATTCGGTTAGTAGAGAAGAAGCCTTTGTCGTATCCAGCGTGGAGAGTTGAAGATGGCAACCTCTACAAGTTTGTTAGGTCGAGATTTCCTTCTGTTTACGGTGATTCACCAGAGTGGAAAAAAGTAATAGGGCGTGATGGTAGAGGTGAGATTTTAAAACAATGTCACGACAATCCGTTAGCAGGCCATATGGGTGTGAAAAAGACTTTTGCGCGTATTTCACAAAAGTTCTACTGGCCAAGGATGAAGTCGGACATTGCGAAATATGTTAGGGCGTGTAAAATTTGTCAGCAGGTGAAACCTGAGAATTCACAGCCAGCTGGGGGTATGATAGAGAGGACCAAGGCAGTCGGGCCTTGGGAAATGATGTGTGTAGATCTGGTAGGGCCTTTAGTGAAGTCGTCACAAGGCTACCAGTATATTTTAACAGTAGTGGACTATTTTTCCAAATTTCCCCTCCTATTCCCTTTGCGTACTGCCACGGCAAAAAGCGTATGCAAACAATTGGAGGACAATGTATTTCTTTTGTTTGGAGTTCCTCGGTCGGTTGTGTGTGACAATGGACCCCAATTTAGGAGTCGAGAGCTTCGGGGCCTCTGCGGTGACTATGGCGTCCAACTCCGGTACACCGCACACTATCACCCACAGGCTAATCCGGCCGAGAGGATAAACCAGATTATTAAAACGACACTTAGGGCTTATATATCAGAGAACCAGAGGACATGGGACCAACAGTTAGCGAAGGTAGCATGCTGTATTAGGACAGCGCAACACGAAGTGTTAGGAGCTACGCCATATTTTGTGAATTTCGGTAGGGAAATGGCGGTAGAAGGCAGTAGGGACTTCATAGACAGTTTAGGAGATCAGGAGAAATTAAATTGTCAGGGGCGAGCAAAGAGGCTCGAAGAGATTAGGACCAACATTAGAACTAGGTTAGAGCAGGCGAGTGAGAAGCTTGCGAGGCAGTACAATCTCAGGCGTCGAGATGTACAGTATATGCCTGGAGAGTTAGTGTGGAGGAAGAATTTTATGCTGTCGGATGCAGCGAATTTTTATGCAGCGAAGTTAGCGCCAAAGTATGTAGGGCCGTTTATTGTTAGGAAGAGAGTGTCACCGTGGACATACACACTGACAGATGACTTAGGCAAAGACAAAGGGACTTGGAACGTTAAAGAGTTGAGGCCATATAGGGATTAATAGGATACTGTAGGAGATTTCCGTTCCCTGACCAAAAGGAAGAGTCCTTCCTTTTCGTTGAGGAAGGGGTGGAGTTGTCGCGTACTGGCCGCAACAAAAACTTCTTTTGTGTTTGTTTGTTCATTTCCTTTGTTTTGCCTAATATTCCTTCCACTCCAAACGTTGGCAGTGGCATCTGTCGGCAAATAATTGCATAATTCAAAGCCATGAATTGTTGGCACGGTTGTACTCGGTGTGTGCCTACCCAGTGGTATAAGTCTCCAAAAGGAGATGTTCATCAAAACGGTTCCTCCACTAACAAATATTAGGGAAACGGAATGCTTTGCGCGGGTATTCCGTAAAAAGGGGTGTCGGCTTTCTTTTTATATGGCGAGGGGAAAATTATCCCAGTGTACTTGGTGTGCCATGGTGGCGTGCGCTATATATCTCTGTCCCTTTGGGTAATGGGGGCGGCGCCTGAGAATTCTGACGGCCGACTCGTAGCTTGCGGCCTGGCTCGTAAGTGCGTGCCGGATCAGATTCTAGCAATCTTTAAAAGCGCCAACATCTTTTTTTGCGCAGACGAGCGTATTTGTGATTTTGAGAAAAAAATATAAAAAAAAGTAAAATAGTGCAACAGGCGTGTTTTTTTTGAGTCGAGCCAAGAGGGGCAGAGAAGGCAGTTGAAGCCCAAAAGATTTATACACGCGAGTTGGATAGTGGCGGAGCTGGAGGTTGGCGGCATCGTCCGGAGGAGCACCGAAGTTGGGTACTCACACCCGACCGAGAAACCGATAAGTATCATTTTGTTGATTTACTGTTTTCGTACGTTTTTTTTGTCGTGCCGACAGTGTCGTTCCTTCGTCTTTCCCACACCCATCCTTTTCGCATCCCGCACCCAGAGCCCAGTCATACAGGCGGGCTAAAGTTACCCCCGGCAGCACGGGAGTAGTGCGAGTGGGTTCGTAACCAGTTTGGTTGGACCAACTCGGGTGCACCCCAAAAATATATTTTATTTATTCTGTCTTATATCGCTGCTTAATTGTTGTCGTGCATTCGTTTGTCCAAGTCAGCGTTGATCATTTCACTTGGTTTGTGTTTGCTCATAGTTTTGTTATTGTACGTAGATAGCGACCCACGCCGTCTTCACTAAGCTGGCCGGTCGCTTTGTTAGTTTTGTCATCTCCTTTTTGTGCGGTAGTTTGTTTTGTTGACGGGTGTGGTTGTTGGTAGGCGCTTGACCAACAGCTACTGTAGGTATACATATGTATGTACGTATGTACATACGCACATACATATTGTAAATATAAAAAGTGGAGGTGACAATTTATACAGTACGCACACTAATAATGTTGATGTCAACAAAATCTCTTAAAAGAGTTTAAAAAAATTTGCGTGCGGAATTTTTCAACGGGCCGGATAAAATTAGCAAAAGGGCCGGATCCGGCCCGCGGGCCGGCTTTTGCCCACCCCTGCCTTAAATGGTGTACATCGCAACACGCATGCTTGCCTTGCCAAAAAAGGCATAATATTCTTTTGCACATAAATCCAACTCATGGGTATGACCGAATCACTATAAGAAAGGCGGCCTTGACCTTCTCGAGTCAAAATATACAAACGAACATAACTTTGATCTCCCAGTGTCAAAAAATGCAAAAAACAGTGAAGATCACCCCAGATCATAATCCACATTCGATCAGAAGAAGAAATATGCAATCGTTCTTCTCAAATCATTAGAAGGTTTACTCATTGCATAATCTGATTACCCCAAAATCAGATTTTTCTCAAAGACGCCACTTAAATATGCTCTACAAACCCCGTAGAACAGGCTCACTTCGACAGCATGATATTCAGTCATGCCTGTATAACATTAATAATAATACCTATGATTCTCAGTCATGCCTATATAACATTAATAATTATAAGTCTAAAACTAAAAGAAGGCACTTTTCACTGCAGAAAACTTCCAATTTTCTCCTTGCAGGAAAAGGACAGCGATCAAACGGTTGTCTTACACGGAGAACCCAACTCCTTAGTGGAAAAGATCACAATAGCATCGAGTATCTGCAACATAGGTGCAGCGTGAGCACTCCAAAGTATCCACGAAATCTTTCATCAACGCAACCGGATCCCGACAAAGGACATCGAAATAGTTGCACAAATATTCCTGCGTCTCAAATTCAAAAACCCGTCAGCTGAGCAAAAGCATCGACTTACTCAAATGTCGCCACATACGGATATTGGCGGCTGAAAACCCATACAAACTCAATACTGCACATTCGTGCAGGAGCCCCAGGATGCCTAAGCGTGTGCTTAAAACAATAACACCACCTCCTTTGTGCGCGCCCTAATATACCTGCTGCAGTAAATATTATAAACCATAAGCCGTGCTTGCCAAGCGAAATACGAAATTTCTAACAAACGAATCGGCAAGCGCGCACGAGCCGACAAATTTAAAATTAAATAAAATAAAATATATACATATGTAGCATATTAACGTAAAAAAATATTTATACCAAGCCAAACCAATTAAACTTAAATTTAATTAATTTTGTTCTATTGTAATCTGCTAATTTACAAAATAAAATTTCTTATATTTTGCAAATAAATAAACTAAACCTTTGTACACTTTAAATCGAATACGCGAGTGGTTTTATTTCGGACAAGCTCGAAGAAGCTACCTCGCGTAAATACTTCCTGTTAATCTCAGCAAAACGCCACCTATGTACCGAATTTCGAGAAAGCCGAACCATAAATAAGATTTTTTGAATAAATCAATTCTCCTGGTAATCTAACAAAAAGCCACCTATGTACCAAATTTCAACTAATTTCGAATAGGTCGGTCCCCGGTCAACTTTCCGGAGAGAAGAGTAGATTTTCTGCTCATCAGAGCAAAAAGAAACCTATTCACCGAATCTCAAGTAAGCCGAATTAAGATTTTTCTGAATAGGTCAGTCCTTGGTCAATTAACTCGATCCATAAATAAGTTTTTTTTGAATAGGTCAGTCAAGGGTACACTGTCTAGGGAGAAGTGTAGTCTGTTAATCTCAGCAAAAAGCGGCCTACACGTATGTACCGAACTTCAAGTAAGTGAAACCATAAATAAGAATTTTTCGAATGGGTCAGTACCAGTAGCCTTCCTGTCAAGCAAAACGGAACATATGTACCGAATTTCAAGTAAATCGAACTATAAATAAGCACTTTCCGAATTGGTCAGTCCCTGTACTCTTCCTATTATTCTAAGCAGAACGGAACATATATACCGAATTTCAAGTAAATCGAACCATAAATACATTTTTTTGAATAGGTCAGTGCCAGGTCGACTTTCCGAAGAAAAGTGTAGTCTTCCTGTTTAAGCGTGTGCTTAAAACTATAACGCCACCTCCTTTGTGCGCTTCCTAATGTACCTGTTGCAGCAAATATTATATAAGTCGTGCTTGCCAAGCGAAATACGAGATTTCTAACAAACGAATCGACATGCGCGCGGAGCGATAAATTTAAAATTAAATAAAATAAAATATAACATATTAACGTAAAGAAACATTTATACCAAACCAAACCATCTAAACTTAAATTAAATTAATTTTGTTTTTTTGTAATCTGCTAATTTACAAAATAAAATCTCCTATATTTTGTAAATAAATAAACTAAACCTTTGTACACTTTAAAACGAATACGCGAGTGGTTTTATTTCGGACAAGCTCGAAGAAGGTACCTCGCGTAAACATGGTCCTTCGAGCCACCCTTGAAGTGGCACCTTAATTCGACAGTACATTTAAATACGTGTAGAAGTGAAAAAAGTTAAAAAGCGAAGTGTTTTCACATGTAAACGGAACAAAAAAAAAAAAAAACTGAATACACACTAGATTTTAAATGCAGCAAGTGCAACAGGGATATACGTTGGAAAATAAATACAGAACAAAAAAAAATTAACATAAACAAGCAGTGACGGTGACAACTGAAAAAATACACATACATACAATTGTATAAAGTACTGGAAGAAAGTTCTTTGAAAAAAAAAAACCATACAACACAGCAAAACATCAGCCACCACAACAACAACAGTAGCAAAACATCCCTACTCTAACACCCGGATGCAGGATTTGGGAAACAACGCTGGCGCCAATAAAAAAGTAAAAAGGAACGTAAGATTTGAATAAATTTAACAAATTTTCGAATTAAAAAAATTTTTCATACTTATCCTAAAATAAGGAAATTCAAAGCTGCATGCATACATTTACGTATGTAAAAACAGAAAACCAAAAAATCGATGTCTTATTCCAAAAAGACAAAGAAGACCTCCCCGCGAATTTTCTTGCGCTGGCGGAAGGAAAGTATCAATTTAGTATTGATACTTATAAAATAACAAAAGAAAAAATTGCTGAACAACTAAAATTAATTAGTGTAGTGAATCAACCAATGTCTAGTTCTTAAATAGAACCCAGACCCAAATAACAGTAATTGAACGACCGGAAGTATATCTCCAACTTCCGCCCTGTGACACTGAAACATTTTATGATGGATACGATCAGTGGCCGTCTTTCCGATACATATTCACTGCCGTATACGTGTATACAAACCACCCCCTGTCATCTCCAGCTCAAAAGCCATACCATCTCCGGTATAAGACAAGAGGCCAAGCAGGAGATATAGTTACCAGGTGTGTTTGTTGAAGTGTGCCGGTTTTACTAGTAGATGTCGCTAGCAATATGTATAAATTTCTATGATTTCGCATGTATGTTATATTTTTCTATTGACATTACATACGCAAGTCACATTCCGCCAAAATAATAGCGTCATATTTGTTTACCTCAGTGAATATGTCGAGTTTCGTTCCCAGTAAATCGCATTTGCGGCATTCGTTGCTTTTCTTATTTCATCAAAAGAAAAAAGCATCTGAAGCTCACCAGTTGCTGGTAGAAACTTATGGAGAACATGCTCCAGTGATTAGAACAAGTGGAGATTTTGATTTGACAGACAATGAACATCCTGGTGCAGCGAAAAAGTTCGAAGACGAGGAATTGGATGTTGATCCAACCCAATCGCAACAAAAATTTGGCAGAAACACTACATGTGACTCGAGGAGGAATTTGCCAACGTTTAAATGCCATGGGAAAAATCCAGAAGTATGGAAAATGGGTGCCACACCAGCTGAGCGATAGATAAATGGAAAATCGAAAAACCGTTTGTGAAATGCTGCTTCAACGATTCGAAAGCAAATCTTTTCTGCTTTGAATTGTCACGAGGGACGAAAAATAGATTTATTTTGAGAACCCGAAGCGAAAAAAATCATGGCTTTCCCCTGGTGAAGCTGGCCCATCGACTGCAAGGCCAAATCGCTATGGCCGTAAAACAATGCTCTGTGTTTGGTGGGACCAGTGTGGTGTACTACGAGTTGTTAAAACCTGGTGAAACGGTGAACACGGATCGCTACCGACAACAAATTATCAATTTGAATCATGCTTTGATGGAAGAACGGTCGGAATGGGCCCGAAAACATGGCAAAAAAATCTTGCAACTTGACAACGCGCCATCTCATACCGCTAAACTGGTGAAAGACACATTAAAAACACTTAATTGGGAAATATTATCGCACCCGCCGTACTCTCCAGACCTCCCCCGTCCGACTATCACCTGTTCGCATCGATGGGACACTCTCTTGCAGAGCACTGCTTCGCTAATTTTGAAGAAGTCGAAAAATGGCTCGTCGAATGGCTTGCCTCGAAAGAGGAAAAGTTTCTTTGGAATGGTATCCATAATTTGACTGAGAGATGGGCGAAATGTGAAGAAACCAATGGTCAATACTTTGAATACAAAAACTTTGAGATTCCTCTGCAAATTAAGTGTTTTCTTTATCGAAAAAACCGGAAAAATTCAACTAACACACCTGGTATACTCAACAACCACTAATTGTTTATCAGTGCTCGAAACTCTCGGCACACCCACTGAAAGCTGGGACCCAATTCTGG